>OY755043.1:44729297-45284297 GCA_963576565.1 Aspidapion aeneum
TATTATAGTTTGAACGTTGGATATAGTTTTAACTTTTAACTATTGAATTTTTATTTTAATTAAATAATTAAGTTATCATTTTAGTTCATATTAAGTAACCCGCCATCGGTGACGTACGGTGTGAGACTGATTATATTTAAAAAATTTTATATATTTTTGTTGTATATTGATTTTGAGTCGTGTTTTTTCGAAATAAACATACTTTTGAATTATTGTCGGTTTGTTTAATTATTGGGATAAGAAGATATTCTAAATTTATGATTTAAATAATTTTTGGAATCTTGGTTGAAACCAATTCACCAATATAATTTTTTTTAAAAATCCATTGTGGCCTCTTGAGTTGTGGTTCTTTTTCACGTCACCACTGGAGGGTTACCCAAATTATAAATTATTTGTTGTATGTATTTTTATTATTTTTTTTGTCAGTGCCTACTGTATTGTTGAGTGTTTTGAGCTTTGTCTATAAAAATCACTGTATTTTTTTTGATAATAAAGCATATTTGAACTTGAACTTGAATGTTACGAATAATTTCATGAAGCCAAAAAATATTCCTCAAGATGTCGAATGGGGTTTTGCATTTGATATACATTTAAACGCGTTTTTTCCACCAATAATCTTACTCCATTTTATCCAAATGTTAATTTTTAATGGATCAATCTCACACGATTATTCCATATCAATATTTTTCAGTAATACTTTTTGGCTGGCCGCCTCAATATACTACATTTATATAACTTTGTTGGGCTACAATTCTATACAGATTTTGCCCAGATGCAATTTATTCTTAGCACCAATACCGTGGCTCATAACGTTATTTTGTGGGTTTAACATCACTGATTATGTTATGACGATTTATAAGAACCGGGTTTTCGGGTGATTTGTCTAAACACCAATATTTAAAATTAATATAAAGTTTGCTTAAAATAATTTCTTTGGCTTTTTTAAAATTCTTTGTAAATTACATTATATTTTTCTTTATTTTTAAGGTAAATCTAAATTCTCTCGAAATAAAAGTCAAAATGAATAGAACCGCTAACCTCTTCCAGAAACGAAATAAGCGTCAGCTATTAATTAAATATCGAGTCGAATAGCAGCCCCACAAAAGTTAAGAACTCTTTTGAAGGAGAAAAAAATTCAAAGTCTTAATACGCTCGTGATGATCCTGCGTTTTTTGATACTGTTCTAACAGCCCTAAAATTCACTTATATATGTTTTGCTATAGTCCTTAGATTTAATTTTGGCCAATTTGTGGCCTTTTTATTATTGGTGGTATTTGTAGATTGTATAGGTTTCGGCATGTCAATAGCCACGCTACTTTTATATGTTACGAATAATTTCATAAGGCCAAAAAATGTTCCTCAAGATGTTTTTCACCAATAATTTTACACCAAGCCTGGCTTTTGGCGTGGTGCCTAAAAATTTAAAAAAATGCTAGCTGTTAAACGTTTGGTCTTGATATATTTTTTAAACAATAAACATTATTTTAACTTAAGAAAATGAAACTAAAGAAAACCTTACCCTATTCTCTTTTTTTGGCACTGACTGCGTTATTCGCTGTTGAAGGGGCGCTTTTGATCTTGGTTGGATCGTATTTATAAGTTTTTACAATCGGACCTTTGCCCGCCCTTTGAAATTGCATGGCGTCGATTTGTCGCCTTTCTTCTAGTTCTTTTGTAATTTTCATATTCGTCCAGGCTGCAAAAAAAAAAAAAATTAAGAGCGACAAATTGGAGTTTGTTATCTAAACATGCCGCTACATGCGCTCAGTAAACGCAGGTTGCTCCCTCTGTTAATTGTCGCGCCATTTAAATGTTTTTATTGTTTTTAGAGCCTGGTGTACTTGCTAGCGTGTTTACATTATTATTTGTAGAGAATATATCAGCGCGTATTTGGGCAATTATATAATTTGTATACAAGGTATGACAAAAAAGTTAATAAAAAAACATATTTCACAAAAAAATTTACATATTTGATTGTATACTGCAAAGCAATACGTATTAGACCGAAAGCCAGCATAGGGTAACCCTCTCGCCTACGTGAGAATTTTTGAAATTTTTTTGTTGCCATTGGAATCTAGTTTTAGGTTTTACTTATTTGCTACTTGTCAATTACAGCATATGCTCAGGGAGGAGAAAGGCGAGGGTCATCTAGACAAAAGTGGTCAAAGTAAAAACTCATAAAAATTTTGTTTAAGAAAATTTAATCTTCTATATGTTTTCGTAATGAGTTTCTACTTTGGCTACTTTTGTCTAGGTGATACTCCGCCTAAAGTACCAATATGCTGCAGTTGACACATGGGAAAGAAGTAAAACCTGAAATTAGATTTCAATAGCAACCAAAAATATATGTGTCGAAAGTTTCCACGTAGGGCGGAGGGTTGCCCTGTGCTGGCTTTCGGTCTATATGTTGATAAAATAAAATGAAAATCAGGTCAATCCGATTTAAATTTTGATTTTTGGAAATTTAAAAAATATATAATACTCTATTCGCTTAGAGGCCTTCAGGGGTTGAAAGCCCTTACACAATTCCACTTCTGGGACATATGTCAAACTCATGCTAAATACAATATGGCGGCTCAAACATGAAAAACAGAAGAATTTTGAATTCACAACATTTTTATTTTGTAACCGATTTTTTTCAAACTAATTTTATTTTATTTGGATTATAGTGCACTTTTATAAAAACTATTAATCACCTGCATTTTTAAGGTTTTTGTGTCTGAAAAAAATATATATTCCTCAACATCATGTTTTATAGAGAAACTTCGGATTTTACAAAAAAATCACAAGATACAAAAAGATGTGTATTGACAAGTTGTATCTATAGTGTGTTTCATTTTTTCCATAAATTAGGATGTAAAACTACGAAATTGGCCCTAGACACCAAAATTTTGCTTTTTCATAAAAGTTTAAAAAATGGAAAATATGCTTCAGAAATTAAAAGGCGTTATTCTAAATAATGTAAGCTAATTTTTTTGGTAGTCTATTCTGTCAAATATGACAGTTTAAATATGTCCGACCTACGATTTTGCACCAATTTGTTCCATTCCATTTTTTATACCTTATGGCAACCTCTAGGAACCTAAAGGTGGAATTACAGCTCTACAAAAAACTACTAAACCAAAAATCTAATAAAACTTTATTTTATCATACATTACTATCTAGTTGCTTATTGGACATCTGTCAAACTCATGCCAAATACAAGA
Organism: Aspidapion aeneum; assembly: GCA_963576565.1. Lineage (NCBI taxonomy): Eukaryota > Metazoa > Arthropoda > Insecta > Coleoptera > Brentidae > Aspidapion > Aspidapion aeneum. The sequence goes on from OY755043.1 coordinate 44,732,504, forward strand.
TGGCGCCTTAAAAATGAAAAAAAGAACAATTTCAAAAAATTTATAAGATTTGTGAACCGATTTTTTAGATTTTTGATGTAAGCTGTATTTTGAAGATAAAAATGGTTTAGTAGTTTTTTGTAGAGATTTAAATTACCTTTCCTCCAATGTGCCTTTTACGTTGCTAGAGGTTGCCCTAATGTATAGAAAATAGTCGGGAAAACATTGGTGCAAAATCGTGGGTCGTAGAATGGTAGGACTTTTAATTTTTGAAGCATATTTTCCACTTTTGAAATTTTCATAAAAAAGTTAAATTTTGGTGTCTAGGCATTGGCGTAGTTTTTTGAGCATAACTCGAAAACTTTTTAACTTATGGTCAAGACCCACTATAGATACAACTTGTCAATACAGATCTTTTTTGTTTTTTGTGATTTTTTTGTAAAATCAGCAGTTTCACTATAAAACGCAAAAAACACGAAAAAAAACATGATTTTAAGGAATGTTTTTTCTTGGAGACACAGAAACATTAAAACTTCATTCAAATGGTTAATAGTTTTTATAAAAGTGCACCATAATCCAAATAAAAAAAAGCTTATTAAAAAAAAATTGGTTAAGAAATAAAAAAGTTGTGGATTTTCCAAAAATCTTCTACAATAAGTGGAATTGTATTCCCAAAGGTAAGGGCTTTCAACCCCTGGAGTCAACAATAAAAGTTCAAAAAAAGCTGGAAATACCTTTTATTACTATAGCCCTGGACAAAAATCCAACGCTTAAATTTGTAGTTTTGGAAAATCCAAGATTTTTACAGAAATTAAATACCTAGATTTTCTAAAAACAAAAATATTGCAGATTTCTAACATCACCAATTTTTTAATTTTCCCTTGTAGCTCAACAACTTCATAGTTCAGAAATAACCTTTTAACAAATTTTTTCTTGTCTTGAAACCTTATGGCAGTAATGTAAAAACTGCAGGTCTCTATCTCATATAATAACGGTTTTCTATACAAATGTACCCATTGACAATGGGAAACTCGGTTTTTAATAACATTAGCGTAGCCCCAGCAACCCAATGGCGAGGGGGCGGTTTAATTTTCGAAAGTTAATTAACAGTGTTTTTTGCCTTATGGGGGAGTTTTAACCCCTAAACCCTACGCGCCTGTGGATTTCACCTTACTGTGTTCTTTTTTTGAGTTCTTAAAAATCCGTGTTTTTCCCATAGTTTTTATTATACGGTTTTTTTGAAAATATTGTAAGTTCAACAAACTTTTATATCTTATTTGAAGTTATTTAAAGCAACTTGTTTTGAGGAAAAAAATACAGGGTGACCCGATCTTAACAAGCCAAACTTGACCAGGGTATTGAACGTTGAAAAATATGAAAAAAAAGTCTATACAACATAGGTCGAAAAATGTTTTGTTAGGAAAATACAGTGTGTTAAAGTATTCTTTAAAAAAACGAAAAAAAATATTATCTAGAAAACTACTTGGGACAAGCTAGGACAAAGCTAAATTTGGTACAGAATAAAGGTTAATTTAGCTGTAGACTTTTCTCAATAAAGCAACAATTTTGGTTTGCCAGGGGCGTGCGCACGGGCGGTGACTGTCAGATTTTTGAAGAAAAAATGACACGTCAATGGACTTCTCTAATTTCAGTTAAAAAACGTCTCTTTACTTTTTTTCTACGATGCGTCGTTTTTAACTAAAAAATAAAAATTGTTTTATCTCTACATAAAGATTTTACCAATAAAAGTAACAAAAAACAGCGTTTTGTTAATAAAAAGTCAAAGATAGTCAATAAATTTTAAAAAAGGTGATAAGTAAAGTATTTTTTTTAGTTTTAGTTCGCTTTTTAATTTTTTTATTTCGACGGTACTAAAAAAATAAGGCTGTCATTTTTCGACAAAAGGTGTAGTTTTTCACGTACGTCAATTAGGTTTAGGATAAAAGTTATACAGGGTGACCCGATCTTAACAAGCCAAACTTGACCAGGGTATTGAACGTTCAAAAATATGAAAAAAAGTCTATACAACATAGGTCGAAAAATGCTTCGTTAGGAAAATACAGTGTGTTAAAGTTTTTTTTAAAAAACGAAAAAAAATATTATCATGAAAACTACTTGGGACAATAAAGCTAAATTTGGTACAGAATAAAGGTTAATTTAGCTGTATACTTTTCTTAATAATGCAACAATTTTGGTTTGCCAGGGGCGTGCGCACGGGCCGTGACTGTCAGATTATTGAAGAAAAAATGATACGCCAATGGATTTTTTTTTGCTTTCAAATTATTTTTGAAATCACAGTCTAATTTCAGTTAAAAAACGTCTCTTTACTTTTTTTCTACGATGCGTCGTTTTTAACTAAAAAATAAAAATTGTTTTATCTCTTCATAAAGATTTTACCAATAAAAGTAACAAAAAAACAGCGTTTTGTTAATAAAAACTCAAAGATAGTCAATAAATTTTAAAAAAAGTGATAAGTAAAGTATTAGCTCACACATATACTATACTATTATAGTAGTGTGAGCTGTGGTGATCTTAATTTTTTCAAAAAAAAAAAAGTTGCTCCGATTTCAAAAAATTTATTTATCTTTGCGTTTCAGATGATTTTGAAACTTTTTTGCCGTCTGTCTGTCTGTATGTCTGTCTGTCTGTAACGACCAACGCGCATAACTCAAAAACCGCTTGGGCGATTTTAATGATATTTGGTACCTAGGCTGGGTCTTGGGTCGAGATGGTCCCATTTAAAAATGAACAAAATCCACCGAACACAAACCAAATAAAAGGGTTGGGGTAGATTTCAAAAATTAGAGTTTATGTGAAAATACGGCGCGTGTGATATCAAACGAAAGGTAATTGAGTCTGGAGTTAAACAAAATACATTTTAATTTATTTTAAAAAAAGGGTGGGTGTATATTTCAAAAATTAGAGTTTAAGTGAAAATATGGCGTGTGTGATGTCAAACGAAAGGTAATTGAGTCCGGAGTTTAACAAAATACATTATAGTTATTGTTTTCTTTAAGGGTGGGGGTGAATTTCAAAACAAAATTGAGTTTAAGTCAAAACATGGCTTGTGTGGTATCAAACAAAAGGTAATTTAGTCTGGAGTTGAATTAAATATATTTCAGTTTTTCTTTATATTAGCTCACACATACACAATATTGGCAGAGTATTTTTTTAGTTTTAGTTCGCTTTTTAATTTCTTTATTTCGACGGTCGCCTTTTTTAAATTTATTGACTATTTTTGACTTTTTATTAACAAAGCGCGTTTTTGTTTTTTACTTTTATTGGTAAAATCTTTATGTAGAGATAAAACAATTTTTATTTTTTAGTTAAAAACGAGGCATCGTAGAAAAAAAAGTAAAGAGACATTTTTTAACTGAAATTAGACTGTGATTTCAAAAATAATTTGAAAGAAAAAAAATCCATTGATGTATCATTTTTTCTTCAAAAATCTGACAGTCACCGCCCGTGCGCACGCCCCTGTCAATCCAAAATTGTTGCTTTATGAAGAAAAGTATACAGCTAAATTAACCTTTATTCTGTACCAAATTTACCTTTATTGTCCCAAGTAGTTTTCAAGATAATAATTTTTTTTTTAAAGAAAACAAATTGTATTTTCCTAACAAAGCATTTTTCGACCTATGTTGTATAGACTTTTTTTTTCATATTTTTCAACGTACAATACGCTGGTGAAGTTTGGCTTGTTAAGATCGGGTCACCCTGTATATTTTGGCTATATTGACCTCGAATTTTCTTCCAAAATAAAACTTGCTTTAAATTGGTGATAACGCCAAAATAATAAAATTTTAAAACATTTGTTTTTTTGAAATTTAAAAAAATATTCTCTCTTTTTTAATAAGGGTTTTTAATGTAATTTTTTGCCTCAAAAAAAGGTGCTATAATAAGAAGATATAAATTTGTAGAAATGCCGATGTTGAGAAATATCTTTATAAATATTTTTATAGCAACTGGAAACACAATGATGTTTTCAAAATGCTTACATAAAATTGGTTTTTGACGGCCCCCTATTAATTGTTTTTTATAATCTTTTTACATATATAATAATCACCACTTTAAAACAATTTTTAGTTTGTAAAAAAAATCAGGTCCTTAAATACGGCTTTTTATTTTCAAAGACGTACGTCAAAACATACACCTTCTGGCAAAAATTTGACAGTGTCATTGTTTCCTTACTATAAGTTGCCACGCACGTTTTTGCAAAATCAAAATTGTAAAATAGGGGTTTGTGGAAATTAAAATCCCTTAAAGCCTCTTATAATAAAAAGTACGGGGTGGGGTATTGCAAAAATCTGATAATTTTAACAGCTCATAATTTTCCCATTTCAACCCATCAAAAATGGGAGACGCTGTACACGACAGCCAATCATTTTTCAAGATACAAGTGGAAAGACGTACAATCTTTAATTCCTTCAGTGAATCCCTTTTTCTTCATCGGCATGTCCTCGGCTTTGTGAACAATCAGCTGTTCGATTTTGAAGAATTCCCTCACTTTCGGTATCCTCAACACGGCTACTTGACCCAATGAAATGAAGTTTGTCGACACCCAGTAGCACAAAATGGCGCCCGGGAAGTTAACGGTGAACGGCAAGATGCAAAAGGGTACGGCTCTTAAGACGTACCGCATCGTTTGGAGGTTCTGCGCGGAAAGTCTGGCTGAATCTGTACCGACCTAAAGGTAATAAAAGATAAAAATAGATAGACCAGTGCGGATAATGTACTTTTAAAAATAAAAAAACCGTAATTAGAAAATATATTGCAGGCAACGGAAAAAATAAATTAGACTAGATCCGAGTTATTACGGTGAAATAGGGTGAACTTTTAGGGGTGGTAATGATTTTTTGCGGTTTTCGTCGAAACTAGATTTTCTATCGTAAAAAGTTTTTAAAAAAATTTCGAATAAAAAATAAATCCTAAAATTTTTATCTTCCATATTTTACTTTGATGTTTGGTGAAAACTTACCTCATTATGTCCTAAACACGCTTTAATTATTAAAAATGCCCAAGTTCCGGAAGTAGTTTAAAAATAACGAGTAATATTTTTGTAATATGTGAAATGTAAAGAAGTATATCACTATGAAAAAATTTGCCAGGAAATACGAAAAAGTGAAATGGTGAAAATCAAAAAAAGCACAGAGACGAAAGATATTAAGTTAAATTATATTGCAGTAATTTAATTCTGTTATTTTTTAAGCTTTTTAAATTCTAAAAACGCCTAAAAATAAAATGTAAAAATCAATTGGAAAAATCAATATTTTGATTTTAAAAAATTACAATGCGTTAAACACAAAAAATTTGCTTTCACCAAATGTTGTAAAAAACAAAAAAAAATAATAAAGAAAAAAATTTAACATTAAAAAACCGGTGCTTTTGGAAATGGTTTCAAAAAAGTAGCAGTAGAAGGCCTAGAAAAAAATCGCTCAAAACTCAATTGGTCGTTGTTCATAAAACAAAATACCAAATTTTAAAAAAATTGTTGACAAGACGGCGACAATATTTCAATTTTTCAAAAAAAAAACAATTTTTAGTTTTTGCTCGATGTTTTGACAGCCCCTGTAGATATTTTGAACTTCGAGAAAACAACAAATTTCAAATATTTTTAAACGTACTTTTCAGGCTTACTCTGATCTTTAGGCTTTTGAGTAATTTTATGAATATTTTTTGGCCTCCTGGAAACATTTGAAAAAAAGTAAAAGATTGTTTTTCTTTCTTAGTGTTAAAATTACACATAAAAAACACTAGTTAGATAGTTTTTTTAGGAAGGCATGAATAATATATTTAAAACAGTTATTGTCTCCACTAATTTTTAATTTGTTTTAAATAAATAGTCCCGACATGTTTTGTAAGCAGAAACTTACATCTTCCGGGGACATTACCAAACTAAATTAGCACATTTTGAAAAACTGGTTAAAAAACTATGTTTAGCTACTAAAACGGTTAAGTCATAGACATTAAAAAAAACATTATAGCATAGCATAATGTTTTTTAAAATGTCTATGACTTAACCGTTTCAGTAGCTAAACATAGTTTTTTAAAATGTTGTGCTAATTTAGTTTGGTAATGTCCCCTGAAGATGTAAGTTTCTGCTTACAAATTACAAATTAGTGGAGGAAGACAATAACCTGTTTGATTTCCTATTCAACGACTCCACCATAATATGGACTACTTCCTAAAATTATATTTAAAACAGTCATTTTTATAACTTTTTTTCAGATTTCCAGCTTACCCTGTAGAAGTTAGGGGAGTGACTGAGAAAAAATATTTCTTTAGCCTTCCTCTATAACATATTAAAGTTCTTCAAAAAGGTTACCAGCAGACATGCAACAAGAAATTTGTGAGGTTCTCTCCTCAATACTATAAAAGAGATCATAGTATTCAGGAATCCTTTGCTTACATTCTGATTAAGAGGCAAAGCCCTTTCCTCTCGCCTAGGGCGTCAAATTAAAGCTCTAAAGAGGCGGTAAATTCTATTAATTTAGTGTTTTTGTCCAGGACGTCAAAATATCTGGAGGGGTGCTGTCACCCAAGTAACATTTCATGTTTTATAAGGGTTGCTAGAAGTTTGAACCTAAAATATTATAGCAAGGAGGCGAGAACGCTCTTGAAACCCCTATACCAATCGTATAACGCTTAAATAAATAGAATCATATAAGGGTGGCGGCACATAATTATAAACCTCTAATAAAACCTAAAATGTTTGCGTTGTGGTAAAGGGAACTCTTATATAACCCTTAATTACCTCTAAGTAACCTTACTGAGTCATATAAGAGGAATAAGAACGTTAGCGCAACCCTTATGAAATAAGGTATTCTGGTAATTTGGATAGTTCGTACTACTGACTTGCTCTTCAAGAAATTTTGTGAAATGAACAGATTGTTTAAGAGTTCTTAGGTAAATAAGATATGGCTAACAATAGAACATAAAGTAGCAATTTTTACCAAACACCTATAATAATTATGGAGACACATATGATCACAATAAACTCGAAATCCGGTATGTGCCGTAAAAATACCTGGGCCCAACTTTACTGTGAAATTTCTGGGTTCTAGGCTCACAAAATTTTCACACATTAAAACACAACTGGCTGCCAAATTACATAATGACAATTTTTTTCTAAAAGCATATTGTCAAATATGATTAAAACACACATTTATTCTAAAAACATCCAAATTGTCAATATAAAAAGAACAGCCCGATTAGTGACAGCGAACTTGTTTTTGAGTTAGGTGTTGTGTTTATAATTACACGTTTATAAATATCAAAAAGTTTTTATAAGGGGCCTTTTACAAAAATGTACTGCAGTTATATAAAACCGCGAAAAGGTTCTTCCGGTTATATTAGACCTTATTTATAAAACGACTTTTTGAGAGTTAATATAACTTTTGTTCAGCAGGTTCTCCCAATTACCTTTATTTAATGAACCGTCCCATTCAGATATTTTATAAAACCAGAACAGCTTGTTATAAAATCAAATTTATAAAACCTTAGGTAATTGAAAATGTTACTTAGGGTGAAAGCTTCTTACCTCAATAGTGGCCCACAACGTCAAACTAGTAACGAGCGGTAAAATCATATACTGATCAGGCAACGTCAAATCTGTGAACCAAAACAATCCACCATGTGTCATACTTTCGACTGGTACGTTTGCCATTTTTCTAAGACCCATAAAGAATGAGAGAAACACTGGTGCCTAAAAAACAAGATATAAAACAAAATTATTTTGAAAAATCCGATTTTTTAGATTAATAGTAACATCAATTTCGAAAAACAAATCCAGATTGAAATTTACTAGAAGTAACGTGTTTCGAAAAGTATCATTGCAATATTTCTATATGATTATAATACCAATTTTTTGTAATGTAAATTTTAAAGGAATTTGTGAAATACAACAATTTAGAAATTCGCCTGTAGAATTATTGGGCAGAAGTCTCTATTTCATTAATTTATTTTTAATGAATTAATATACTTACTTGGGCAAGGGGCACTAGCATATTTTTCAAGGGATTTAAATTTTTTTCCTTCATAAAATTCATCATTTCTGAGGAATACCTAAAAAAATTTAATTTTAGAAAATGTCCTCGATTGGAAGTGACTATTTGAAAAGTTCTTATCATTTTATTATTTTCCTTTCAGTAAATAGTATTAAAAATCGGAAAGACACTAAAGTTTCAAATAAAAACAATCCTGCAAATTATGTCTTGTACACTAGGTAAATAAACAATGGTTAATTGATATTCCAGGGCTGTTTTATGGGCAGCGTAAATACTGAGCTTTTGACCAGGAAAATCGAAAACTTCCGAATGGTTTTATAAAGTCTGACAGAGAGGGAAATATCGAAACCGCAAGGGCTTGGACAGAGGCTTTGACCATAAAGCGTAAACTACTTGTCCAATCCGAGGATGCTGCCATAGGAAAATAATAAAAATTACCTATTTCTTTCTTTTGAGTACCTATTTGGAAAATAATAGTTTTAATTTAATCATAGAATATTAGAGACCTTATTTTGGAAGGTCATTGACCAAATGATCTTATGTAGGAGCCGCCGCTGTGTTCTAACATTTACCAAGTTTGAAGTCCAACTTTTACAGAATATAAGAAATTTACAACTAAAATCTTTTAAAGTCAAAGTAAAACAAATATTACTCCAGAATGCCTTCTACTCGTTTGAAGAATTTTTAAATCATAAATTTGAAACTTGAATGTTTAGTGTTATTTGAATGTTAAGTGTACTGTTAAGATTTTAATTTAAACAAATTTTACCACTATTTTATTACTTACTATTTAGAGAGAGAAACAAAAAAAACTGACTTGTGTAAACATTGTTATATGTAAAACACCAATAAATTTTTACTATTTAATATTTACTATAAGAACAACTGTCAATAGAGTGTCAAACCGTTTTCTTTGGTTATTGGTTCCCCAAAAAGTCAAAAAGTAACGTTTTCATCACAGAACACCAAAATTTTTCTTGATGAAAATTTTTAAATAAATACTGCTAGTAACAAATTAGGAAACATGAATAAATCAACTGTCAATTATCTTCTGATATAAATTCACGGAAAAATTAACGGGAATTGTGGGCTGTATGTAAATCCATGGATTAATTATCAGTGTAAAACAGGTATAAAAACCGTACTTCAATTTCATTTGCACTGCAAATATTTGTTTGACATATTTAAGTGCCAAACATGTAGAAAGGTAGAAACGAAATTTCGGAATTCAATTGTCGTTATTTATTTTAAACACAACGTTTCGGTTAGTCAGTATCTCTTACTGTTTTCAAGTGTAAACTAAACAATACAGTCTGCAGGCTACTACTTATACTACTTGGTGTGCAGTCAGGTGTGACGGCCCGCCCCTTTTTAATCCTAAGACGCTTGTTTTCCTTAAGGAGTGATTTCCATGTTTGGTATGTCCATACCTGGGTGACTGAAAACTTTATTCTGCATTATAAACGCAGCTTCAATAAACTTTCATGGTCGCCAATGCGACTCCTTAAGCAAAACTTTAGCTTCTAACCATTGAATCCTGTGATCATTTGACCATGCATCATCGGCTAAACCAGGTTTTTCAATATCCCCTAATTGGGTACCTTTTAGATGTTCATTTACTCAAACCTGAAGAGAGCGTTTCGTTTTACCTACAGATGATTTACCACACTCACACGGGATTTGGTAAATACATTCCTTATTATTTGAGAGATTTTCTGGTTTTGTTTTAGTTAAAAAACTCATTATCGTGTTTCCGATGAATATACTGTTTTTATGTTAGTGTTTGGCTATTCGTCTTAAGTTCTGAAACCCCTTGAACATATGGAATGTTAATAAACCCCAACGGATTATTATTTTGAGAATTTGCTACATTTGGTTTGTTTGTTATTTTAGAGATCGTTGAGCTTATTCATTTCTGGGAATAACCATTCTGTTATAAGTTGTTTTTATGGAATGGAATGGAAGTCCGAACTTTTGTTTCTACTCAATCATTGTCTACGAGTTTCAAACAAAAAAAATGTAGAAAGGTAATTTCAAACGCGAATATTTCCAAAAAGAATTAAGTTAAATTTTACCTGGCTGCATCCATGACATTTCCCGTCTGACGGGCCTCAGTTATCTTCATTTGTAGTACTTGCACTTGAGGCATGTAATTGCTCATTTTGGCGGCATTTCGTTGTGCCACTACTACCAGCGGAAACATCAGCAATCTGATTATTAGAGTACCTAAAGACAAAAGAAAACAAATTTTGTTAAAGATTTTTTACAGATGGCGAATTTTATTTCTACTTCTATGTCAGTTTAAAACAGTTTTCTACGTTGTCTGACGCCTATTCTCCACCTCTTTCAATACTGACAATCATCTTCTGTCAGATTTTTTTGACTCATTGATCTTTGGATTGACTGTTGCCATTCCAGTTTAGGACGCCCTCTTTTTCTGCGCCCTGTCTTTTAGTGATGTGATCCGTTATGCTTCCCTCGATTCCTATTCTTTTGTTTATAATCTTATTTCTTATATGATCTGTTCTAGATATTCTTATTGATCTTCTTATTGCATCCATTTTGACACTTTCCATTTTTCTTTTGTATTTTTATTTTACGCGACAAGTCTCTATTCCATACAATAGCGTTTTAAATCTCTCTGCTCCATAAAATACTGTTAATACACCAAAAGAGCGAAAAATCTAAAAGTCCGCCGAACAAGTAAAATTAACAAATCAGATTTTTTATGTGGATTCTGTTATCTCTATCCACTACTTTAAAACTGTAATGGCAACCCCCGCCTCTTTTTTTCCTCATGTAGTTTTCTCTGTCCACAGGGAACTATCTTAAATAGATCCATGATGGATCTGATACCTTCCTAGCCCATTAACACTTTCCAAGTGAACTCCTCGCTATATCAGCCTTGAAAACAGTTTTTGTAAATATCTCAGAAACAGAAGGTCGCACGAAGTTTTTAGTAATGCGATGCTCCGTTAAGAAGTTAGCGTATTTTCAATTTTTAAACTGCATTAGCATCAATGGATTTTGACCCAAATCTAATCAGCTGTTTACAGTATTGTACATTATTTTACCTGAAAATTTCATGGAAATCGGTTCAGTGGTTCGGTTAACGACAGACATACACACCACGGACAGACGTTACGATGATATTGCTAACATAGGTCAAAATAAAACCAAATAACACATTTTCGGTGTTACCTCAGAATGATATGCCCTAAGTAACATTTTAGGGCATATTAGCAAGTCAAAATTTAAAATCAAATGTCAAAACTTTTAACTAAAAAAATTACTCAAGTTAAAGGTTTGTAGGATATGTCATAAACTGAAACAAATAACCCAAGAAATCGTTATTTATAAACAAGAAATTTTGAAGAATTTTTTTAGGAAAAACTTTCTAATTTTTTCCTCTTTTTAAGTCTTCAAACTCGTTTCAGCTATAAAGGGAAAGCCTGACCTAGTATTCTAGTTTGAGGTTCTCGATTGCCGTGGGCATTTTTAAGACAACATAGCATGTAAATGCAATGTAATCTTAACGTTAAAAGCTTCTTGAATATTAGGAGTTTCTTTGGTTTCTTACGGAAAGTTACTTATTTTTTACTTAAATTAATTTCTTTAAGGCAGGGCCGTTTTTGGTTAAGTTACAGGTTGAAAATTATTATTTTTAACAAATAAGTACGACATCGTTCAACTACATATATAGGAAAATCTATTTTATTTAACCATATGGAAACTTCGGTGTTTGCTGTGGGAGTGTTGACGTAAACCTAACATTTTGTTTAACTAACGTTGGTTACTTAAAATTACCAAAAACTTAGTTACTAGGTTTTGCAAAAGTAGTAGGTAGTCGGACGTACATTTTAGACTTTATCCGGACGTCAATCCACTCTACGACGGAGCCCAAGGAAAACCTTTGCAATTCAAAATGTGAACTGCCCTGCTATACAGTGATAAAGTATCACTATCGGCAACATCGAATAGTGAAGCAAAAAAAAAAATTGAGCAGTCGACCGTTCGGTTATTAGTTCTCTTTGTTTAAATGCGATAATTAGACAGACAGCGTTTAACAAAAAACGCAAATTTTAGAACCCAAGAATTAAAAAAACAAACAGTTTTCATAGCTAAGCGGGTAAAGAAAAGTTTCTCTTGTATTTCTCTCAAATCGAACCTAACCCAAGGGGGTCCAAACTCTAATGGACACCTACGGACCTGGATTTTTCTTGATTTTTTTTTAAAGCTAGGGGTTAATTGCGGAAAGTGAAAAAAAAATCTAAGTTTTTTTTTCTAAAATCTCGAATCCCACTCGAGGGACCAAAAATTCGAAAACGTCATTTTATTGATAGGATCAACTTTCTATAGAGAAGTTTTAACAAAATTGAAATATCTGCACTGATAACAAAGATATGACCTATTTTTGGAATTCCGAATTTTTTAATTTTACCTCGTAGCTCTAAAACTGCACGGGCTGGAAAAAAACTTGTGTCAAATCCCCAATCGTCTATCTTATAATAAGTGAGTTTCCCGTTCAAGTACAAGAAATATAAAAGCTCTCTTTACTAGCTTAGCCACCAACATTTTTTTTAGGCCTTCTACTTTTGTTTAACAACCGTTTCCGAATCTTGTATCTGAAACACTCTGTATACTTCAAGACATATACAAAACTTTTGCAAATCATTGACACTTACCAATCACAATAGCTGCCCACCATTCCACCCCAAGTGTCACATGAACATATTCCATGCAGTTTTGTACCATACCAACAGGTGTCCATCCACCCAGACCCAGTGAAGCGAATGTCGGTTCACCTAGGAAAATTGAGTATTTTTTTAGAATCAAAAACAAATATGTTTTTAAAAAATATATTTTAATACAGGGTGTTATTTAAAATAAAGAACTTAGTAGTCATGAAGAATATATGTGCGTTTATAAAAAAATTACCCTGTACAGGGTGTCCCTTTTTTAATGATATTGAATAAAAGATAGAGAAGTGGGGATTTCACATAACTTTTTTTTGTTGTCAAACACACTGTGTTTATTGTATTACAATCTAGTCAGTAAGACTAATTAGCAATTTTGTTTTAACTTAATTTACTAGAAATTACTACACATTACTGTTCTCAAATTCCTATGAAGGAATATTCAAAAATTTGGAATCCAAAATATTTCAATTTTGTTAAAACATCTTTAATAAAATGACGTTGTCAAATTTTTGGTCCAGCGAGTCTAATCCGAGATTTCAGAAAAAAATTGAGAAAAAAAATATGGACTAGGATTTTTATTTAAATTTTTATATGACTTTTAGAAGTCCAAATTTTTGAATTTTCCCTCGTAGCTAAAAAAAAACTACAAGGCCTGGAAAAACTTTTGTCATATTTTTTTAGGTCTCGAAATTTGAGGAAAGTAATGTGAAATCCTCAATCCTCTATCTTTTATAATGAGTAAGTTTTTCATTCAATACCATCAAAAATGGGACACCCTGTACAGGTTTTCCCAGTCTTCTCTGTGTTTGGCTTTTGTGCAGAACAAAACTAGTGCATAAATTGGTAATTTAAAAAATTGTATACACCCTGGATACAAAGATATTCTAAAAAAAACATTTCCTGGTTTTTTTATTGTGCAATTAAATAAGTATATGTAATGTTTCGACCTTTACCATTTTTAAAAAAATTTAAATTGACACCTTTCATCTTTATTCATTACTTACTTATACTTATTTATTTGCAAACTAAGTTTTTTGATACATCCTGTATGAAAATTTACCTAAAGCATTTATTTGGTTTAAGGTTTCTTGAATCCCTTCCAATGGTATGTCAGTTGGGACGGGGGGTGGTGCAGGAATGGCTTCTGTAGTGGCCTCTGTAATAAAGAATGTTTTTTAACTTAAAAAACATTTGACAATAAGACAAAAAAGTTCAGCAAACTGTTGTTTTCTTTATAAAGAATGACCATATACAAGTTTATCCTAACTGAAGCTCTTACAACACTTTCGGTAATTACAATTTGTTGCATATTTTTAAAAAACGCCAAAAACCTTTTTTTGATACTTTTTGTGCTTTAAAAATTCATAATTTAATTTTTTTGATAAAAAATATATTTTTCTATATAGGCCGTAGAAATAAAAGTGCCAATGCAAATACTAGCATACAGTCACTTACCTGTGACAATATCATGATCGAGATTATTGTTTTCCACATTCAAATTTTCTTCAGCAAAATAAATCCTATTTTCAGGGGCCCTTACTTTAAAAGCCGCACAAAAAAGATGAAAAAAAATATTAATGAAAAAATGTGTAAGTCCCTGATTCTATGTACTAAAAAATGGCTGCAAACTAACTGAACCTCTTATATTTTTAGTAAATACATTTTCTTGCAACATAGTTATTTTAAAAAACGCCAAAAATCGTTTTTTAATACTTTTTTTAATTAAAAAAAACTATTCTGATGAAATAAAAGTGCCAATGCAAATACTTGCATAAAACACAGATATTAAAACTTACCTGTGGCAATATCATGATCAAGATTATGATCATTGTTTTCCACATTCAAATTTTCTTCAGCAAAATAAATCCTATTTTCAGGGGCCCTAACTTTAAAAGTCACACAAAAAAGAAAGAAAAAAATATTAATGAAAAAATTCTGATTCTATGTGGTAAAAAATGTATTGAAGAAAGGTAAGAGCCATAGTGGGAGTCCTAACTGGACACTGCGTCCTACAAGGACACCTGGCAAAGATGAAAGTGATGGACGACACGACGTGTGAGCCATGTTGGGTCGCATTTCCTCTCATCATGTGAAGCATATAAGGAGGTAAGAAGAGAGGTATTTGAAGAGGAAGCCTTTGAGACAGAGGACCTTCTGAGATGACTCCATATTCTGGCCTTTTTAAAGATGGGCAGATCCCAAAGCGAAGGAAGGATGCAGTAGGGGGGATGCCCAGGGTTTGGCGAAAATGGCGCTTTATGTGCCTAGTCGCCAGGCCTAGAGCCTACCCCACACTATTACTACTATGTAGACCTTTTTGTATTGAAACTAAGTAACTAAGGAATAACAAACTGTATAGCACTACCTTGACCATTTTCGTTAGAATTTGCAACTGCTTCCCAAAATATTGACTGATAGTGTCCATCAGCTAGTTATTGCAGCATTCCAAACAAAAACAATGTAATTCTAATTAAAGGGTCAGGGTTAAGGTATATAACAAATCAATCCATATTTTAATTATGTAAAATCAGAAAGATAACTTTTAAACATACCTGAAGATAACAGTAAACTTTTTTGCATTATCAAAACCAGAAGAAAAATATATTCTCACAAACAAACCTGATAATCCAGCATTCTGTACTGTTGATGTTTGTTGACCAACGGCAGCTCCAGCAACTGTCCATTTTGCAGTTTTTGCATAGAAGCTTCTTTGTGCTAAGTTTTGACATAACTTTGCTGCTTCTTTTCTAATTTGTCTTTGTTTGAAATACTGGAAAAAATTATAAATTATTCTAATATTTAAATATTCTTGTATGCCAAAACAATTGGCTTACTTTTTAAAACCTATAATTTTTTTATTATAACCCACATAAGTCTCATGAAATGTAAAATTTTTGAGTTCACCACCATTAAATTTGAAAATACTTATCATACATATCATGTTACTAAGGTTTCGAATTTTTTAAATTTGTTAGATTTATTTTTTGTTAAGTTTAAAGTATTGAATAATGGCTGGCTAATAATACAGAGGCCTTAGTGGTATATCTTTGAGCCAAAGGGTTAAGTCTAAATCATTTATTGTTGTAATCTGAGTTTTTTTATGTGCTGGGTGAAAAAAAATATGCCACTTTAGTCAAACTCAGTATGTAGGTATGTGGGCATAATAGATCCATATGTGGTCACAGTGCATGGAGGTCCAGTAGGGCCTGCCACCACTTTCCAATACATACATACAAAGTATTTAATTCTCAACTCTGTGATTGTTCCCAATTCTAGTTTTTACACTGTGCTTGCTTCAAATGACCAAACAAACAATAGTAATAATATAGTAATTACTACAACTTTAGTGGAAATATAATAATTGACCTAACCCTGTAGTTTAAAAATGGATAAGTAAATTTTCCAGTTTTATATTTGCATCTAAAAGAGGGTTCCTGATGTCAATTTTTAACTCTGTGAGAATATTCTAGTTTATTTAATAAATAGTTGGCTGTTGAAACACTAGAAAATGAGGCATTCCCATCATTATAAACAAAGTGCATTTTATAAAATTTAATTCAGCAATTTGTTGTTTGTTAGCAGAGGAGGGTGATGCTCCAGTGCTGTGCAAGGTTAAATTTCCCCCAGACATTTGGAAATATCAGCTACATGAAGTGGTAACAAGTTCATTTTTTTATAATTTAATTTAACTATGTTTGCACATTGACTTGTAGTATATTTTAAGCTTGAGCTTGAATTGTTTTGTTATACTATGCATTGTATACTATATTAGTTATGTAGTTTTTTAAGTTTTTTTTTCTAAATCAGTAAATTTGATATTTTTAAACCATATGTATTTTTTACTTTGCTATTAGTATTCCCTATGTATCAAATACATGGACCCATTCTCGACTCTTTAATACCATTTATAAATTTGTCTTTTTTAGAAAATTAAAATTGTAGTTATTTTAAAAAAAGAAAAACCTTGATGAAAAATGTATGAAAATAAAACATCATGTAATAAAGTCAGTTATTAAAACATTTTGTGACAATCACTAATCACTCACATGCATCATACCTTATTTTTAAGTTGAATTTGCTTATCCTCTATAAAATTCTGTAATGCTCCTAGCACTTTTGTATTTTCTGTAACTTTGCTACTGTTTAATATGAGTGCATCCTAAAAAAAATATTTTATCACTATTTTTTAATATTTTCCATAAAAATTAACTGTGTTAAAACTTACCTTTATTTGAATTTTTCTGGCAAACAAACTCCTTGTTTTGTTACACACTTCTTCAAACTCTTGTGACACAACAGTATTAAGCTCACTTAGGCTCTGAAAAAGAAACATAAAATGTGAGTAAATCTGATTAATATAGCAGTAAAAAGGAAACAATTATTTTTATGTCCTTATATTAAAATTACTGGGACTATTATAGCCCAACACTTTTCAGGCAGTTTCAAAATAGTGGACATGGTTAGCTAAATGCCCCTGAAGCGTTACTGCTAGCGGACATGTAAAATAAATGGCAACCATATATAAAGGTTTATTGATAAACAATCTTTCACAGTGAAAGAAAAAGATGAGTTATCTCCAGTTTTTACGAACGGCAAGGCCGAACTTTGCCCAACTTTAACGAACGGCAACTTATAAATCAGGGGTTAGTTATAAAATTCAGGATTCTTAGAACCAACCTACAAATACAAGATATCCAGTTTTTTATCCTAAAACACCTTTTGTCTACATACCCACCTTAGCTTTTCTCAGGGAATTTAAGTAGCTTTTGTAGTCCGATACTCTGTATCTACGAAACATTCTCGTTTTATTTAAAAATTTCCGAAAATATTAATTTAATTTTGAGGACATCAGCTGAGAAGACAGCGAAAAAAGCTTACCGGGACAATGAGAAAAAAATTGCCAAGGCGTGAGCCAATGCCAACATAGTTCGTTCCAATTTGAATAAGACGTCACTGGCCAACGAAAAATCATTTATAGGGCAATTCGATGGTAAACACGTGGTAACGCTAGTTATTGGGCTTACCTCATATTTTATTTATATCTATATTTTAACAGCAAGAGACGTTGGTGTACTATGGCTTAAAGCAAAAATAAATGAATTAGGTATTCATCAAAGAAATTAATTAGGTAAGTATTTATCTACTTTATTTTAATTCTTTTTCTTTTATAAATTTTCTGCAAAGAAAATCTCTATTGTTTTAAAATGGAATAAAAATGTAGTATTTAATTTAAAACAGTGTTTCTTAGATAACGACTTAAGAATTTTATTTCTTAGTATAAAAATTCTAACAAGAAAATTAACTTGACTGACTAACACACTTTTTTAATAACATTTCTAAATACTGCACTCGATGGACCAATTTTTCTTGTAGATTAAACTCTGTATAAGGGACTGTGACTACCCGATATTTTTGGGCTTCAAGTAGTTTCTCTTGCAAAATGCTCAGGCCTGTTGGCTCAGCTCGACCTTTACACATGTCATGGTAGTCATAGGTTAGTATTGCTATCCTGGATAACATAGGGTCAGCTTTGGTTTCCAATGGCCGAGGAATACATTTTTGATCAAGTAAGCACTCTACATCAATGTAAAATCCAAGGCCAGTATTGATGCTAGCTTTAAAATATTTTTCGCTTATAAGGTTTTTCAAAGTTTCAGTGACTGCTTTCACCATCAAAGATTTTTCACGAGTTTGTCCCATTGGTATCTCTCTGGCTAATTTTAATCTTGCACCCCTATAGTCTTTGAGAAGGTATTGTGCAGCACCATCAATATTCAAAAGTTTTAATTTTGCTGAGGGTTTGTCAGGACTTTCATTGTTAAGTCTATTAACAAAAGACTCATTCAATACAGACTCGATTTGTTTTAAACTAGCTTTATTCAGTAAAAGGAATGACCATACAATTTCCAACCAAACTGATGCCTTACCAGATTCTGCTTCTGTTAGAAATGGTGAAAAAACTTTAAGATGTTGGTCAAAATTGGATGGAATAAAGTTGAGTAAACCAAGTGTCAGAAACATCCCAAACACATCTTGTGATCTGCATGTAGCATGGTTTGTTATCATCCAATTGCTCAGGCCCTCTAAAAGAGCAATATTTTTATATTTCAGGAATCCCACACTTGTAAATATTGATGCAATGACTGAACTCTTTTTAAACTCATCTGATGACTGTAAAACCAAAATGACATCTTCACTGACCTTACTTAATACATTGTCATCATAAAAATTCAGAGTTGACATACTAAACAACACATCAGAGCATTGTTTAAGATTAAGTTTGTTAGGGTTAGCAGCTATATTGTATGCAAGTGTTCGTAACAACTGGCTAGATCTTCTTTTTTTGATTGCTAATGTTGTCATCACCTTAACCATCTGTGTTAGGGTAATATTCTCCACCATTTTGGCAGCTTCATCATCAGCAGTCACACTCAAAATGGTAGCAAGATCTTCACTTCTAGCTGCCAAATTGTGTCTAGCAATTCCATTATTTTTTGATAATATTCTACAAAGTTTTAAGAATCTTGGATCTGATTCAAAGTCCGAGAGCTGGACCTGACCTGCTGATGTCCATTCTGCTAGAAGTGAAACAACCTTTAGTGCATGTGTTCTTGATATACCAGTTCCACCTGAGATTGTTAAGAGCTCATCCACAGTCTGAGCTGCCTTAATCTTTTGATCAGTAAAAGGTGTACTAATTGTTGTTGCCTTTTCTGTGTTTATGGAAGCAAATGCAGAAGCCACTAAGGTTGACCTACTGCTAAGAGATTGTTTCTTCTTATTTATCTTGTTGGAAGGTGGTTGTACATCTTCTTGGCTACTGGCTGAACGTTTGGCTTCAGGAACGGTTGACGAAATCAGGCTGATCCTGTTCAGACAAGGCAGCTTACCCGAGTTAATGATGAATTTGTATGACTTAAACATAGCCTAACCTTAAAAGTACTTTTTACTTTTAATATTTTGTACACTGGGTGGGTGTGGGTGAGGTTATGTATTTTGAAAAGCGGCTATTTTGGAGAGGCTTGACACACTTTTAAAGACTTGAAGAATTACAAAATTAACCAAAATCACTCACATTTTTGGCAATTTTTTTTATTTTTTGAAACAGCTGATCGATCGATGAACGATGACCAGCGAAAAAAAATTACCAACGAAATGATATCGAATATAGCACAGAACAGGAAGATAGCAACCAACGAAACAAATTGTTAAAGGATCGTTCATGCACAAACTAGTGGCCCTGATTGGTTCATTGGGCGTGCGTTCGCTTTACAATCAGAGGGTGGTGGGTTCGATTCCCATGCCTGCCACTACAAACTCGAAAAAGAATACTGATTTACCTAATCTGTGACGCTAGCCTTGGCTAGCCCTACCAAGTGTACTTTGGCTGTCTGACTTCTGCATGCGCAGATCTACCAATATTATTTACCTCATGTATTACAATAGATGAGCAGGGTGATTTTCACTTGATTTCTATCCACATGAAAATAGAAAGTTTCAAAAACCTAACTAGGGTTTCCATATCAGTTTTTTGAAACCCAGGACATTTAAGACCTAAAACCCGGACGAAATCGGGACTCTTAAAAAACTAATATAAAGTAGTATACATTTTTATGTATGTACTATGCATAGAGAAAAGGTTTGTTTGTTGAATGTGTATTTTACTTATTATTTATATATATATATATATAAAGGGCTCTCAAGATTAAGTTCTTCTGCTCTTTAGAATAAATTAATAAGTTTGTAAAATGTAAATGATTTTATAAAAATTTTAACTCATATATAAAGAAATAACAAACCAAAAAAAAAAAATATATATGTATATTAGTGTAAACATGGATAGATAGATAGATAGATCTTTATTGATGTTGTTCATACATAAAGTATTTACACAAGTCAAAATGGTAATCACAATTTAAAATTATTTAAAATTAAAATTTAAAATTATTTAAGTAGTTTTGCTAAATTGCATGTTAAAAGTCCTTACTTACTAATTTATGATTAAGTTAAAATAAATTACAATAAAAATAACAATTAAAATTACAATCATAGTAGTTCTGACAATTTTACATACACTAACATTTACTAAATTTTACATTAGGATTAAGCACATTAATTTCAATTTTTAATTTCCCAATAAATAAATTCAAATTTATCATTCAATTCAAAACAAATAAGAATAAAAGCCCCAGAAAATGTCAACCTAAATCAATGTTTAACATTGAGTTTACGAGATAAAATTAATTAAGTATGATTATGATGATGTTGTGGATCAGTCTATTAAATCAATAAAGTTGGTTTGAAGAAACTCATTGATTGAGTAAAATGCTTTACTCTTTAAATATAGTTTTATTTTCCCCTTAAATGTTTCTATATTAAGATTTTTTATTTCCCCTGGAAGTGCATTAAACATTTGAATAGCATAATAATTAGGACCGTTTCTTGCTCTGTGAACCCTAAAAAAGTTGGGCAGTAGGTTATCCCTGTTTCTGGTAGGGTAATAATGATTGTCACCATTTGATGCATACTCCTGTATGTTAGACTTCAGATAGGTGAGGCAAGTTAAAATGTAAACACAAGGAAGTGTGAGTATTCCAAGCTTAATAAAAGTACTGCAGCAGCAATCTCGATAACCCAATCCACTCATCACTCTTACACACCTTCTCTGAGTTGCAAATATTTCATCAGCATGGGCTGAATGTCCCCAAACAAGAATTGCATAAGACATATTTGAATGAAAATATGCATAGTACGAACTTAGTAGAGTACAATAAGAGACACGATCCAGCAAGTTTCTTATTAGGTAAATATTTTTGCTAAGTTTCCTATTAAGCTGAATAATATGATCTTCCCATATTAACCCCGAATCCATAGTTACACCTAAAAGTTTTACTGGTTTACTGTTGTTTTCCTCCGGGATATCACACAAAGAAAATGTTATATTTTGCGTTTTACTTTCATTCAGGCTTAACCCATTTGTCTGAAACCAGTTTTTGGTATTCAACTGTGTCTCCCCAACTACATGACATAGATTATTGTAATCATCAGACACATCCTCAGCCGTTGTATCATCAGCATATACTACACCATCAATAATCTCATCTGTATCATTAATAAAAACGATGAACAGGATAGGCCCCAGGGTAGAGCCTTGAGGTACTCCATAACTTAATGTTTGAATGTTAGAGATTGTATCATTGAATTTTGTGTACTGACGTCTGTTGTCTCCTAAGTAAGATTTGATCAGTGAGGCTGAGTCTGCACTAAAGTTGTATTCATATAGCTTGCTCACAAGTAAGTCATGGGAAACACAGTCAAACGCTTTAGTCAAATCAAAAAGAGACGCATGTAGATAGCTTTTATTCAGGAATGCTTCCTGCACATGCTTAACCAGCTGGTTAATGGCCAAAGTGGTCGACATTTTTTGACGAAAACCATACTGAGCATGACTGAAAAGATTATTAGTTTCAAAATAGTCTACAATTTGATTCTTAAGAACTGTTTCATATATTTTTGCAAAACATGGTATCAGAGAAATGGGGCGATAGTTGGATACATCCTCTTTGCTTCCTGCCTTGTGCACAGGAACCACCTTTGATAATTTAAAACACGTTGGAAATAATTTTTCGTTTATAGCCAGATTAATTAATGTAGTGAGTGGAACTAATATTAAATTTTTAAGAGTTTTTATAATTTTTACATTCATTTCATAAGCATCCCTGCTTGGGCTATTTTTAAAGCTGTCAATTATCTCCCTAATTTGATTAAAAGAAACAGTTGTGAAATTAAATTTGTTTGTATCTTTTTTATATTGTTTATTTTTTATAGTTTTAAGAGGATCATCACTGGATGGATTAAGATTTTGTACTACTCTTTGTGCTATAGTGGTAAAATGTTTATTAAAATCATTAGCTGTTAGAGTACTAGTGACGTTATTATTTTTTATTAATGGATTGTTACTTTTAATTATGTCCCATGATGCCTTTTGTTTATTTGGTGCATTGTTAATATAGACATCATTGGCATGTTTTTTTGCCATATCTACTTTGGCACGATAACTTTTTCTTTCATTCCTTAGAGTCTCTGTAGTAACTTGATCTGGCCTCTCTCTATGGATGCGAGTTAGAAACCTAAGTTTGTCGCGACTTTCCCTTAGTCCATCATGAAACCAATTTATTTTTATAGAGGGCTGGTCAATATTAACAACTCTACTCTTGTCTGGAAAACACTTGTTACATTCATTTATTATAATATCTAGAAATTTGTCAAATTTATTTTCAACAGATAAAGTTACTTCATTAATAAATGACCAATCTACTTTTTGAACACTCAGATACAAATAGTGCAGGCCTGTATCAGTTATAGGTTTAAAATTAATTCTCCGATTTAGCGGTTTAGGAGCCTGTATATCACAGTGAAATGATATTGCCAAGTGATCTGACATTCCTAGGTCCACGGCTTGAACCGATAGCAAATATTTTTTAACAATGTTTGTAAAAATGTTATCAAGGGAATTATTTCCGCGAGTGTTCTCAAAACATGTTTGATAAAGATTATAGCTATAAAAGAGATTTACAACTGACCTTGTACAATTATTATTGGGTTTGTTAAAATGTACATTAAAATCAGCTGCAATTATGATCTGCATTCCATCAGATAAAGTCTCCAATAAAATAGATAGTCTGTTAAGAAAGTTCTCAAGACTGCCACTGGGTGACCTGTAGAGGGATATTACCTGAATGTTATTTATAATTGCCCCAGCTACCTCGAAGTCCAACTCCAGAGACATGCTCGTAATATCAAATGGGAGTGCTGAGTAAGAAATATTTTTTTTTACATAAATCGCTGTCCCACCCTTTCCATGTAATGTCCTGGTGAAACCTGAAATAAGAGTATAGTCAACAATATTGACCGCCTCAAGTTGATTTTTAGTAATGAAATGCTCATTCAAACAAAGCACGCTGCAGTTGGTATCTTTTAATGTTGCCTCTAGTAGAGATATTTTACTAAATAAACCTTGTACATTCAAGTGAATTATCTGAAATGAGTTAGTCTCAGTACTAAGTAGATTGTTTTTAACTTTTTTAGGTATATTTGACCTAGGTTCCACAACATCATTAAGAGAGTGGAAAGAACTAGAATTAAATAAACTATCGAAATTATGATTCATTATTATACCCTTCTTCTTGGACGTATAACATTCTGAAAATGGTTAAACAATACTCCTCTGGGCCACATAGATGCATCAAGAGACTTCTCATACAGATCCACTTGAAGGCCAATTTTAAATGAGCTTTTTATTTTGTCCTTCCTGGTTTGAAGTTTTTCCACTAAACACTCATTTGTTCCCAATTGCCTTTTTACATATGTAGACAATGACTCTGGTGTGGTTTCTGGTATAAATCCCGTAACAAATAGCCAGGAAAGTTCTGTTTCTGGATTATTTTGTGGTTTTGTGTTTCTAAACATTTTTTCTGCAACTTGAAATTCCGCAGAATTCAGACTGGTCCCTTCCTTAGGACTTCGACGTTTAGATGCATGTTGCAGGTTGTCGTTTGCATGTGTTTGTCTGTTATTATTCACAGTTATGTTGTTATCTAAACTGTTACTATTAATATATTTATTTTTATAAATGTTACCATTATTATTGTAATTATTGTTATAGCTGCTTTTAAAAGTTGGCCCTGATTCAGTTCTGTTATTTGCTGTTTTTGAACTCCTCTGTTTTTATTTGAAGTCCAACTTGAGTTTCTAATTTCCACTGGATTGGATTCAATTTGATTGGATTCAATATGACTCGGGATTTGAATGGGTGCAACAGTCAATAATTTAATCAGTTCTTTATTAGAGTCATTTATACTCTTTGCAACTGTATCCATTTTTACAGCCACTTGATCAATGGTATTCTTTTGGAAACTTTCATAAAAACTTTTAAGTTGCTTTGTCACTTCGACAGTTATTGATCCTTGCATTTCTTGGAGTAAGGGCTGCAGTATTGGCATTATGACATTGCTAACATCATGACACAGTGAATTGAAATTTAAATTTAAACCAGAGGTTATTTCTTGAGTCTCTCTTAGCATTATAATTTCTTTATTCAATTCCTGATTGGAAACATTGAGTTTCTTTGCTGTTTCTTGAGCTATCAGGTGTTGTGCACTTTCTTTATTAAGCTCATTTTGAAGAGATTTGATGTTATTTTCCTGTGTTTCTAATTGTAGCTTCATTTCTTGTATGCTAGTTTTGTTGATGTTAGAATGAGTGGACTAACACGTCCCTTAAACCTTCCAATCAACCCTAGTACAAACTAAAAATAAAAACAGTAAAAGTGGCAGAAGAACAGAACCGACAGAGTGATCAGGGGACACCCGAATTAAGATACAGATCTAAGAGGAAAAATTGAAAATCAGATCTCAAGTGGCTGAAGTGAACAGATCCGGACAGAGTGATCAGGGGAAACCCGAATTAAGATACAGATCTAAAAAGAAAAATTGAAAATCAGATCTCAAGTGGCTGAAGCCAGATTACCTTGAGGTCTACCAAACAGCACTGGCGAATTGTTCCAAAAAGGAACAAAGCCATAAACAAACAAGACAAGACACGAGGACCACTCATTGCAAGATGTGATAATATGTGCAGTGTGCCAAGAGGAAATAAATTTAAAAAAAAGACAGGTATGTATCATTTTGTGTAACAGAGTGCACTTTTTATTTTGTGTTGTGCAAATAAAATATAACTTTTTCTGCCCCCGGGAAGCTAGCTTGCTGGCCAGTAACAAGAATTGTACAGTCAGACAAACAGTGTTAGGTATTTCCGAGGGGTGAACAGCTAACCCAAAATCTGTACACTGATTGTGAAAATCCACAATCTTTTGCTAAGATTGTGAGAAATGTGTACACTGATTGTGAGAGCTGTTCACCCCTTGGGTATTTCATGATGTTTATTTACATGGGCACACCCAGTGGGGGGGGCTAGCCTAAACACAAAAAATTCCTTAAAATATGACATCATGAGGCTTTGGGCCCCCGCCAGAGGCCTCGGGCCCCCTCCAAGACATTTCTGGGTGCGCCACTGATGTTTGTAGTAAAAAATTACTATTAAATCAAAAAAAAAAAAAGACTGTCAAAGATATAATTTAAAAATAATCTGGTCCCCAAAGGTCACTCATCGTTAAGCAAGCTTTATAGGTAGCGAAGCCTGACAATGAATTTATATTATTTGGTTATTATTTTTGAAATGTTTTCCTCAGTTCGAATTGGTTGCAGGCTCGTTCTTATTTTAAAAATGCGGTTAAATCACAGTCTAAAGATCTATTTAATAATAACAGAGTTTCAAGATAGTTTGAAGCATAACTTTTTATTTTTAAAAACAAATATATAAGTATAGGGTGTTTCAAAATTCAGTATCGTAATTTTAATGTTCAATTCCTTAAGTGATTTCAAGACAAAATTTTCATATTGTGCAAACACATATAAACATAGGTCCTCAAACACCTTATTTTTGAGATACAGGGTGTTAAAGTTTAGTTTTTTATATATTTTCTTGTTTAGTTTCTTGCAGTTTTTGATATATTTCAAATTTGGCATGTGTATTAAGCTATAGACACTACACTATCAGACATGCCAAAAAATAGTAAAAATCTACAGAGTGATACTTTTCAGGGCTCATGTCGCCTTTTCCCCAGATTTTTAG
The DNA here is from genome assembly GCA_963576565.1 of Aspidapion aeneum. Taxonomy (NCBI): domain Eukaryota; kingdom Metazoa; phylum Arthropoda; class Insecta; order Coleoptera; family Brentidae; genus Aspidapion; species Aspidapion aeneum. Next base: position 44,758,881 of record OY755043.1, read on the forward strand.
CTCACACATATACTATACTATAGTAGTGTGAGCTATGGTGATCCTAATTTTTTCGAGAAAAAAAAAGTTGCTCCGATTTCAAAAATTTTTATATATCTTTGCGTTTCAGATGATTTTGAAACTTTTTTGTTGCGCCGTCAGTCTGTCTGTCTGTCGGTCTGTCTGTCTGTCTGTATGTCTGTAACGACCAACGCGCATAACTCAAAAACCGCTTGGCCGATTTTAATGAAATTTGGTACCTAGGCTGGGTCTTGGGTCGAGATGGTCCCATTTAAAAATGAACAAAATCCACCGAACAGAAACCAAGTAAAAGGGTGGGGGTAGATTTCAAAAATGAGAGTTTATGTGAAAATATGGCGTGTGTGATATCAAACGAAAGGTAATTGAGTCTGCAGTTAAACAAAATACATTTTAACTTATTTAAAAAAAAGGGTGGGGGTATATTTTAAAAATTAGAGTTTAAGTGAAAATATGGCGTGTGTGATATCAAACGAAAGGTAATTGAGTCCGGAGTTTAATAAAATACATTTTAGTTTTTTGTTTTTTTTAAGGGTGGGGGTAGATTTCAAAAATTTGAGTTTAAGTCAAAACATGGCTTGTGTGGTATCAAACAAAAGGTAATTTAGCTGCTGTATCCAGTTCTCTTATAAAATTACATTGGGGAGTGTTATAGGTCGATAGTTTTTTAGGTCTGCCCTATCGCCTTTCTTGTGTAGAATAATGGTTACTGATTCTTTCCAGTTGTTTGGGATTATTTTTTCTTTTAGAATTTTATTGAGGAGAATATGGAGGTTATTAACTACAGTTTTACCACCGTACTTTAGCATTTCTGCCGTTACTCCGTCTTTTCCAGGTGATTTGTTATTTTTCATTTTCTTTAATGCTCTCTTTATTTCCGTTTTGCTTATTTCGGGTTGTAATTCTGAGTTTATGTTCTTTATTTTTGTTTGGAGTTTCTTTATGGTTTCTCGCGATGGTTCCCTTTTTGTTTGGTATAATTTTGTATAGAATAGCTGTGTGATATTTATAATATAGACATGGGCGCACCCAGCTAGCTTAATATTCGACATCATGAGGCTTCGGGCCGCCCCCCAAGAGGCCTCGGCCCCCCCCCCCCAAGACATATTCCTGGGTGCGTCACTGATATAGATAATATATAGAGTCGGTCTTAGACATTTCATATTCCTGTTATTTTCTATAACTCTTTCAACTTTTATTTCTTGGCTCTTTCTTTTATTTTCTTTTATCATTTTTCTTATAGTTTTATTTATTTCTGTGTATTCTATCGATATTCTCTTTCCTCCTTTCTCTAGGTTCCGCCTTTTTTCGATGAGTTTCTTTATCTCTTCTGATATAAAATTTTCTCTTTTTTCACCCTTTTGTGCCACATCTTTTCCGACTTGGGTCATAGTTCTTATCAGCGTATCATTTATTTCATCTATATTTTCGTTTTCGCATCTTTGTTTGTTTGGGTTAGCTGTTCATTTATGGCTTTATTTTCTGTAAGTTTACTCATGTCAAGTTGTTTATTTTTATTGTTAATTTTCCTTTCTGACCATCCTGTGATCACTGCCTGTTGTAAAGCTATTTAGGACTGTTACATCTCTAACAATGCTTTTTCAGTAGTCAGGCTGAGCCATGTCCACTTTCGTTGCGGTTTCTTCGTATAGAACTAATTAATTGCATACATGTGTCTTTCCTCTAGATAGTTCATTAAGGTTGTGCCCCTGTCATTCCTTTCGCCATATCCAAAATCCCCTATTTTGGATATTAATTTTGAGTATTTCTATTTATTTTCAAATAATTTTACCATTTAATTTTTACCCTTATTGTCATGCATAATTTCAGAAAATGTCGATTTTCTGTTATGATTTTTAACAACCCTTTATCTAAAAAACAAAGAAGTATAATGCAAAATATAATAAGAAAAAGTCCTTCTTTTGATCTTTTCTACCACCTATTAAAGTTTGCTATTATTACATCCTGATATTATGTTAAATGTTTGTATGTTATGGTAAGAATTTTAAGATATTTGAAAGTATCAATTTGGTCTGAAAAAAAAACCATTTATAAAAGTGAGCACTTTTCAAATATACCTGGTGGGCAAAAAAACCCGACAAAATGTTTTTCGTTATAACTCTCCAACTATAACACCAATTTTACCAAAGCAAAGAGTACTTGGCAGGGATTGATTGATCGAACATTATGTCGGAAATGTTGGATATTTTTTTGTTTGTAAGAAAACTCTATCTTTGTTAAGCACAACGAGATAGGAATCGTTAAAAACGATTTCGGTCCCTAAAAATGGATTTTTGCTTCAACTATATTGTTTTACAGTTTGTAACGATAGTCTTCTAAATCCTGTCTGTATTAATTTCCTTATAAATAAATTTTTGCCGAACCGATTTTAATAAAATATAAAGTGGAACAGATTGATTGCTTTTAAAAGATCACTATTAAAATTTGGCCGTGGAGTTAAATAAAATATATTTCAGTTTTTAGTTATATTAGCTCACACGTACACTATAACTATAGTACCTAGTGTGAGCTTAGGGGCCCATATATTGGCAGAGTATTTTTCCTTGTAAGCCATTGGTATGCAGAACTAGGTAGTTAAGACAAGAAATAAAATCCTTGTTTTATTTGCAAACTTTTTTGTTTTCTGCAATTTTTTTGCATCTTTAACTGTTTTAGAGAGAGTTGCTGTTTCACCAAAGGCTGCTATTATAAAATAAAAAATGTGCCAGTATGGCATCACAAGTATATCAAAATAAAATTAATTAAAACTTATTTGGCATGCCTAATATTGTAGTACCTATAAGTAAATATACGTGCCAAATTTGAGCTAAATATCTTAAAAACTGTAAGAGCTATAAAAAAACAAAATTTGAACACTCTGTATCTTGAAAACTAAGTGTTTGTGGACCTATGTTTATACGAACTTTTTGTCTTGAAATCACTCAAGGAAATTAAGATTAAAATTATGTTATTGAATTTTAAATAGTTTTGTACTGTGTAAAACAACATCTTTAAAATAAAACTGTGCTGCCAATGTGAAACCGAGGAAAACATGTCAAAAATATTAAACAAAAAATAGAAAATCGTTTCCTATAAAGCTTACCTTTACAATGAGTGTCCTTACCCCAAACCCCCCTGATAGTCTAGCAGAATAAACCAAAACACATGATTACATATTTACGGCAAAAAGAATCATAAAATATTGAAGATAATTTTGTTTCACCAAAATTTTTATAAAATTACACAAGGAATCTCTAACCTATAATTTAGTACTAATCTGATAAACCCCCCCCCAGAATAAGCTAAAACACGCGATTTAAATTATACAGGGTGTCCCATAACTTAAGGGCCATAGTGCAGCAGGTGATAGAGGAGGTTATTTACGAGAAAAAAGTTTATATAACATGGGTGTCAACACACATCTTTTAAGATATAGGATGTTTAAAGTTAGAGGAGTGGGGGGAAAAGTGTTTTGCAAAAAAAAGAAAATCTGTCATAGCCAGCTGAATACCCGGCTAATTGTTATTCAAAAATGTGGTATTCCTTTTTTTGATAAAATTACAAGTTAAGAAGGAGATACAGGGCTGTCAAAATAACCTCCAAAAACATAGAAAAAATAATATTTTGTAAAAAATTTTTTGCTTACTTTCTTTTAAAAAATATCAATAAACTTTTATTATTATATCTTGCTAGACTTGTTTTTATTAACAAAAAATATAAAAAAAACATTGCGTTTATAACATGGCATTTATAAAAGTTTATACCAAAAAAATTGTTTTTTCTGAAAAAAATTGACCGACTAATTTTTTTCAAAACAATTTTTATTTCAATTTATTGCTCTTATTCTATTACAACACTCTGCCCAATTTCATATTTTTACTGCGTTTTTTTAAAACGTTATCAAAAATGTTTAAAAAATCGCCAACTTTGATGCTCTGTATCTCGACAAAGAAAGTTTTAACCCATGCATTATAGGAACTTTTTTATCAGACATGACCTCCTCTATCACCTGTTGGCCTATAGCCCCTAAGTTATGGGACACCCTGTATACAAAAAAATCACAAATAATTGAAGACAATTTTGTTTCACCAAAAACTTTTATCACAGATCACCTTTGTTAAAGAGAGCTAAATATAATTTAATTTGTAAAAATAATTATTTGATGTTGAAAATGAAGAAAAGGTGTCAATATTTTGTGTATAAACAAGTGTATAACTCTCTCAGTTTGTGATATTTTTTTAGAGAAGCAACTTTAAGACCCAAAGACTACATTCTTTAAAATCAGAGGACCAGAAGTACACAATTTATGAATCAACAACACCAGAAGGCTATAAGCATGTTCCTAACTTGCATTCCAATCCTTTAAGACATAAAAAAGCTATAAGGTTGGTGTATTAAACTTTTTCATTAATATAATTGAGAACAATATTTATTTGATTTTGTACATGAGAAAAAGTGACTTGGACTGTTAAAATTAACACAAAAATTTAGGATTTTTGACCACCCCCTTTATAAGACATTTTAAGAAAAAACAAACCCCCTTTGAGTGTTATGTAAATGTGTGTATGTGTATAAACAAGTATATAACACTGTTCAGTTTATGTGTTTTTCTTTTTAGAAAATCAACTTTAAGACCCATAGAGAACATTCTTTAAAATAAGAGGATCAAAAGTGCACTGCACATATGTCACCACCAGTGGGCTTGCTTGTAGTCCAATTATTAGAGATATATATAAAAGCTGTGTGTGCAAAAAATACGAAAGTTTGGAAACACGATTAGAAGGTTGGTTCGGTTCGGTTCGGTTCGGTTCGCCAATTTGTGGCCTATTAAAATGCGTTGGATGCCATTTAGGGCAGCTTAAGGACGTTGCCGCCATTTTGTGACACTGTAATTAGAATAATGACAATTTGCCAACTTGTGACACAACAAAGCCCCTGAATAATTAAACAAATATCTGAAAGCAGAACTGTATTTTCCAGCTAGGTAAAACATTGATATGCCCGGTAACTTTTATACAGTGGAGAAGGGGGGGTTCAGAAATAAGAAAATTTTAAGTGTGCCACATTATTTAATACCAATGTTTTACAAAGAAGTTCTTAAATAAAATACAGTTCAACCCAAACGTTGTAGCCAAACAATGAAATTCTACCTACTTCCGAGGCTTCCAGAGTATTTGTGTAATTAAAAAACAAAAAATTGACTAATAAACAGAATAAAATTCTAAAAGATTGAATTAAGATGACAAAACTAGAAGCACTTTACAGGTAGATGGACTCCTACAGTAATCTTACTACTCCTGTAAGTTTGTGACCTCGAGCGGCTGCCATCTTAAAAATATGACGCCTTAAATGGTTGCGGTAGGATTTATAGGAAAAAGTTTTAAGTTTTTTATAGTTTTGCAAAAATATTTAAAAGCATAAAATAAAACTGAATGAATTACCTATAAAATACTTATTATTAGAAGTTGACTGGCTAGTGCCTTTGCAGAGATGCAAACCCTAAATTGTTAGCAATATGCGCATTTCCTTTATGTATTATCATATTATATTCCAAATAAACAGACAATATTAGATTTTACCTAAATTTCTCAAAAACTAAGCATTTTAGAGGGAATTTTTATTTATTTATTGCAAAAACCACAATTATCTTTTAAACAATTAATTTAAATAAGGCCAAGTTTCTGATTACCTGGCACTATTTTAATTGGCGTCTCTAAATTGGTAATATTTCAAAGAACAAGAAAAAAATGTATAGGTTTTATTAAATTTTTTGAAACACTTTTGTAAAAAATATAATTTTGTTGTAAAAAATGTATCACAAAGTGGTATTTAATAATAATATTGCCAATAAAGTTATTTATTATTATAAACTGAAATTATTACGTAACCTTGACTCAAATTCATGGTGGGCACTCCATTGCCATCCTTAAATTGGGGTCCTTTGTAATCTGAAAAATAGTACCAGTTTACAGACCCCTAAAGTGTGTAAAGGACTATGCTTGCCGACATAGGTTTTAGTTTTAAGGAAAATTAAATTAAAAATTCATTACTAGAATAGTTATGTATAGAATTTAAATACTAACCACAGCGAAGTTAAGTGCGACTTTGTATCTGGAGACCGCCCCCCAGCATGCGATTGGTTAATCAATAATTTGGTTGGCCGCGATTGATTTGCCTTTACAAGGCAATAGTATTTGAACAGAACCAATCGTGAAAAACCAAGGTCTTAATCAACCAATCGCGTGCTGAAGGGACTCTTTTGTAATATAGTTTATAAGCTCTATCTACAGCAAATATTGTAAAATAGTTAAAAATATTTCAAAAATCGATAGAATGTGATAATAACATAACAGTCATAAGACTTAGAGTACATACAAGTTCTTTATCACCAAAGAGTTTTTAATATGGTGTAAGATAAGAGTTGTTAAAAAAACTGATTTAAGGCGATATTTGGATATTGGATATTTCTATTTGGAAATAAGTAAACAATTTTTACGAATTAAATGTGTTATTCTAAAAAAATGTCTATTTTGACTATAATAATATAATTAGTTTTCTATTTATTAATGAGCAAAGAATAAAGCCTTATAATACTTTATTTTTTGGAATTGTCGGACAAATCCTTGTAAATCTTGCTAGACCCCTCTTAAAACTGAAATGGTCCCCTTGTACTCTACTCCATTAGGGTCCCAGTCTGACACTGTCCTTTAGTAATGAGTTTTTAAAAAAACCAGTGACGTTTTCAAATGCTGGTGAGAGTTTTTTAGTTTTTATTGTTAAGATTAACGAAAGTGACATTACTGATTCGAACCCCATAAAAAGCAGACTCGTTACCAGTAACCATATTTATGCTCTTAATAAGTTTTTTGTAAATAATATTTTAGTTCCTTATATATGAGAGTTAAGCTAAAAACTGCGTTGAATTAGAGAAGCAACACACTTGGGATGGATAAACATGAGACTACCCCAAACATTTTTCGGAGGGGAATAATATATTTATGTATATAAATGTACAGTTTTTTTGCTACTAAGCAAACTCATTACCAGTAACCCTATTTATGTTCTTACTTATTTTTTGTACATAATAGGGACTTATTACAATAAAGACAGGTACAAATTGTGCCGGGCACTATTCTGACAGTTTCCCATTATAACAACAGCTATCTTCTTTCAAAATTAGGACTTTGTGTATTATAAGAGCCGGAATTAATAGTGACGCCACTATTAATGGAAAATAAATGACTAGATTTATAAATTCGACATTGGTATGTCAATTTTAAAAGATCAACTGTCAGTTTTCAATGGGAAACTGTCAGAATAGTGCCCGGCACAATTTGTGCCCGGCTTTATTGCAATAAGTCCCTACTACTTTCGTTCAAGCCTTATATATGAGATTTGAGCTAAAAACTCTATTGAATTAGAGAAGCAACATACTCTCCCGAACATTTCCAGAGGGTAAACCACCCCCACCCTGGCAAGGTTGATTGTTCCCTCTTAACAGTTTTTTGCTAATAACTCGAAAACTGTCGTACAAGTGTTAGTTTTTCTTGTGGTATTTTTTATCCTTCACACATTGTTTTTCCCAAAAACGTACCCCACTGCTTCCAGGGATGGCCATGTACATCATTGGAAAGGACATAAAAAAGCTATAAGGTTGGTGTATTAAACTTTTTCATTAATATAATTGAGAACAATATTTATTTGATTTTGTACATGAGAAAAAGTGACTTGGACTGTTAAAATTAACACAAAAATTTAGGATTTTTGACCACCCCCTTTATAAGACATTTTAAGAAAAAACAAACCCCCTTTGAGTGTTATGTAAATGTGTGTATGTGTATAAACAAGTATATAACACTGTTCAGTTTATGTGTTTTTCTTTTTAGAAAATCAACTTTAAGACCCATAGAGAACATTCTTTAAAATAAGAGGATCAAAAGTGCACTGCACATATGTCACCACCAGTGGGCTTGCTTGTAGTCCAATTATTAGAGATATATATAAAAGCTGTGTGTGCAAAAAATACGAAAGTTTGGAAACACGATTAGAAGGTTGGTTCGGTTCGGTTCGGTTCGGTTCGCCAATTTGTGGCCTATTAAAATGCGTTGGATGCCATTTAGGGCAGCTTAAGGACGTTGCCGCCATTTTGTGACACTGTAATTAGAATAATGACAATTTGCCAACTTGTGACACAACAAAACCCCTGAATAATTAAACAAATATCTGAAAGCAGAACTGTATTTTCCAGCTAGGTAAAACATTGATATGCCCGGTAACTTATATACAGTGGAGAAGGGGGGGTTCAGAAATAAGAAAATTTTAAGTGTGCCACATTATTTAATACCAATGTTTTAGAAAGAAGTTCTTAAATAAAATACAGTTCAACCCAAACGTTGTAGCCAAACAATGAAATTCTACCTACTTCCGAGGCTTCCAGAGTATTTGTGTAATTAAAAAACAAAAAATTGACTAATAAACAGAATAAAATTCTAAAAGATTGAATTAAGATGACAAAACTAGAAGCACTTTACAGGTAGATGGACTCCTACAGTAATCTTACTACTCCTGTAAGTTTGTGACCTCGAGCGGCTGCCATCTTAAAAATATGACGCCTTAAATGGTTGCGGTAGGATTTATAGGAAAAAGTTTTAAGTTTTTTATAGTTTTGCAAAAATATTTAAAAGCATAAAATAAAACTGAATGAATTACCTATAAAATACTTATTATTAGAAGTTGACTGGCTAGTGCCTTTGCAGAGATGCAAACCCTAAATTGTTAGCAATATGCGCATTTCCTTTATGTATTATCATATTATATTCCAAATAAACAGACAATATTAGATTTTACCTAAATTTCTCAAAAACTAAGCATTTTAGAGCGAATTTTTATTTATTTATTGCAAAAACCACAATTATCTTTTAAACAATTAATTTAAATAAGGCCAAGTTTCTGATTACCTGGCACTATTTTAATTGGCGTCTCTAAATTGGTAATATTTCAAAGAACAAGAAAAAAATGTATAGGTTTTATTAAATTTTTTGAAACACTTTTGTAAAAAATATAATTTTGTTGTAAAAAATGTATCACAAAGTGGTATTTAATAATAATATTGCCAATAAAGTTATTTATTATTATAAACTGAAATTATTACGTAACCTTGACTCAAATTCATGGTGGGCACTCCATTGCCATCCTTAAATTGGGGTCCTTTGTAATCTGAAAAATAGTACCAGTTTACAGACCCCTAAAGTGTGTAAAGGACTATGCTTGCCGACATAGGTTTTAGTTTTAAGGAAAATTAAATTAAAAATTCATTACTAGAATAGTTATGTATAGAATTTAAATACTAACCACAGCGAAGTTAAGTGCGACTTTGTATCTGGAGACCGCCCCCCAGCATGCGATTGGTTAATCAATAATTTGGTTGGCCGCGATTGATTTGCCTTTACAAGGCAATAGTATTTGAACAGAACCAATCGTGAAAAACCAAGGTCTTAATCAACCAATCGCGTGCTGAAGGGACTCTTTTGTAATATAGTTTATAAGCTCTATCTACAGCAAATATTGTAAAATAGTTAAAAATATTTCAAAAATCGATAGAATGTGATAATAACATAACAGTCATAAGACTTAGAGTACATACAAGTTCTTTATCACCAAAGAGTTTTTAATATGGTGTAAGATAAGAGTTGTTAAAAAAACTGATTTAAGGCGATATTTGGATATTGGATATTTCTATTTGGAAATAAGTACACAATTTTTACGAATTAAATGTGTTATTCTAAAAAAATGTCTATTTTGACTATAATAATATAATTAGTTTTCTATTTATTAATGAGCAAAGAATAAAGCCTTATAATACTTTATTTTTTGGAATTGTCGGACAAACCCTTGTAAATCTTGCTAGACCCCTCTTAAAACTGAAATGGTCCCCTTGTACTCTACTCCATTAGGGTCCCAGTCTGACAATGTCCTTTAGTAATGAGTTTTTAAAAAAACCAGTGACTTTTTCAAATGCTGGTGAGAATTTTTTAGTTTTTATTGTTAAGATTAACGAAAGTGACATTACTGATTCGAACCCCATAAAAAGCAGACTCGTTACCAGTAACCATATTTATGCTCTTAATAAGTTTTTTGTAAATAATATTTTAGTTCCTTATATATGAGAGTTAAACTAAAAACTGCGTTGAATTAGAGAAGCAACACACTTGGGATGGATAAACATGAGACTACCCCAAACATTTTTCGGAGGGGAATAATATATTTATGTATATAAATGTACAGTTTTTTTGCTACTAAGCAAACTCATTACCAGTAACCCTATTTATGTTCTTACTTATTTTTTGTACATAATAGGGACTTATTACAATAAAGACAGGTACAAATTGTGCCGGGCACTATTCTGACAGTTTCCCATTATAACAACAGCTATCTTCTTTCAAAATTAGGACTTTGTGTATTATAAGAGCCGGAATTAATAGTGACGCCACTATTAATGGAAAATAAATGACTAGATTTATAAATTCGACATTGGTATGTCAATTTTAAAAGATCAACTGTCAGTTTTCAATGGGAAACTGTCAGAATAGTGCCCGGCACAATTTGTGCCCGGCTTTATTGCAATAAGTCCCTACTACTTTCGTTCAAGCCTTATATATGAGATTTGAGCTAAAAACTCTATTGAATTAGAGAAGCAACATACTCTCCCGAACATTTCCAGAGGGTAAACCACCCCCACCCTGGCAAGGTTGATTGTTCCCTCTTAACAGTTTTTTGCTAATAACTCGAAAACTGTCGTACAAGTGTTAGTTTTTCTTGTGGTATTTTTTATCCTTCACACATTGTTTTTCCCAAAAACGTACCCCACTGCTTCCAGGGATGGCCATATACATCATTGGAAAGGATGTTTTGTCGAAAAATGATTTCAAAAATATATTTTTTTTAAATTTGAGTTTTCCAGTTATTAACAAAAAACTGTCAAGAGGCACATTTAAGTGGGGAACCACTCCCGTCAGGGTTACATAACACTAAGAGTGTTGCTACTCTCATTAACTATAGTACATATTATCTAATACTCTATTCGCTTAGCAATATGAAGAACAGGATAATTTTGGAAAATTCACAACTTTTTTATTGCTTTAAATTTAAATTTAAATTTTGTTTTATTTGGATTATAGTGCACTTTTATAAAAACTATTAATCACATGCATTTTTAATGTCTGTTTAAAAAAAAAAATTAATTCCTCAACATCATGTCTTTTTTTCGTGTTGTTTGCGTTTTATAGAGAAACTGCTGATTTTACAAAAAAATCACAAGATACAAAAAAGATGTGTATTAAAAAGTTGTTTTCACATTTTCACCATGAGTTAAACTTTTCGAGGTATGCTCAAAAAACTACGAAATTGGAGTGTACCTGTAGACACCAAAATTTCACATTTTCATGAGTTTCAAAAGTGGAAAAAATGCTTCAAAAAGCAAAAGGCTCTACCATTTTAAATAACGTTAGCTAAGTTTTTATTTTTTGTAGTCTATATTCTGTCAAATATGACGGCTTACATAATGACCGACCCACGATTTTGCACCAATGTCTTCCCGACTATTTTTTATACCCTACGGCAACATCTAGGAACCCAAAGGACACATTGGTGGAAAGGTAATTTAAAGCTTTACAAAAAGCTACCAAACCATTTTGCTATTAAAATGACAGCTTTCGTCAAAAATCTAAAAAATCTGTTCACAAATAACAAAGTTATGAATTTTCCAAAATTGTTGTTTTTTTCATTTTTGAGATGTTTCTTGTATTTGGCATAAGTTTGACATATGTCGAATAAGTCGAATGGCGTTCCAAAAAGCAAAGGCTTTTGGCGTCTGTCATCAAATTTGCATTTACACGTTAAAATAACAGAGGTCACGAACCGACTAGATAGTGATATGATGATTTGTAATTTTAATTTTAAGAGAAAAATGGTTTAGTAGTTTTTTGTAGAGCTTTAAATTACCTTTCCACCGATGTTCCTTTTAGGTTTATAGAGGTAAAAATTAGTCGGGAAAACATTGGTTCAAAATCGTAGGTAGGACGACATATCATATTTGACAGAATATAGACTAAAAAAATTATAAATTAGCTTACGTTATTTTTTAATTCTTAAAGCATTTTTTCCCTCTTGAAAGTTTTATGAAAAAGTAAAATTTTGGTGTCTAGGGGTACCCTCAGGCCAACTTCGTAGTTTTTTGAGCATACCTCGAAAATTTTCTAACTGTGGATACAACTTGTCAGGAAACAATTTTTTTGTATCTTGTGATTTTTTTTTGTAAAATCAGCAGTTTTTCTATAAAACGCAAAAAACACAAAAAAAACATGATGTTGAGGAATATATTTTTTTTGAGACACAAAAACATTAAAAATGCAAGTGATTAATAGTTTTTATAAAAATGCAATATAATCCAAATAACATAAAATAAATTTAAAAAAAATTAGGTTAAGAAATAAAAAGAATGGTAAATTTACCAAAATTCTTCTATTTTTCACTTTTGAGCTGCCATATTGTAGTTTGGCATAAGTTCGACAGACGTCCAATAAGTGTAATTGTATTCCCAAATGTAAGGGCTTTCAACCCCTCATCAACAGTGCATGAAAGCCTCTAAGCGAATAGAGTCCAAACTATTATAAAAGTTGGCGAGTTCCTATAGTAAAAAATACTTAACTTTTTTTAAATGCTCTATTCTGTTAATAGATATTTTATTTTATTTTTTAAGTATTAACTTTTTAATTATTCTCTATTTTCTATTTAAAACTTAAATGGTATCTTTTTATTTTGCAGCTGTTGTGTTATCTTTAATATTTAATAATGTTATTATTCTTATATTTACAACTTCTTACTTAATTTAGATAAATATTGTATTGTATTAGTTGTTTTTGACTAAATAAACGATAGTGATCCTACTTATAGCATTTTACAAGATTTCGTAAGCCAGCCCATTTCCCTACCTAAATGAATAAAGTTGAATCTGTATTTTATGAAATCTGATCTGGTTTTGGTTGTTTGATATCTCAGATAGAAATTTTAAAATTAATAACAAATTTAGAAATTATATTATTTTATTATTTATTAAAAACTGTTTATAACTTTCACCATACAAAGAATAAATGTAATATCCTACTAACATGGATAATTTATTTGCTGCATCAAGTTTTCTTGTATTCTATCCAAACGGCCACAAAGTTGCTAAAAATAATAATATAATGTTGAGATATTCAAATATTATTTTTGCTAAGACTTATAGTCCAGTCATTATAGAATTTTAGCTTGCAAAACGTGGTGTAGTCGCGATTTTGACATATGTTGTTCACATTGGAGTCCTAAAAAAATTGAGGTATTTATTATTATTAATTATTTAGTTACTGTGCATTTAGAAAAATAATAGTTGATGACAAAATAGATGATAACAAAAGTTCCTATAAAAGCGTTTGTATACGTATTTTCGTCAGACGAATGGTTTTCGAGTTATGAGGCTAAACATTTCGCCGCTAATATGGATATTGACCAATTTTCTTTTTTAGTGGCCTTTATCTTAAAAACTGCTTAATTTTGAGAAAAATATGAAATAAAGACTAACTAAATCTGGTTATTACCCTTGCTGAGATATGAACTCTGAAGTGTTAGCGGTACACCCGTTTCCTAAGTATATGCAAAATAAACCGAACTTATTAAGTTTTATCTCATTTTCGTAAAAGGTAAGCATTTAACTGAAAATATGTAAGCAACTTTTTTGTAGAAAATTAAATTATCTTTTAAACGGTGTATCATTTGAATGGTTCAATTTCACGGTTACCACTTAATATGCCATCCCAAAAATGGGGTTATTTTTTAAGTCATGAAAAAAAAATGTTTTTTTTTAGGTTTAATTCAGGTTTCAAGAAAACCAAGCATTTTTGGGAAAAATTTTATTAAAAACTAAGTTTATCGAAAAGTTTAGTTTTACTCTGTATTATTAAAAATAAAATTATTTTTAAAACAATATGAATTTAGTGGGTTTTTGTAATCGGGGAACACTCAAGGAATGTTGGTGATTTTTTTTTCAATTCAGTTTTTATACGCCCCTGGGGTATTAACGGTTGGCCTAATGTTGTAAATATACACACTGTTCGAAAGAAAATTTCATTGTCTATAGTACAAAGTAAAACTTTTTGCCGATAGAGCTTGCTTTAAAAAAAAATTGATAAAACACATGATAATTTTTTTTTAATTAAAAAACCAAATATGCGTATGTTTCTTAAGTTTCCTCCGTTAAGAGCAACTACTAGATATATATTTAAAGATAATTTTATTTTCAACAAAATAGAGTAAAACGGAAATTTTTGAAAAACTTAGTTTTTAAGAAAATTAATTTTAAACAAAATTATTTAAAAAAAAATAACCTTTATATGCGGACGCCCCTCAGGTATAATAGGGTGAGTAATAGCTTTCACACCACTTGGTGGTACGCTGTTTAAAAGTATAATTTATTTTTTCTGAAAAGGGTGTTTTTTTCCTAAAATGTTTTTGGATGTCAGTTAAGTGCTAATCGTGGAATTGGCCCATCTAAGTGATACATTGTTTAAAAGATAATTTAGTTTCCTACAATAAACTTTATTACATATTTTCTGTAAAATGCTTACCTTTTAAGAAAATGACAAATATTAATGATTTAGGGGTTTATTTTGCATACACTATGGAAATACATAGAAAACGAGTGTACTGCTACCACATCAAGGTTCGTATCTCGGCAAGGGTACTACCCAGGCCATTCAGTAATGTCTCCTTTTATATGCCATTAATTAATCTTTATTTTATACAAAAATTGGCTAACATACAAAATTGCGGCGAAATGTTTAGCCTCATAACTCGAAAACCATTTGTCTGTCGAAAAAGTGTATATAAGGGCTTTTGTAGAAAATTTTATTGTCTTCGACTTTTGTTTAAAACTAATTTTTTTCTAGAATGTACTGGAAAAAGGTAATTTTTAAACAATCATTTTTGTTCACACTAAATCCGAGATGAAGGGGAGAGCCGCCCCCCTACGCCAAGGTGAAAAACTTAATTTTTTTATAAGGCGTCCAATGTAAACATATGTCAAAATCGTCCCCACACCAACTTTTATGCTCTAATGACTGGCCTATTAGTGCAAATTATTTTTTTATTATGACATGGCTACTGGTATTAATGCCAAGAGTTTTGGCTAAAAGTAAATACCTTGTACCTTTTGACATGGAAAATGCCTTAAATTTTTGTACTTTTAATCCTACAAGGATTAAAAACTTTAAATAAAAGTGACACTTCTTATCCCGAGACGCAAATTTTGTACCACGAGCGTAGCCATGTCTAGCCATTACTTTTCATTCTGAGGATTTTAAGTGGAAAAGTGCACTTTGTAAAGGTGCAAAAAATGTAATAACTAAAAATGATGTTACCCATTGGGTCACTTCAAATTAAATCTTGAAAATTTTTGGCCCAGTAGTTTATTTTTAAAATAATTTTTAAAAATTAAAAGATTACCAAGTTTTGCTCCTACATAGGTAAAGAAAAATAGGAATATCTAAAAAACTACTTTACAGCAATCTATGAGTCATACCTTGTCAAAAAGGTATTTGAAAGACCTTTTAAATAATGTGTCACATGACACATTTTAAAAATAAAAACAAACAACCGAACCGCCCCCCCCCCCAAGCCTTAGATTTTTTAACATATTTTCCACATATTTCATGAAAAAACACAAAAAATAGCTTAAAATTCGACATCATAAGGCTATGCCTCCCCCTCTACGAGGCCTCGGGACCCCCCAAGACATATTCGTGGGTCCGTCACTGGGTGTAGGCTAAAGTACATGAAGACTTTAAAAAAGCTGAATCCCCTGAGCTGGGCAAGTTTTAATTTTTACTTTTTTTACAAAACTAAAGAGAAAGTTTTAAATATTACCAATACCGTACTAGACGAATTTATTTTAGCGCCATCTACCCTTCACTCTTGCGAAGCTTGCCAGTTGCCACTCTATATGGGTCGTATACTGATTGATATTACAAAAATCATTTTTTATTCAATATTCAAATTATTTTAGACAAATGAAGTAAATGTGAGTTTTTTGCACCCAAACGGGTCAGCCCCCTCTTTTAATTACCCTAAACCTAAAGCAGATATTTTAATTATTGAAAGAAAAATGATTTTAAGAAAAGTTTAACCCATTACCGCTACAGGTTAGACCTACAAATTTTGGAAATAAAAATAATTTAAAAAATATTTAATTTACTTGAAATTTTGAGAGGCGTGCTTATTACTTATAAAATATTATTTTTTCCTATATTATAGCTTTATCTGTGATTCTTATATGTTTTACTTGAAAAAGCTACCATTTTTTACATGTTTGAATATTGTTTTATTTTTTCATATGGAACCCATCATTTCTCCGTCTTGAAATTTGGTGAGTGTCTTAGTAAAACATTGTAAAAAAATTATATATTTTTTTGAAAAAATTTAAAAATGGTATTTTTCCAAAAAATCAAATTTTTTAAAAATTTTTCAAAAAATATATTTATTTTTAAAATGTGTCATGCTATCCATCATTTAAAAGGTCTTTGAAAGGGGAAATGACATAGATGCTAATATTAAAATTTGTATATAGAAGTTACTAGGATTAATTATCTATAGGTACAAATTTTAATTTGAACCCCTCAACCTCCCAGGGGACTTATTATACTAAGTGATTGGAAATAGTTTTTGTAGTTCTGGTTAGATTTACCAATTATAAATATAAAATATTGTATATAAGAACAAAACTTCATAAAAAGTTTAAAAAAAGTATAAACCAAAATACCTTAACTATTAATTTTTATTACTGATTGATAAAATCTACCTTTTTTCCTGCTTAAACCAGTCCAGTTAATCTCTAGTATCATGTAAATATTCCAGTTGCTAAAGTATGTATGAGTTTGGTGGTTTTCCAGCCTTTTTTGTCCAAATGCTCATCAAAGTTTTGTCAATACATGTTTTTATCTTCCCTAAATTCAGTAGACTTCTTTTTAGTATTTATGTCACATATATCAGGAAACTGTGCCGGAAACCCTAAAAGCATAAAATAGTGGATTTTTATAAAACTATACTTTTGTACATAACAAAAAGAGAAAAATGAACATAGTTCTTATAACATTGCGGTAAGTATAATTTAAAATAAGTAAGAATAAAATTAGTTATATTATGTAAGTTATACATTATTAGGCAAAAACCTAGAAACAAATTTTGTTTCCTAGTTTTGAATGTGTATATAATAAAATGGATGAAAATATTCCAAGTAAGAACTTTTACATTGAGGCCATCAAAATAATAATCAGTCTTTGTGAAACATAATATGGGAATACATAAACTACCACAGCGATTGAAGAAAAGCTTTGTTCTCTGGAATACATCCAAACAATTAATAAGAACCTTTTCACTGAAGCCATCAAAATAATAATTTAGTCTAAGCTTTTCACTAAACCAAAATTTGAGCATATAATATGTATTGTCTCTGTAGTATGATTATCAAGGGCGGATCCAGAGGTGCTTCGCAGGTGGGGCACTTTAGGTGACATTCTCTCTTGGTAAAAAACGATATATATTTTTTTAAGCAGCATTTTATTAAATTAGTCAGAACTAAAAAATACAATATTCAATAGACACTTTCATGCGCCTCAAGCAAAAATTTTGAATTTTTATTAGCAAAAACCTTACTTTTTACTCATTTTTTGTATATTCAAAAAATGGATCCGCCACTGATGATTATGTCTCTCAGTATGTAAGTATTTACGCCTTATGCCTTGAGTTAAATAATTTAAGAATGTGCCCTAATTTAAGCGCTTTCATGTTTTTACCAGTGAACTTCCAGGGCTCTCAACAGATAAACAGCAAAATAATATGAAAAATATGAACTTTTTTAAATAAAATTATAAAAAATATGAAATTAAGAAAACAAAATATGAAGGAAATATGAATAAAAAATAAAGTTTTTTTTGGGTCCTCTACCAAATGGCTTGTTAGGTCAAACCCAACTTTTTTTTAGGAAAACTCATTTATTAAGCAAAAATATATATTTCTTAATTTTATTTATTAAGAAAAGTATTATGAAACATTTTCAAGTTGAATTGGGCCTGAATGGGGTATGGCCAAACAAGGCACATTTTTTAAAGCATATTTTACAACAAGGTAAGTATAAGGTGTTTTCGTATTTTTAAACCAAGGTTTACTGGAATTATTCAAAGAAATAGAAAAAAATTATAAATGCATATATATATTATTAGGCTTTATCCTATACGATCAAAAAAGTTATAAAAAACCACAAACATTGTAAATCTCTTAAGGAACATCCTGCAAATGAATGATTTAACTTTTAAAAAAATAGATATTTTCTTTCTAAACTCAAAAATATATGACAAACTGCCATTTGGTCAAGCCACTGTTAAAATAGTAGCATCTACAATTTCTAGCAGTTTGGGATGTACTCTACATTTCTTGAAAATAGGTGCCCTATTTTTTATCTCTTGAAATAAGTGCAGTAGACCTTTTTGGAAATTTATCGAAACACCCTGTGTACATCTCAACTAAACTCAACTCAACTTTATTGCCATAAATCATATAAAAATACAAACAGCAACATCAAACTTGAAATAGGTATTTAAGTAAAAAAACTTAATAAATATAAAAGTGAGGGGGTGGTTGCATGCACTTGACTTTGAATGCAAACAAGGGTTTTTGTACTTCGTGCAAACTTTATTCAAAAATTCTTGGCAAAGCGCTTTCGGTCTATACGACCATCATCAGTGCCTTAACTGTAAGAGAACAAAACATGTTATTAAAATTAAGTCAAAATGGAAAATTATGGTATTACTTACAGCTAGTTAAAATCTGGTTCTTCAGTCTATGGTTGGTACAATTTTAAAAAACTTACAAACTACTTAAAATATTTAAAAAAAAATCAGGTACCTACATTTTAGTTATAGTACTATTATGGATCGTTCATAATCGTCTTTTGTCTGGTCTTTTGTCTTGGTTTAGTCATATGTCTTGTCATAAGAAAGTTAAAACCACTGTTTCTTATGGGAGTGTTCATACAATGCTTTTGTTTTTGATTAGTCTTTGTCTTAAGAGTTGCCAACTTTCAATCCTTAGGACAACGACTAATAGCGATTTCGGCTTCACTGCTCTGAAATCACTCGCGGGTAGAGCGGTAACGTCACGAATCTCTCTCCGAGCACCCCGGGATTAATCTAAGATCGAGCGGGAATGCTCGCCTTCGGAGCAAGGGCGAACATGATTTTTCAAACACTTGATCGAAAATTCGTGGGTTTTGTAACCTGAACAAATAAAAAATATTCTTGGTTTATAATTTTTTTATTTTAATTTTTTTGTTGCATTGTAGTATATGAATGTAAATTTTCTAAATGCAAAGCACGGAAAATACCTATAAAACACACACAAAGGTAGAAACAAATTAATCATATCTAAAAAGTGGGGTTATGTTTTTGTTTTGATCTGAAACGTTGCTCCGTCAAAAGAGATGGAGCAATTCAGAGCACCCGCTCGGAGATTTGCGGGCAATAGTCGAGCACGCAAATCTTTTTTAGGGCACTGCTCTTTTTTAAGTCGAACGCGTGCATCCGTTTCAGAGCAATTTTCGAGCACACCAGGGCAGTTTTCGAGCAATAGCCGAAATCGCTATAAGACGAGTGACAGACATCAGCTGATATTTGTTGTTTTTTTTTACAGGGCGTCCGAAGAGCGCAAGCGCGCGGCCGAAATTTTGAATTTACCGCCATTAATCATGTTTTGAACAGAAAATCTCAACATAACCTCAAAATTTTATTTCTTTTTTTTTCTTTTTCGCTTTTGTTCTTTCGTGTCTGTGTTTCGTGCACAGATTAGGTTAAATAAGATTGTTTTGTTTAGAAAATGACTTTTGAAGAGGGCCTTTTTATTGAAATTGAATTTTTTTTTCAGTGAGTTATGACTAAGACTAATCAAAAACAAAAGACGAGTATGAACAGCCGATTTTGTTTAAGACAGCTAACACTAATCAAAGGACAAAGACTAATCAAAAACAAAAGACGAGTATGAACAATACTTTATATTATTCTTTATTTAAAATTGACTAGTAAAATAATGACTTTTTGTTTATTGCGTCGTAATAGGGCTGTCTAACAAAACATATGATCAAATCCAAGATGTCTTCCATAGGACAGACAAACCGATTTCCCATATGCCGTAATGTTAACAAAAACGACAAGAGCTTTAAGTATTGTTCATACTCGTCTTAGTCTTTTGTTTTTTATTAGTCTTTGTCCTTTGATTAGTCTTAGCTGTCTTAAACAAAATCGGCTGTTCATACTCGTCTTTTGTTTTTGATTAGTCTTAGTCATAACCCACTGAAAAAAATTTCAATTTCAATAAAAAGGCCCCTTTTTAAAAGTCATTTTCTACACAAAACAATCTTATTTAACCTAATCTGTGTACGAAACACAGACCCGAAAGAACAACAGCGAAAAAGAAAATAAAAACAAATAAAATTTTGAGGTTAAGTTGAGATTTTCTGTTAAAAACATGATTAATGGCGGTAAATTCAAAATTTCGGCCGCGCGCTTGCGCTCTTCGGACGCCCTGTAAAAAAAAACAACAAATATCAGCTGATATCTGTCACTCGTCTTAGTCCTTGTCCTAAGGATTGAAAGTTGGCAACTCTTAAGACAAAGACTAATCAAAAACAAAAGCAAAAGCATTGTATGAACACTCCCATAAGAAACAGTGGTTTTAACTTTCTTATGACAAGACATATGACTAAACCAAGACAAACGACTAGACAAAAGACGAGTATGAACGATCCATTAGTCTCAAAAATTAATCAGTTTTAAGAACAGATCCTTTGTGCATATGGGAAAAATGCGTTTTTCTTAAAAATATTAAACTAAAGCGAGAAAATCTGAAATAAAAGGGACCATGTTTTCATAAAAAAAGTAGGTTATGTTTTTGTTTATTTTGTTTTTTTTTTTAACTTTTTTTCTAGTTTTTTCACTTATTTTGAATTATTACATGGGCGCACCAAGGGGGCGGGGTGGCTAGGGGCCCGGACCCCCCCAAACCACATATTTTTTTAGATATTTTCCATATATTTCATGAATAAACAGAAAAAATAGCATAAAGTACATCATAAGACCTCTGGGGGCCCCCCTAAGGTATTGGGCCCCCAAAGGTTTTTGAAGTTTTTTTGACCAATGAATCAATGAACTATCAGCCCAAGGTAGGGGAAAGTAGTTCTATTCAAAGACCTCACTTCAAGGCTCACTTAACAGAGACGGAATTGAAACAGACTAAACTTTTCTCATCAGATTCAGGTTTTCTATTAGGATCTTTTGTTGTACTTGACTAAACCTTTTGCTAAGTAATAGGCCTTCTATAGTGTTAAACTGTTAAAAATATTTCACTATGATTTTTAGGTTTAGACAAAGTTTAATTGTTTTAACCCTCCAGTAGTGACATTGAAAAGAGGCACAACTTATAGGTAGGTCAGTCCAACAGATCAATATGCACATATGAGTTCCAACCGAGGTTGTTCAAGCAAACTTCTAATAAGTACTTTACAAAATATGTTTATTTAAAAAAATATAAGTAAACATTATATAAAAAAAAAACTTGCAAAATTAAAATACAGTTTTTCCTTGTCATTGGCCTCACACACCGTACATCACCATATGATTTTCCATGAACTATAATACATAAGGCTTAAGTACGGTCAAACCTAAGGTTCATCAGCTCACAACAGTAAGTACTGTTCAAATTTTACAACAGTACAATATTCGCTGTTGTATTACTACTGTTAATATTACTTTTATTACTGTTTTTTTGTAACAATATTTGCTCAATTATGTATCTAAAAGTTTATGCAAATAAATATATACTCTACTCTACAATTGGGCGTAACAGCATATGACCCATTAGGAGTATAAGAACCCAAGTTTTTTTGAGAGAAATTGAAAAAAATATCTGAGAGAACTTATTTGTTTTTCTTGTGGTCATCAAAGTCAACAAAGATGACTTTTTTTTCCATCTATTATTAATGATGCCATAAAAAAATTTTTTTGGTAATAAGCTCAGAACAGTACCGTAGAAATTTTACAACAGGACTGGTAGTAGGTCCAGTCAGATACTATACAAATTTTATGGTCTACAAGTTTTAGGTGTCAAAAAGCATGGAAATAAAGGAAAATTTGCACCAAAATAGTTTAAGATAAAAAGAGGTTTGAGTTAGGGAGATTGTCAAATTCACCAGTTTATTCTAAACTGTTTTGAGGTCTGTAAAATAAATATTTATTAAAGAAAAAGAAACTTTGATGATACAGGACTTCACTCGACACTATACAGGATGCTACACTACCAAAAGTTTATTTAAGAGTTCTGTAGGATGGTGCACAAATTTGGTTCAGCTCATTATTCACACTTTAACCTCATATTGTTTTCCTTTTCTTTCTTCTCTGGACCCTTTTTTCAACCATCATTTTTAAAATTTTTCAACCGTTTTGAAACAATAATCCATTCAGGAGAGACCCAGTCATGATCATTGCTGTATTCTAGTTTTGAAAGTTGCTTGCCTAAAATAGTAAAAAAATCAGTGAAATATTTCTTACAGTTTAACACAATTCTATGTTACACTTCTGCAAAAGGTCCACTCAAGCACAAAAAAAGATCCCAATTGAAAATGTTGCCAAAATGGCAGTTACACATTTATCCAAAACAAACCTGACAAAAAACTCTCGAATATTTCAATTTATCCTCTGTTAAGTCAGGTAATAGAGCACTTATCCACTTTCTTTTCCCTTCTTTGAGCTGATACCTAGTTCATTTAAATCAAGATGATTTTTTAAGGTCAAAATACTTGGCATTCCATCAAAACTAACATTATCAAGCTCTCCCCAGCTGCCACAATTCATAACAGCACAGAAACTAATAATTCGAGTAAAAAACTGGAAAAAAAGTAAAAAAAAACAAAAGTAAATAAAAACATAACCTGACTTTTGAACAAAACATGGTCCCTTTTATTTGAGATTTACTGGCTTCAATTGATTTTTTTTTAAGAAAAACGCATTTTTCCCATGTATACAAAGGTTCAATACTTAAAACAGCATCTTTGTTGTAAGTTAAATCGTTTCACTTTTTTTAAAAA
The DNA here is from genome assembly GCA_963576565.1 of Aspidapion aeneum. Lineage (NCBI taxonomy): Eukaryota > Metazoa > Arthropoda > Insecta > Coleoptera > Brentidae > Aspidapion > Aspidapion aeneum. The sequence continues at coordinate 44,782,117 of OY755043.1, forward strand.
TTACGTTTTTGTTAACATTGCGGCTTATGGGAAAACGCTTTGTTTGACCCATGGCGATGGATCGGAAAACAGCTGATCGTGACAGTTCGTTAGACAAGCTAATTCTTTTCGAGGTTATAGTATTGTTTATCACATATATCTATTAGCTTGTCTAACGAACTGTCACGATCAGCTGTTTTTCGATCCAAGATGGTCGCCATGGGACAGACAAAGCGTTTTCCCATAAGCCGCAATGTTAACAAAAACGTAATTTTAAAAAAAAGTGAAACGATTTAACTTACAACAAAGATGCTGTTTTAAGTATTGAACCTTTGTACACATGGGAAAAATGCGTTTTTCTTAAAAAAAATCAATTGAAGCCAGTAAATCTCAAATAAAAGGGACCATGTTTTGTTCAAAAGTCAGGTTATGTTTTTATTTACTTTTGTTTTTTTTTACTTTTTTTCCAGTTTTTTACTCAGTTTGAATCATTATTATTAGTTTCTGTGCTGTTATGAATTGTGGCAGCTGGGGAGAGCTTGATAATGTTAGTTTTGATGGAATGCCAAGTATTTTGACCTTAAAAAATCATCTTGATTTAAATGAACTAGGTATCAGCTCAAAGAAGGGAAAAGAAAGTGGATAAGTGCTCTATTACCTGACTTAACAGAGGATAAATTGAAATATTCGAAAGTTTTTTGTCAGGTTTGTTTTGGATAAATGTGCAACTGCCATTTTGGCAACATTTTCTATTGGGATCTTTTTTTGTGCTTGAGTGGACCTTTTGCAGAAGTGTAACATAGAATTGTGTTAAACTGTAAAAAATATTTCACTATGATTTTTTTACTATTCTAGGCAAGCAACTTTCAAAACTAGAATACAGCAATGATCATGACTGGGTCTCTCCTGAATGGATTATTGTTTCAAAACGGTTGAAAAATTTTAAAAATGATGGTTGAAAAAAGGGTCCCGAGAAGAAAGAAAAGGAAAACAATATGAGGTTAAAGTGTGAATAATGAGCTGAACCAAATTTGTACACCATCCTACAGAACCTTAAATAAACTTTTGGTAGTGTAGCGTCCTGTATAGTGTCGAGTGAAGTCCTGTATCATCAAAGTTTCTTTTTCTTTAATAAATATTTATTTTACAGACCTCAAAACAGTTTAGAATAAACTGGTGTGTTTGACAGTCTCCCTAACTCAAACCTCTTTTTATCTTAAACTATTTTGGTGCAAATTTTCCTTTATTTCCATGCTTTTTAACACCTAAAACTTGTACACCGTAAAATTTGTATAGTATCTGACTGGACCTACTACAAGTCCTGTTGTGAAATTTCTCCGGTAATGTACTGAGCTTATTACCAAAAAAAATTTTTTTGCCATCATTAATAATAGATGGATAAAAAAGTAATCTTTGTTGACTTTGATGACCACAAGAAAAACAAATAAGTTCTCTCAGATATTTTTTTCAATTTCTCTCAAAAAAATTTGGGTTCTAATACTCCTAATGGGTCATATGCTGTTACGCCCAATTGTAGAGTAGAGTATATGATTATTTGCATAAACTTTTAGATACATAATTGAGCAAATATTGTTACAAAAAAACAGTACTAAAAGTAATAGTAACAGTAGTAATACAACAGCGAATATTGTACTGTTGTAAAATTTGAACAGTACTTACTGTTGTGAGCTGATGAATTTGACCGTACTTAAGCCCTATGTATTATAGTTCATGGAAAATCATATGGTGATGTATGGTGTGTGAGGCCAATGACAAGAAAAAACTGTATTTTAATTTTGCAAGTTTTTTTTTTATATAATGTTTACTTATATTTTTTTAAATAAATATATTTTGTAAAGTACTTATTAGAAGTTTGCTTGACCAACCTTGGTTGGAACTTATATGTGCATATTGATCTGTTGGACTGACCTACCTATAAGTTGTGCCTCTTTTTCATTTTACTACTGGAGGGTTAAAACAATTAAACCACGGATCACCTTTGTTAAGGTGATCCGTGATTAAACTTTGTCTAAACCTAAAAATCATAGTGAAATATTTTTCACAGTTTAATGCTATAGAAGGCCTATTAGTTAGCAAAAGGTTTAGTCAAGTACAACAAAAGATCCTAATAGAAAACCTGAATCTGATGAGAAAAGTTTAGTCTATTTCAATTTCGTCTCTGTTAAGTGAGCCTTGAAGTGAGCTCTTTGAATAGAACTACTTTCCCCTACCTTGGGCTGATAGTTCATTGATTCATTGGTCAAAAAACTTCAAAAACCTTTGGGGGGCCCCAGAGGTCTCATGATGTACTTTATGCTATTTTTTCTGTTTACTCATGAAATATATGGAAAATATCTAAAAAAATATGTGGTTTGGGGGGTCCGGCCCCCTAGCCCCCCGCCCCCTTGGTGCGCCCATGTAGTAATTCAAAATAAGTGAAAAAACTAGAAAAAAAGTTAAAAAAAAAACAAAATAAACAAAAACATAACCTACTTTTTTGAAGAAAACATGGTCTCTTTTATTTCAGATTTTCTCGCTTTAGTTTAATATTTTTAAGAAAAACGCATTTTTCCCATATGCACAAAGGATCTATTCTTAAAACTGATTAATTTTTGAGGCTAAAGCTCTTGTCGTTTTTGTAAAATTTACGTTTTTGTTAACATTACGGCTTATGGGAAATCGGTTTGTCTGTCCTATGGAAGACATCTTGGATTTGATCATATGTTTTGTTAGACAGCCCTATTGTTTATCATGACGTAGCTTTCGATGAAGATATTTTAAAAAAGGCTTTCATTGAAGGGGTTTTTTAAATTCTGGTGAAGGATTACTTAAGCATGTTTTATGTTGAAATATAATGCATAAGGATATTTTAGAGTGTTGGGTGTGTGTAAAACTCGAATGGTGTGAAATGGAATTTTGTGTGTCTGTGTGAATAAGTATTAGTGAGAGAGTAATTTTTTATATAGATGTGAGTCTCAGTCTCACCTGGCTGTTATTTGACTCTAGAGTGTTCCTGTAAGGTGGGGGTTCTGGGTCTATCAGTCTTCTGTGGAGAGGGATGAAGCTTCTTCTGAGGGTTGCCTGCTTGTTTAGACAATTATTTGGGTTTTTATTTAGTTCACTGCTTATTTCGACATCTTCGGTGAAATCTAATCTTGTGAAGTTTTTACTTGTGATGTGGTGAAGGATTTTTGAGTTGGTTTTTGGGCTGAAAGAGTGTTTGGTAGTGTGAATGTGATTGCCAAAGGCTGATTTGTCTGGAGTTTTTATGTGCTCTTTGATGTGAATTTCTAAGTTCCTGCTGGTCCGGCCAATGTATGCAGCTTTGCATGTGCCACATTCTAGTTGGTAGATTCCACTTTTCTTCAGTTTTTCTTTTTTATCCTTGGTGACAGACAATAATTTTCCAAGATTTTTAAAGGCACTGATGATGGTCATATAGACCAAAAGCGCTTTGCCAAGAATTTTTGAATAAATTTTGCACAAAAGTACAAAAAGCCTTGTTTGCATTAATAAATATAGTTAACATATTAATAAATAGCAAACATACAGGCACACATACATAAATACACTTTTAATATTTTATAAGTTTCTTTGGATTCTCTTGAAAATTAAAACTATAGTAGCACTTTTTTAGAAGAAAAGCTGTAGCTGCTGTTTCTTTTCTAAATTTTCAATTTGCTTGATTGCATTTGGAAGTATTTCAAAAGCTTTTATTGCACTATAGTGAGGTGATTTCTCAAAAAACGATGATCTATGTACTGGTAGAACAAGTTCTTGCCTATTTCTGGTAATTATTTGTAGTTCTTCAGTGTAAAGATCTTGATATGTCCAAAAGTTTTCTCACACTCACACAGAACACTTAAGTTTACTCCATAAATACTTGGTATAACTTTAAACACCTATTCCGAGCTCAAACAATTAAAAAAACTTAATATTACAATTAGACCTTTTTAGAACTAACCATGGATGTCCAAAACAACTAATTAACATAAAAAATGCAACAAACATAAGAATAATAAAACAAAAGGTCAAAAAGCACTACTTTATTCAGACTTTCTCAAAGGCAACAAACTAATAATAAACTAAAAGGAACTCAAAATTCAAGACTAGGCAAAATATTTAAAATTTCCACACTTATTCTATGACTAAATTTCTTCATTGGGGAAAATATGAAAAATATGAAGGTTTTTCATAAAGTATGAAGGTGTTGAGAGCCTTGAAATTTATATGTCTTAAGCACCATTACTACATAGGTGGAAAAAAGATAGATACCTAGGAAACGAGGCAACAAGCTTAAATTATGTCCATTGCATTTCTAAATAAATCAGCCCTTACTTATACTAGATGACAGAAACTATTATTTAAAATTTCTCCTTTTATATATTTTTAGCATTTTGTCATGTTTTCGCTTCCTTTAGTATGATTTTAGGCAAAAAATTAAAGTTTTTATTTGCTTACATTATGGCTATAAAATTTATAGCAAAGTTTTTTTTTGGTTCTACTACGTTATACCTCGCTCGTCAAAACGCCATATATAACGATTTTTTTGTATGGAAATGATTCTTTGGACTATTTTTAGTCGATTTAGATACGGGAAATTAAAAAAAAAAGTATGGTTTTTTTTAAAAATAATTTTTTAAAAAACGTTACATAGTGATTTTTTCTGACTTGTTTTGGTTAAAAAAAATCAATTTCTATCACTGCATCGTCAAATTTTCGACATAAATTTGTAAATTAGCTTAGGATTAATAATTTAACAATTTTAAATTAATTACATACCTAGATTTTCGTGTTTTTTCGCGGTTTTTTCACATAATTTGAAAATTTGTACACTTGACCTTCCCACAGATGTTTTGACACATTGATAGAAATTTTTTGCTGGGCCAACTGTTTCCGGGTCATTCGGCCATATCAAATGTCCCAATTCAATTTGCTTACGCTTACTTACCCTCAGATGCACCGTAAGCACTTAAGCGCGATCATGGGTTTAATCGCGATTAAGTCCTTGTTGCTCACATACAAAACAACAAAGATTGAAAATGGATTAGCAAAGCCTTGTTACGGGACATCTGAGGGTTAAAGGCCCAAATTATAGGAAATTATTTATTTAGAAATATTCACCATGAATCGGCGCAGCCGATTCTTGCTTATTGCTTGTGCGGTACGGTTCGGTTCGGTTCCGTTCAGTTCGGTTCGGTTCGATTCGGTTCAGTTCGGTTCGGTTCGGTTCGGTTCGGTTCGGTTAGGTTCGGTTCGGTTCGGTTCGGTTCGGTTCGGTTCAGTTCGGTTCGGTTCGGTTCGGTTCGGTTCGGTTCGGTACGGTTCGGTTCCGTTCGGTTTGGTTTAGTTCGGTTCGTTTTGGTTCAGTTAAGTTGCGTTTGGTTTGGTTTTAGGTTAGGTTTGTTGGGTCTTAAAGTAATTCAGCAGGAGTCAGCGCAGCCGACTCCTGCTGAATTACTTTAAAACACAACCAACCTAATCTAAGATCGACCCAAACCGAACTGCTGAATTTCTGTAAATCATCATTATCATAATTGTTTCTGCATTTTTTTCATTATAAATGCTCAATAGTCGATTTTGGACGATTTTACGGAGTCAAAAATGCGCGACAAATTAAAATGTTGGAGCAACATGTAAGGTCGAACGTTAGATTTCAAAAATATGGTGTAACCATTTTTCTATGCGTAAATACATTTCTAAAAAACCATAACTTTTTATCGCCTCTTGCCAGACAGTTGGTCTCCTTATTTTTGGCTAAATTACCATTTATTTAAAGCTCAGTCGATTGTGAGCCGTCCCTCTCTTTCTCGAAATACGTCAAATAAATTCTTTCTATAGCAATTTGTATGAGTTTTTACTAATTTTTTAATTTTGAAATTTCTAAAAAAATGCGAAAAATCCGCATTTTTTTTTCTTGAAAACAGTATAAAACGACCTCAACTTATCATTAAAAAAAGAAACACCCATTTTCAAGCATCGAGGTATAACGTAGTAGACCCTTTTTTTTTTTTCAATTTCACCCTTTTTTAATACTATAAACTAAATAAAGCTTACCTTTCTAGATAGCGGGAAATCCGCTTTGCATCATGATACTAAAAGATCGTTTTCACAATTAACACAGTCGAAATAAACTTTTAAAAACATTCTGTATTGAATAAAAATTATCTAATGGCATCCATTTTGCCAAATTTTTGACAATCCGTCTTCCAGCAGCGCTATGAGTTAGACAGCAATAAAATGAATATACTGTGCATTAAAAAGAGATGCAAATGAGTATGTTCCAAAATTACAATTTATGTCGGGGTGCCAATGGGGTGCTAATGTCAACCTACGTCACGAGTCAGCGCCTAGTGACCAACTGTTTGGCAAGGGACGAAAAAAGGTAATTGTGTTTTTAGAAATGTATTTACGCATAGAAATATGGGTACACCATATTTTTTAAATCTAACGTTCTACCTGACATCTGGCTCCAACCATTTAATTGGTCGCACATTTTTGACTCTGTAAAATCGTCCAAAATCGTTTATTGAGTATTTATAATGGAAAAAATGATGCAGAAAGCTATATAGTTTGTTATTTATAATAAAGATGATGTAAAAATCAGCACAGTCGAACATTCTAATCAGCCTAACCTGACCTTAGATAAAATAAACCACAAAAACGGTAATTCAGCAGTTCGGTTTGGTTTGGTTCGGGCACAAAGTATACTACAGAGGTCTGAAGCTTATGGAGCGCGAGGCGAACCGGTTTGATCACAGGCTTTTGCCTTCACGCAAAACTCTGAAATCAAATTGGGTTTCCCCTCAGGAAGTTGCCGGTGTTACCAAGAAGGCTGTATTTCTCTGTAAAAATTTGCAGTCCATCGATCGATTTGTGACCTTGAGTTTAGCGCGTCCGTCGGCAGTCGGTTCATTCGATGTCTGACTTTCAGCGGCATCACATGTGTTCTTAAAGAGGGTACGCGGCTAGGTTTACATGAAAGTTGACTTCTCTTACGAAGTAAATAGCATATAGAAGAAGAACCAAATTTTTTTTTAATTATAAGGGTTCTTGGTGCAGTTTTATAAATACACATTTTTTAAAATGAACCTGAAAAATGTCTATTTTATAATGAACACCGCACCCGTTTGCTTACACAGAATTGGCTATAATTTTACTATGTTATAGTATAGTAGTTCGTGAAAAGGTCGTTTTTGTGTATGTTCTAATAATAAAAACTCTTACACCTTGACCGAAAAAAATTAAGTTAGTATGACTTAGTAAAGGCCTAAAGACAAAGTCACTTATAATGCCATTTTTGTCAATATATCGATAATATACGAGGGGTCGTCAAAAAAACAATTGTTTTATATCTGCACTATTACTAAATTTTAGACCTAGCACATTGTACTTTGGCACGAATTAATAGTGTCATACGATATTTTAAGAAAAAAATATTTTAGGTTTTTGATTGCCCCCACTTTTATAGATATGAATTATTTTATTGCAAATTTTTTTACTTACTAAATAAAATTCAGAGGTTTTAGGCTATTTTCTGTATGAAAAAAATTAATTTATTAAATATTTTGTATGAAAACAGCATAAAAAGTATATTAAATATATTTAAAAAAATGCTATAGCTCTTGGTTTAGCCAAAGGATCTATTTAAAAAAATCGTTGTTTTGGCTTTTAAATGATTTTTAAGTTATTTGTGAAAAACGGCTCGGTCGATTTTGATAAAATTTTACCTGCATATTTTCGTAACTTAGTGTTACACTAGGAAAAAATATATCTTATTTTCTCTCTCTAGTTATGAAGATATTAATTTTTATATTTCTTACTATTCTTATATTTCACCTCCAATTTTTACTGCACATAACGATACTATGAACAAATAAGAGCTAAAACAGTAGAAATCTAAATTTTATACAGGCTCGTTAAGAAATAAGCTCGTTTATTCCATTAGTTTTATCACAAAGAATATAGCCCGGCTATATTTTTTGTGGTTTTGTTATTTAGTTCAGGCCCTACATCCGAGGTTCAAGCGATATGCTGCGTTTAATAAAAGAATCAACATACTTGGTATGGATATGTATGAACCGAACATTCCTGGCAGGGGGGTGGTTCCCCCCTTTAAACGTGATTTTTGATAGTTGATAACAGTCAACTTTTCCAAAAATCATCTAAAGATCATTTTTCAAGCAGATACAATTTCCTTTTCAACGATGTATCCTAGTACGAAAAAAAGAAACATATTTAAAATCTTTTCTTTATTTGTTTTTTGTGGTATTTTTAATCCTTAGCACTATTTTTTTCTCAAAAAGATATTTTTCATAAAAGCCGATTGTATGCAGTTAAATACTTATACTTAGCTAGACATATATTTTTTTAAAAGTCGCCTTGAAATAAAAATATTTTTTTTTGTAGAAATCCTTAAATGAAACAGTTGAACATTCATTTTTGTACCGAACTCAGTAAATAATAATAAGAATAAGAAAAAAATTATTTTTGGTTAGTAATAACTTAAGACTGACTTTTTCTAGTAGACCTTGTAACGTGTCATTTTTACGTTTAAGGCAACGTTACATATTTGCTTATTTAGGTAAATAATCAAGGCTCTTTGACTCGTCTTTCTGTAGACAAATTAAGGGTATTTTATAGAGCTAGGTTTGGAGGTTATATAGTGTCTAGGAAGTTACCTTAAAAGGAGGCATTCCATCGAATTACTGTGGACATTACGCACATCGCATTATCTGGACATCGTAATTGGAATTTAAGATCACAGTTCTTTAAAAATCACATAAAAACTTTCGATTGTTTTGTTTATCTGCACTTCGTAATTCTCTTTGACGTTTATGAAATTAAACAGCTGGGGCATGGCGGCGTTGCTGCATCACAAATGGTTTCGGTAACAGGAAGGAAACATTTAGATGAACATTACATTCCCTTACGTTTATTCTCGAGGATATTAGGACAATCCGAACCTCATAGCTAGTTGTGATAGCACGAAAACATATTTAGGTCCACGGTTTGACCAGTAACAACCGAGGCTCCGCCCCTTTGATACCTTTATTAATTTGATGAGGAGAAGATAAAAAAAATACGAGTTATGCACTTTTGAAAATGGGAGATAAACGAGGGATAAAAACCAAGACTAAAAGAATAAACGAAATCGTGTGAGTTAACATCTGAACACTCTTGTGCCGAGTTTAAGCAGTAGTTCAGTGTGTATTTTTAGGTTCAGGTTCAGGAACAACTTTATTAATGTAGAAATGTTTTACAAAAATGGCGTCAAACCATATGAATCTTAGAGAAAACATTTATAAAGAGCAAAGGAAACTTTTAACTAAGACTGTAACTAAAATACAACTAAATTCTACACTCAGTATAGCTTTACTCATATGGGAATTGGTTGAGTGTTCGAATATTTCTGGGTTTGATGCATGCCCTGATCTTCAGTAATTGATTTTACAGTTGATGGTTTCAATGCTGAGCTTCTTACAGTCCGTCTGGTTATTCTTCTCCTACTTGATATGTTGGCGGGGGTCCGGTAGGCAAATGTTCGGTCTATGTATGGAGGGTGTCTCGACGTCCTTGTTATAAAAATTTCAACCGTGGAAATAGATCCGACAACACCTCAAGGTGCGTTTTACGTATTTTTCAATATCTCCTTGGACGGTGCTGCCCCCTATATACCGGTATGGAACTATTGGTGTATTTCCTCATTGGTTAGTTTGAAAACCGCGGGGTTTTCTTCCAGTCTTGCAACCGAAGGTAGAGATTTTTTGGCGAAAAAGTTTTTTTTATAAATAGGTTTGCATCCTTTATTTGAATTTAACCGGGAAAATTAGGTTGGTACTATTGCGTTTTACCGTCTCCACCAAATCTACGAACGGTTTCCGGTGGCTTCAGTTTTTTTGTTCTCGACAAAGTGCTTTGTCTCTTGCTAACGAATTTTGGCTGGGTCGACAACAGTTTCTGGGATCGCCTTTGTTTTTGGTTATTGGCACTGCAGCGATTGTAGGAGATATCCCAGAAACTGTAGAAGTGAGTCCGTCGTGTTTAGGCGAATCCTGAAGTGACGCTCATACCCTTTTGAAGGGGATTTAAAGCGGCCTACGCCATTTGTACGGGAAGAGCAGTGGTAAGTTCGATTTTATTTTTTTCATTTTTTTATTATTTGAGGACTCTTCAAGATAATATTTGCCTCCCAAATTGTAATTATTTTTCGTGTAAAATGTACTTTTTCGACAAGAGACATGGGAAATTTTTGGAGTTTTTATTTTGTTTTAAGACCACGTTTTGGATAAAAACTATATATTGGTTTTCTCCTTTGTCTACAGCCCTGTCAATTCCATCGACGGGACAGTTGGGCTGGACGCTGGTGTGAAGCCAGGTGTAGCCAGTTGTAACCCTGGGAAAGGTACGTTAGGGTTATTTTAGTTCATCTGTTTAAATCTGCTTTATTTTATTGAGTCGACATGGGGTTCTCGATTTAAGTTACTCGGTGTAGGGGAACTTCGTGCAAAATTGACGAATTCCAGGAAACTGAAACATTTCATTTTCCACAGGGTTTTACGCTCGGGCAAGAACCAACATTCAAGACCCATGTGCTGCCCTAGCGTGATGTGCTAAGCGGGCATTAGGGGAGGCGTGAGCAGAGCAGGAGACCCGAGAGTAGCAGGAGGAGAACAAACCAGAGCAGCAGTAGTAGGGGAATGTCTGGAAACAACTCCAGGTTTATAAACTAAAACACACATCTATTCATACAATAATCAAGGACCAAGGTAGGAGCAAGCTTTAGATATAATTTTCCTTTTCATATAATTTTCCATATATCGTTAAGTACAACTTTTGCTTTTCTTGTAAACGCAAGATAAGGTATGACGTCATGACCAAAATTTTGCGGCATAACTATTTATCTGAATTGTACTGTACCATTGAAAGAGTTTGTTTCAACTTGGCTTCACCTTTATTTTTTCTTCATAATAATTTGCTACTTTTACCCCTAATTTTCAATTTGAATTATACAAGATGAACTAAATTTTTGTGTTATTTGTACAACCCAATGACCAACTTTGCAGAGACAAAAGAGAGATGAGGTTATTTTTTTTAGCGGTTTCTTTACACTGTTTTACCTCATGGGGTGGATCTCGGACTGGGTTGCTGTCTGTCTCATTCTACCCAACGTAGAATGATGACAGCAGATATTTGGTCCAGATCTCCCCTATGATGGAACGATTTTGGAAGTGTATTTTTTTTACAATTATTTATATAACCGAGTCTCACACTACTGACTCAGATGTAGGTACACTATGACCTGTTAAAGGAGTCCATCTACCTGTAAAGTGCTTCTAGTTTTGTCATCTTAATTCAATCTTTTAGAGTTTTATTCTGTTTAATGGTCAATTTTTTGTGTTTTAATTACACAAATACTCTGGAAGCCTCGGAAGTAGGTAGAATTTCATTGTTTGGCTACAACGTTTGGGTTGAACTGTATTTTATTTAAGAACTTCTTTGTAAAACATTGGTATTAAATAATGTGGCCCACTTAAAATTTTCTTATTTCTGAACCCCCCCCCCCTTCTCCACTGTATAAAAGTTACCGGGCATACCAATGTTTTACCTAGCTGGAAAATACAGTTCTGCTTCCAGATATTTGTTTAATTATTCAGTGGTTTTGTTGTGTCACAAGCTGGCAAATTGGTATTATTCTAATTACAGTGTCACAAAATGGCAGCAACGTCTTTAAGCTGCCACAAATGTCACCCAACGCATTTTAATAGGCCACAACCTTCTTTAAAGTGGAAGTGGGGGCCTCCCCCCTTTCGCCCCCCTTAAAAGTGCTCTTTTACAGTATTTTCCCAATTATTTGCAAACTTTTAACTTGGGAAAAATAACTAAGTAACAATTATTAAGGCTGATGGAAAGTACTCTCTAACGCTGTATAACACGCCCCCCTACATCAGTGGCGCACCTTTTGAAATTCAAATTCACTTTATTTTCCAATATTTGACCTATACAAAGGTATATAAAATTACAATACATACAAGTATAAAAATAAAAGGATCAGGCACACCTCTTATGGGATTTCTGTAATCCATCAAACTATGTATGTTGTAGACCGAACCGTTCTTATCAAAAGTTCTCATTGGCCCATTTCAAATTATTGACCGGTTTTTGAAATACAGGGTGTTGAAAAGGATAATGCCCAAGAAGCATCATGGCTATTTAGACCAGTTTTCCAAACATATACGCACTATTAGTATTACGTATATTTACGATTTATTTATTATTTTCAATCTGTACCTTTAAAACCTTATCTACAGGGTGTTTCAGTAAATATTAGTCGAATTTTTTAATAATAAACAAGCTTTATATATGTAGTAGAGTAAACCTTGCTTATCAAAAATTCTCATGAGCCCAACATAAATGTGCGACCAGGCTTTGAAATACAGGGTGTTGAAAGTGATAAGTCCAAGAAGCACAATATTTCTTTAGACGGGTTTTCCAAACATATACGCATTGTTAGTATTACATATATTTACGATTTATTTATTATTTTTAATCTGTCCCTTTAAAGAATTAGCTACAGGGTGTTTAGGTAAATATTAACGGAAAGTGTTAATGAGAAATAAACGTCAGTGTGTTTTAGATTGAACCTTTCCTATCAAAAGTTCTTATGGGCCCAATTTAAATTAATGACCAGTTTTTGAAATACAGGGTGTTGAAAGTGATAATGTCTAAGAAGCATTATAGCTCTTTGGACGGGTTGTCCAAACAAGAAATGATTTTTCATCCAGTATTTTGGTAGAGGATTTTAAAAAAAGGCTTTTTTTTCCAATTATGCTTTAGTTTTTTTGCCCCACAATTTCGCTAAATGAATAGTAAGATGCTCAATAATATATACAATACATAGATTTTTAATAAATATATATATATATATATATATATATATATATATATATATATATATATATATATATATGTTTCACCCGGATTAGGAAAAACCAAGCTCTTTATAAACAATGTGCCGTATAGTTAATTATAGAAAATTAAATTTCCTTTAAATGATGTATAACAATGTAAGATTAATTTAATTTTTAAAAATTCAGGGATGTCCGTAAATAAAATAATTTTTTAAAAATCAAAAAATGAATCACCACACTATAACCGCAATCTGAAGTGATAGTTTTCTAAGAACTACTACGCCGATTTTATTAATTTGTACTTCCTTATGCGGGATAAAGTAGTGTTTTTCTATGATTTAAAAAAAAACTAAAACATTTTCGGAAAGTAAGAATAAACGTGCCTCTTTGAAGGGTCAAGTATGTTTCTGTCCGACATCCTAGCTTTTAAGATGGCGGCAAATTTCGATTGTATTCTTTAAAGAAAAATTAATTCTCCCCATGATTTTTTTTATTTCACTAAGATCGGTTCAGTAATAATGAGTTTATAAGGAAATTAATGCAGACAGGATTGGCAATGCAATCGTATAATCTGTAAAACAATGGCTGAAACAAAAATCGATTTTTTGAGAACAACCACACCGATTTGACTAATTTTTAACTTGTTGTGCTTTTCTATAAATTAAAAAAAAACTAAAATTTATTCAGAAAATAAGAATAAACATGTCATTTTTAATAATCAAGTATGATTCTGTCCGCCATCTTCAATTTTAAGATGGCGGCAAATTTTGGTCATGATCTCTAAAAAGCAATCAATTCTCACCAGAATGTTTTTTATTTCATCAAAATCGGTTCAGTAGTAATGAATTTATAAGGAAATAAATGCTGATTAGCAAGGCAATCGTATAATATTCCAAACAATGGTTGAAACAAAAATATTTTTTTTTAGAAACACCAAAATGATTTTGCAGCTTTTTTACTGATTTTAAAAAATAATTAAAACATGTTCGCAACACAAGAACAAACGAGTATCTTTGAAGGGTACAATTTAATTTTGTCCGCCATCTTGGATTTTAAGATGGAGGACAAAAAAATATATTTAGTCAAAACTCTGATTAATTCTCTGCCAAGTGCAGTTTGTCCCATTAAAATCTACGTGATAGTTCAAAAGTTATATTGAAAAAAAAATTGTCCGGTTTTTTTGGCCCACCCGGTATATATATCAACCCACCCCCGAACTGAACCGAAAATGTAATTAAAAGTGGTCGATTATTCAGTGGCGCACCTAGGAAGATGTTCTGGGGGGGCCAAGGCTCCATGATGTCATATTACCGGCTATTTATTTTTTTATTAATAAAATAGGTATGTGGAAAATATCTAAAAAAATCCTAGACTGTAACAGAGTAGGTATAAATTTATTATACTTTGTATTTAATTCATTTTTTGCGGAGATTTAATTTTACTCAGACCTATTTCGGCTCAATTAATGAATGAAATACAGGTGACCTTCAACGACGCGGCTCACAAACACACACAAGGGTTTTTAAGCGGGTTGAGGGGACGTGAAGGGAAGTTCATCAAAAGACATCTAAATTACGAGTCGTTAAATACCGAGATGAATTCCATCAAAGGAGCATGCGCCAAAATTAACGTCAAAATGTCTAATTTAAATTATTGGCGCGAATACCGTGATTGGCGCGAGATCGAAGAGCTTAACGTATAATAAAAAATTCAAGGTATAAAAAAATGGTCAATTCTAATTTTTAGGTATGATTTTATGTCGGTACCGGGTGGTTTTTTATAACCGGAGCACTCAGCAACTTTATCATTGAAAATAAATTGAGATTTTTTTGGTTAATTATGACAACTTTAAAAACCAACATAATTTTTTTCTATCCGTCACCATGTACATAGTGTCCCAAATTCGATATTTTTGGGGGGTTTCGGGTTTCTAGAGGGGCTAAAAAAAACTGATCCCCCTTTACGACACTCAAATTTCAAAAGAAGCTTAAAGGTGAAAATCGCATTTTGATATAGCAAGCCGTTTTTAAACTACGGGGTGTTTTTAAAAAGTCTGCATTTTGGGAAGGGGTCTATATCTTGTTTATTTATTAATATTTTTTATTTCTGTAAAAACATTCTTAAGACACTTTTTTAAGAGGAATTCAACTGTTAAATTAAATTTCATTTGTCACGTTTAGTTTTTGAGATATCACATAAAATTAATTTTTCTTTATGGGAGGATCCCTTTATTTCTTTATATTTTTGTATTTTTTTTTTATTTTTACCACATATTTTAGTTTGCTTAGTGGGTTTAAAATATTTTAATATTATAAAATTCTAAAAACAAAAAATAATAAAGAGGTGATTAAAAAATAAAAATAAAGAAAACAATAAAAAAATTAAATATTGAGTGTGATACATCATTTTAAAGGAAATTTTAAGCTGATTTTAAAAATCGAATAATAAAAGAGTTATTCTGTAAGAAAAATAACAACTTTATGCAATATTTTAAAAACCAAAAGAGATAAATAAAAACCGTTCACATCTGTCAATTCTTCAAGAAAATATCTATAAGAAAGTTATTTACACAAAAACAAAATTTTCATAAACAAAAAAGTTATAGACCCCCTCCCAAAATGCAGACAAAAACACTCCGTAGCTTAAAAACGGCTTGCTATATCTAAATGTGGTTTTCACCTTTAGGATTCTCTTGAAATTTGAGCGTCGCAAAGGGGGGTCAGTTTTTTTCTATCTCCCCTAGAAATACCCGACACCACAAAAAAACAACGAATTTGGGACACCCTGTACAGGGTGTGACAATGAAGTCGATTTTTTGAGAGGGAACACCCTGTATATTTTTGCATTTTAAGATTCGTCTTTTCTTTCTGATTTCAAAAATATACAATATCTACGTGCTGCGATTAATATTTTTTGAGGTATATGCAGTATTTCTTCTATATGATCTTATGCATTTCACGTTTATTTTGTTTTGCCATGGGAGTATTGACTCTCAACTCCAATGTTTCTTCAAGTATTTCTTGATTGTGTTTGTATTTCAAATCATTACACAGATCCAAGTTTTTTGGGAAGGAGCATTTACATTCTAGTCATCTAAACATAAAAACACTTTCTGCATAGGAATACCTTTGTTTTTTTTTATGTCATGTTTACTTTGACAGTGTTTATTCAAATTAAATTGGGCACTAAATAATTTGTCACACAACTTGCACGTCACCGGCATTTTCACAGCACAAAAACGACGAATTTTCATAAAAAAAAACCAAAAACTTTAAAACACAATAAATCTAACCTAAGAACCAATCGAACCGAACCGAACCAAACCGAACCGAACCGAAACGAACCGAACCGAACCGAACCTAACCTTACCGAACCAAACCGAACCGAACCGAACCAAAACCAAACCGAATCGAACCGAACTGAAAGTAAAGTAATTTAGCAGCCGCTGCGGAATTACTTTAAGACACAATAAACCTAACGTAAGAACAAATCGAACCGAACCAAACCAAAGCAAACCGAATCGAACTTAAAGTAATTCAGCAGGAGCTGCGCCGACTCCTGCTGAATTACTTTAAGTCACAATAAACCTAACCTAGTAGTAGTTGTGGGGAGACCATTTTTTGGTCTAGCGACTAGGCACACGGCGCGCCCTTTTCGCAAACGCTCGAACAGTTGCTCTACCAAAACTAAAAACCTAACCTGAGAACAAATCGAACCGAACTTAAATGAGCCAAGCCGAATCGAACCGAACCGAACCGAACTCCAGCTGACTCCTGCTGAATTACTTTAAGCCACAATAAACCTATGATACGAGTTCTTCGGCCTATGCAAGTTTGTGTGTGGTCAGCTTAAGTACCTATAGGTTAGTATATAAAAGTAATTAGGTGTATATAGGCAAACAATGTTTTTTATTTAATTAAAACACATGTTATTATCATTTATGTTTTATTTTCAGCTAAAAATATTAAAGAAAAATTAAACTAATAACTGAAGATGATAGTGGGCTGCCGGAATTTTGATTTGAACAATATTTTACAGAGAAATAATAGTAAATTTTTGGAATTGCTCCAGAATTATTGATTAATCCGATTGTTAACTCGTTGCAAAACTCGGAATTGCCGCCGACTTTGCATAGTTCAGGAGTCCACGATGGTACGCTTAGGAAAAATCTTTTACTGCCAGAATTATTAAAAAATTAAAAATAAAGTTAAAGGTTTTTAAGTAAATATTTTTCGAATTAGAAACTTCAGCAACTTACCTATCAGTGGCTAAAATTAATATCAATATAATTTCAAAGTTACTTGAAATACAATATATTACTACATAAACATAAAAAATATACAAAAGCACAAACAAACACACATACATAATGACTGACATACAAACATATCACATACCTACAAACCCATACAAACATGCAGGCACACTGAAGTAACTATGCATTAAAAAATTTAAAAGGTGTTTCTCTCCATGTGTAACTTAAAAGGGATATTTTTCCGCCATTTGAGTAATTATATATTGAAATGCGTCGGCCGGTGTTTTGCCATAAAATTGACGCCACATAAATTGGTCTATATACTCGGGTAAAAACGGGGACTGCATCACACCTAACCTCCTTAGGTAACCTTTTAACTGGCTCCAATACCCTTCAATGCTATTGGTGCATGTGCCAGTTATTGGATCACGAAAGTGGCGCCTGTGGTTAACGGTTTTGTGTACATACGGAGAAACGCCTCTTAAATTTTTTATTCCACAATAACTCCTAAAATTGTCTGGGTGGTGTAGGGTGGTACTGCGCCTATTTTCGACATATCTCACATACCCTTTTTTCCATTCCAAGTACCCATTTTTCTTGAACCACACGCCCTTTTGGACAATGTGCCCGTCTCCTCCTGAAAATAAAGAACCCTAATTAAAAATTTTATTTTAGGGGAGGTTGTGCCCTTTTACGTATCAATGCTAGAATTGTATTCTAATAAAAGAAAGTTTGTAGATCACTCTTGTTTAACTCTTGGTTATTAAAGTAAGAGATCAGTGTTATTTTATTTATTGCATATACTTACCCATTCTAAACAAATCCGGCTTCTGCAGTAGCTTCCAAGAACAGATGTCTCGGAAGTACCGATAGAACTGAATAATGCTCTGCTGAGGCACCCCAAGCAGACCGGCCGTACACCCCGCTCTTACATCGCAGCATCAGCTCCATAAAATGTAAAAAATGGTTCTTAATGGCAATCTTGTTCCTTCAAAAAAGCTGCCTGTTAAAATACTATATTGCTTTCGGCAATTGCGGCACTAGAACACTTTTCCAAGCGTACCGTCGTGGCGCTCCTGAATTGCGCAAACTCGGCGGCAATTCCGAGTTTTGCAACGAATTGACAATCGGATTAAAGAATAATTCTGGAGCAATTCTAAAAAAATTCACAATCATTTCTCTGTAAAATATTGTTCAAATACAAAATACTTGCGACCTCCATAATTGTTGATAGCAACTGACATTCAAAAACAAATGAAGGAAAAGACGCCTAGATATATTACCATGGCTTGCTGGGCAAAATGAAGGTATATACTAAATGCATATGTCTATACATTCA
The DNA here is from genome assembly GCA_963576565.1 of Aspidapion aeneum. Taxonomy (NCBI): domain Eukaryota; kingdom Metazoa; phylum Arthropoda; class Insecta; order Coleoptera; family Brentidae; genus Aspidapion; species Aspidapion aeneum. The sequence continues at coordinate 44,800,601 of OY755043.1, forward strand.
GATACTAAAATTAAGGTTTAAATACCTTCTAAACTTACCTTAATAACTTTTAAAACTAAATCAAATAATTAAGGAATGTTTTGCACCAAATAAATAATTGCCTGTAATCTGTAAAGTAAGCAAATTGAATTGGAAAATATATGGCCGAATGTTCTTGAAATATTTGGCCAAGGGGATAAAATATGAATTTGTCAAATTGTCAAAATATTGGTGTTCGCTGAAAATAGCTGTGAAACGCACAAAAAAAAGCTGCGGTTCGGTCTGCGTGGCTACCAAACCCAAACCGAATCGAACCGAACTGAAAGTAAAGTAATTCAGCAGCCGCTGCGGAATTACTTTAAGACACAATAAACCTAACCTAAGAACAAATCGAACCGAATCAAACCAAACCAAACCAAAGCAAACCGAATCGAACTTAAAGTAATTCAGTAGGAGCTGCGCCGACTCCTGCTGAATTACTTTAAGTCACAATAAACCTAACCTAGTAGTAGTTGTGGGGAGACCATTTTTTGGTTTAGCGACTAGGCACACGGCGCGCCCTTTTCGCAAACGCTCGAACAGTTGCTCTACCAAAACTAAAAACCTAACCTGAGAACAAATCGAACCGAACTTAAATGAGCCAAGCCGAATCGAACCGAACCGAACCGAACTCCAGCTGACTCCTGCTGAATTACTTTAAGTCACAATAAACCTATGATACGAGTTCTTCGGCCTATGCAAGTTTGTGTGTGGTCAGCTTAAGTACCTATAGGTTAGTATATAAAAGTAATTAGGTGTATATAGGCAAACAATGTTTTTTATTTAATTAAAACACATGTTATTATCATTTATGTTTTATTTTCAGCTAAAAATATTAAAGAAAAATTAAACTAATAACTGAAGATGATAGTGGGCTGCCGGAATTTTGATTTGAACAATATTTTACAGAGAAATGATAGTAAATTTTTGGAATTGCTCCAGAATTATTGATTAATCCGATTGTTAACTCGTTGCAAAACTCGGAATTGCCGCCGACTTTGCATAGTTCAGGAGTCCACGATGGTACGCTTAGGAAAAATCTTTTACTGCCAGAATTATTAAAAAATTAAAAATAAAGTTAAAGGTTTTTAAGTAAATATTTTTCGAATTAGAAACTTCAGCAACTTACCTATCAGTGGCTAAAATTAATATCAATATAATTTCAAAGTTACTTGAAATACAATATATTACTACATAAACATAAAAAATATACAAAAGCACAAACAAACACACATACATAATGACTGACATACAAACATATCACATACCTACAAACCCATACAAACATGCAGGCACACTGAAGTAACTATGCATTAAAAAATTTAAAAGGTGTTTCTCTCCATGTGTAACTTAAAAGGGATATTTTTCCGCCATTTGAGTAATTATATATTGAAATGCGTCGGCCGGTGTTTTGCCATAAAATTGACGCCACATAAATTGGTCTATATACTCGGGTAAAAACGGGGACTGCATCACACCTAACCTCCTTAGGTAACCTTTTAACTGGCTCCAATACCCTTCAATGCTATTGGTGCATGTGCCAGTTATTGGATCACGAAAGTGGCGCCTGTGGTTAACGGTTTTGTGTACATACGGAGAAACGCCTCTTAAATTTTTTATTCCACAATAACTCCTAAAATTGTCTGGGTGGTGTAGGGTGGTACTGCGCCTATTTTCGACATATCTCACATACCCTTTTTTCCATTCCAAGTACCCATTTTTCTTGAACCACACGCCCTTTTGGACAATGTGCCCGTCTCCTCCTGAAAATAAAGAACCCTAATTAAAAATTTTATTTTAGGGGAGGTTGTGCCCTTTTACGTATCAATGCTAGAATTGTATTCTAATAAAAGAAAGTTTGTAGATCACTCTTGTTTAACTCTTGGTTATTAAAGTAAGAGATCAGTGTTATTTTATTTATTGCATATACTTACCCATTCTAAACAAATCCGGCTTCTGCAGTAGCTTCCAAGAACAGATGTCTCGGAAGTACTGATAGAACTGAATAATGCTCTGCTGAGGCACCCCAAGCAGACCGGCCGTACACCCCGCTCTTACATCGCAGCACCAGCACCATAAAATGTAAAAAATGGTTCTTAATGGCAATCTTGTTCCTTCAAAAAAGCTGCCTGTTAAAATACTATATTGCTTTCGGCAATTGCGGCACTAGAACACTTTTCCAAGCGTACCGTCGTGGCGCTCCTGAATTGCGCAAACTCGGCGGCAATTCCGAGTTTTGCAACGAATTGACAATCGGATTAAAGAATAATTCTGGAGCAATTCTAAAAAAATTCACAATCATTTCTCTGTAAAATATTGTTCAAATACAAAATACTTGCGACCTCCATAATTGTTGATAGCAACTGACATTCAAAAACAAATGAAGGAAAAGACGCCTAGATATATTACCATGGCTTGCTGGGCAAAATGAAGGTATATACTAAATGCATATGTCTATACATTCAGATACTAAAATTAAGGTTTAAATACCTTCTAAACTTACCTTAATAACTTTTAAAACTAAATCAAATAATTAAGGAATGTTTTGCACCAAATAAATAATTGCCTGTAATCTGTAAAGTAAGCAAATTGAATTGGAAAATATATGGCCGAATGTTCTTGAAATATTTGGCCAAGGGGATAAAATATGAATTTGTCAAATTGTCAAAATATTGGTGTTCGCTGAAAATAGCTGTGAAACGCACAAAAAAAAAGCTGCGGTTCGGTCTGCGTGGCTACCAAACCCAAACCGAATCGAACCGAACTGAAAGTAAAGTAATTCAGCAGCCGCTGCGGAATTACTTTAAGACACAATAAACCTAACCTAAGAACAAATCGAACCGAATCAAACCAAACCAAACCAAAGCAAACCGAATCGAACTTAAAGTAATTCAGTAGGAGCTGCGCCGACTCCTGCTGAATTACTTTAAGTCACAATAAACCTAACCTAGTAGTAGTTGTGGGGAGACCATTTTTTGGTCTAGCGACTAGGCACACGGCGCGCCCTTTTCGCAAACGCTCGAACAGTTGCTCTACCAAAACTAAAAACCTAACCTGAGAACAAATCGAACCGAACTTAAATGAGCCAAGCCGAATCGAACCGAACCGAACCGAACTCCAGCTGACTCCTGCTGAATTACTTTAAGTCACAATAAACCTATGATACGAGTTCTTCGGCCTATGCAAGTTTGTGTGTGGTCAGCTTAAGTACCTATAGGTTAGTATATAAAAGTAATTAGGTGTATATAGGCAAACAATGTTTTTTATTTAATTAAAACACATGTTATTATCATTTATGTTTTATTTTCAGCTAAAAATATTAAAGAAAAATTAAACTAATAACTGAAGATGATAGTGGGCTGCCGGAATTTTGATTTGAACAATATTTTACAGAGAAATGATAGTAAATTTTTGGAATTGCTCCAGAATTATTGATTAATCCGATTGTTAACTCGTTGCAAAACTCGGAATTGCCGCCGACTTTGCATAGTTCAGGAGTCCACGATGGTACGCTTAGGAAAAATCTTTTACTGCCAAAATTATTAAAAAATTAAAAATAAAGTTAAAGGTTTTTAAGTAAATATTTTTCGAATTAGAAACGTCAGCAACTTACCTATCAGTGGCTAAAATTAATATCAATATAATTTCAAAGTTACTTGAAATACAATATATTACTACATAAACATAAAAAATATACAAAAGCACAAACAAACACACATACATAATGACTGACATACAAACATATCACATACCTACAAACCCATACAAACATGCAGGCACACTGAAGTAACTATGCATTAAAAAATTTAAAAGGTGTTTCTCTCCATGTGTAACTTAAAAGGGATATTTTTCCGCCATTTGAGTAATTATATATTGAAATGCGTCGGCCGGTGTTTTGCCATAAAATTGACGCCACATAAATTGGTCTATATACTCGGGTAAAAACGGGGACTGCATCACACCTAACCTCCTTAGGTAACCTTTTAACTGGCTCCAATACCCTTCAATGCTATTGGTGCATGTGCCAGTTATTGGATCACGAAAGTGGCGCCTGTGGTTAACGGTTTTGTGTACATACGGAGAAACGCCTCTTAAATTTTTTATTCCACAATAACTCCTAAAATTGTCTGGGTGGTGTAGGGTGGTACTGCGCCTATTTTCGACATATCTCACATACCCTTTTTTCCATTCCAAGTACCCATTTTTCTTGAACCACACGCCCTTTTGGACAATGTGCCCGTCTCCTCCTGAAAATAAAGAACCCTAATTAAAAATTTTATTTTAGGGGAGGTTGTGCCCTTTTACGTATCAATGCTAGAATTGTATTCTAATAAAAGAAGGTTTGTAGATCACTCTTGTTTAACTCTTGGTTATTAAAGTAAGAGATCAGTGTTATTTTATTTATTGCATATACTTACCCATTCTAAACAAATCCGGCTTCTGCAGTAGCTTCCAAGAACAGATGTCTCGGAAGTACCGATAGAACTGAATAATGCTCTGCTGAGGCACCCCAAGCAGACCGGCCGTACACCCCGCTCTTACATCGCAGCACCAGCTCCATAAAATGTAAAAAATGGTTCTTAATGGCAATCTTGTTCCTTCAAAAAAGCTGCCTGTTAAAATACTATATTGCTTTCGGCAATTGCGGCACTAGAACACTTTTCCAAGCGTACCGTCGTGGCGCTCCTGAATTGCGCAAACTCGGCGGCAATTCCGAGTTTTGCAACGAATTGACAATCGGATTAAAGAATAATTCTGGAGCAATTCTAAAAAAATTCACAATCATTTCTCTGTAAAATATTGTTCAAATACAAAATACTTGCGACCTCCATAATTGTTGATAGCAACTGACATTCAAAAACAAATGAAGGAAAAGACGCCTAGATATATTACCATGGCTTGCTGGGCAAAATGAAGGTATATACTAAATGCATATGTCTATACATTCAGATACTAAAATTAAGGTTTAAATACCTTCTAAACTTACCTTAATAACTTTTAAAACTAAATCAAATAATTAAGGAATGTTTTGCACCAAATAAAGAATTGCCTGTAATCTGTAAAGTAAGCAAATTGAATTGGAAAATATATGGCCGAATGTTCTTGAAATATTTGGCCAAGGGGATAAAATATGAATTTGTCAAATTGTCAAAATATTGGTGTTCGCTGAAAATAGCTGTGAAACGCACAAAAAAAAAGCTGCGGTTCGGTCTGCGTGGCTACCAAACCCAAACCGAATCGAACCGAACTGAAAGTAAAGTAATTCAGCAGCCGCTGCGGAATTACTTTAAGACACAATAAACCTAACGTAAGAACAAATCGAACCGAATCAAACCAAACCAAACCAAAGCAAACCGAATCGAACTTAAAGTAATTCAGTAGGAGCTGCGCCGACTCCTGCTGAATTACTTTAAGTCACAATAAACCTAACCTAGTAGTAGTTGTGGGGAGACCATTTTTTGGTCTAGCGACTAGGCACACGGCGCGCCCTTTTCGCAAACGCTCGAACAGTTGCTCTACCAAAACTAAAAACCTAACCTGAGAACAAATCGAACCGAACTTAAATGAGCCAAGCCGAATCGAAACGAACCGAACCGAACTCCAGCTGACTCCTGCTGAATTACTTTAAGTCACAATAAACCTATGATACGAGTTCTTCGGCCTATGCAAGTTTGTGTGTGGTCAGCTTAAGTACCTATAGGTTAGTATATAAAAGTAATTAGGTGTATATAGGCAAACAATGTTTTTTATTTAATTAAAACACATGTTATTATCATTTATGTTTTATTTTCAGCTAAAAATATTAAAGAAAAATTAAACTAATAACTGAAGATGATAGTGGGCTGCCGGAATTTTGATTTGAACAATATTTTACAGAGAAATGATAGTAAATTTTTGGAATTGCTCCAGAATTATTGATTAATCCGATTGTTAACTCGTTGCAAAACTCGGAATTGGCGCCGACTTTGCATAGTTCAGGAGTCCACGATGGTACGCTTAGGAAAAATCTTTTACTGCCAAAATTATTAAAAAATTAAAAATAAAGTTAAAGGTTTTTAAGTAAATATTTTTCGAATTAGAAACGCCAGCAACTTACCTATCAGTGGCTAAAATTAATATCAAGATAATTTCAAAGTTACTTGAAATACAATATATTACTACATAAACATAAAAAATATACAAAAGCACAAACAAACACACATACATAATGACTGACATACAAACATATTACATACCTACAAACCCATACAAACATGCAGGCACACTGAAGTAACTATGCATTAAAAAATTTAAAAGGTATTTCTCTCCATGTGTAACTTAAAAGGGATATTTTCCCGCCATTTGAGTAATTATATATTGAAATGCGTCGGCCGGTGTTTTGCCATAAAATTGACGCCACATAAATTGGTCTATATACTCTGGTAAAAACGGGGACTGCATCACACCTAACCTCCTTAGGTAACCTTTTAACTGGCTCCAATACCCTTCAATGCTATTGGTGCATGTGCCAGTTATTGGATCACGAAAGTGGCGCCTGTGGTTAACGGTTTTGTGTACATACGGAGAAACGCCTCTTAAATTTTTTATTCCATAATAACTCCTAAAATTGTCTGTCCAAATTTCGGAATTAGGAAGCACTATCTCCTCAATAATAGGAAGTAGGGTGGTACTGCGCCTATTTTCGACATATCTCACATACCCTTTTTTCCATTCCAAGTACCCATTTTTCTTGAACCACACGCCCTCGATGGTACTTCCTTTTGGACAATGTGCCCGTCTCCTCCTGAAAATAAAGAACCCTAATTAAAAATTTTATTTTAGGGGAGGTTGTGCCCTTTTACGTATCAATGCTAGAATTGTATTCTAATAAAAGAAAGTTTGTAGATCACTCTTGTTTAACTCTTGGTTATTAAAGTAAGAGATCAGTGTTATTTTATTTATTGCATATACTTACCCATTCTAAACAAATCCGGCTTCTGCAGTAGCTTCCAAGAACAGATGTCTCGGAAGTACCGATAGAACTGAATAATGCTCTGCTGAGGCACCCCAAGCAGACCGGCCGTACACCCCGCTCTTACATCGCATCACCAGCTCCATAAAATGTAAAAAATGGTTCTTAATGGCAATCTTGTTCCTTCAAAAAAGCTGCCGGTTAAAATACTATATTGCTTTCGGCAATTGCGGCACTTGAACACTTTTCCAAGCGTACCGTCGTGGCGCTCCTGAATTGCGCAAACTCGGCGGCAATTCCGAGTTTTGCAACGAATTGACAATCGGATTAAAGAATAATTCTGGAGCAATTCCAAAAAAATTCACAATAATTTCTCTGTAAAATATTGTTCAAATCAAAAATACTTACGACCTCCATAATTGTTGATAGCAACTGACATTCAAAAACAAATGAAGGAAAAGACGCCTAGATATATTACCATGGCTTGCTGGGCAAAATGAAGGTATATACTAAATGCATATGTCTATACATTCAGATACTAAAATTAAGGTTTAAATACCTTCTAAACTTACCTTAATAACTTTTAAAACTAAATCAAATAATTAAGGAATGTTTTGCACCAAATAAATAATTGCCTGTAATCTGTAAAGTAAGCAAATTGAATTGGAAAATATATGGCCGAATGTTCTTGAAATATTTGGCCAAGGGGATAAAATATGAATTTGTCAAATTGTCAAGATATTGGTGTTCACTGAAAATAGCTGTAAAACGGCCAACTGTAGAAATTTTCAAAATTTTGTTAAAAAATCGCAAAAAAAACACGGAAAACTAGGTATTTGATTAATTTAAAATTGTGAAATGAAATAATCTTTAGCTATTTTACAAATGTATGTCCAAAATTTGACGATGCAGTGATAGAAGTTGGTTTTTTTAACCAAAACAAGACGAAGAAAACCCCTATGTAAGTTTTTTTTAATTATTTTTAAAAAATCCAAACTTTTTTTTTAATTTCCCGTACCTAAATCGACTAAAAATAGTCCAAAGAATCGTTTTCATGCAAAAAAATCGTTATATAGTGCGTTTTGACGAGCGAGGTATAACGTAGTAGAACCCAAAACAGATCTCCTTTGTAGTGAAAAAGTTATTTCGTAACAAAATTTTTGCATCCGAAAATTCCAGAAAAAGATACCAATAATTTGAGGTTAGGTCTGACTCGACTGCGTTTACAATATACTTGTAACTTGCTTTTAAAAATGACTTGCAATTTGTAATATGGGTAGAATACTTGTATTATTTATTTATTTTTTTGGTTGCAACTTCTATTAACATTGATTGATGAATGTTACAGATGTTCATACCTATGCAACAAGTAATAACAGCAATTTTTATTTAAATGGTATAAATACTGAATTAGGATATAAGTCATTGTTTTATAAAGGAACCAGATTATATAACAAATTACCATTAGACATTAAAAATTGCAAATCAAATAATATGTTTAAGAGAAAACTTAAGAAGTACTTGTTGCCTAGTCAGCCTGATTGTTTAAGTAAACCCTTGGTACCATATTATATTATATTATATTATATTTTGTTATTTTAGTCTCCATATTATTTTCTTGGTGTGTTTTAGTATAGTAACCTTTTCTCATAAAGAAATATGGTGGCAATGTTTTTTTTTAGGATAGGATTAAAAACATTTTTTATACGACTGTCTTGTAAAAGGGGGTTTTGCGCATGGAGAACACGATCTGAAAATGGCATTTTGCGCACGCTGTGTGCATACGGGTCTCCCGTCATTGTGATTTTTGTTGTTGTCACCCATCAATATAAGTTGGCTTAGTTCCGTAGCAACCGTCACTGCTCGTATGTTTTGTTGATTAGATACGTTAAAAAATTGTTGAATTTTTAATGTTTTGTTGTAAAAATGTCGGAAATAAAAACAAGTTAAATTAAAATTTGATTTTTCTTTCTTTATTAGCAGTCGTATAAAAAATATTGTAAAAAACTCGTTTGAAAGCCTCTTTGCACACTCCCTCGACTTGTAGACCTCGCCTTCGGCTCGGTCTACCAAACTGTCTCGATCGTGTGCAAAGAGTCGTTTTCAAACCTTGTTGTTTAAATAACTATTACAGTACAGTGTAAGTACTTAATAAAGCTGTGTGTTACTAGATTATTCTTTTAGTAGGTAGGTATAGTTAGTTCTGTTGGGAATGATACAGGAATGCTTATAATGGTGTTTCGGTATTATTAGAGAAAAATAGCCAGGCTATAATTGTGCCAGGCACTATTTTGACACATTCACATTGAAAACTGACAGTTAATCCTTCAAAATTCACACCAAAGTCGAATTTAAAACTATCGTCGTTTATTTTCAATTAATAAAAGAAGGCACTATTTATTCCGGTTCATATAGTAAACAAAGGCCAAGTGTTGAAAGATCACAGCTGATATTACAATGTGAAGGTGTCAAAATTTTGCCTGGCACAATTATAGCGTGGCTATATTTAAATAATTCTCTAATAATACCGATACAAGCATTCCTGTATCATTCCCAAAAGAACTAACTATACCTACCTACTAAAAGAATAATCTAGTAACTCACAGCTTTATCAAGTACTTACACTGTCCTGTAGAATGTTTTACATCCTATCCTAAAAAAAAACATTGATACCATATTTCTTTATGAGAAAAGGTTACTATACTAAAACACACCAAAAAAATTATATGGAGACTAAAATAACAAAATAATATAATATAATATGGTACCAAGGGTTTACATAAACAATCAGGCTGACTAGGCAACAAGTACTTCTTAAGTTTTCTCTTAAACATATTATTTGATTTGCAATTTTTGATGTCTAATGGTAATTTGTTATACAATCTGATTCCTTTATAAAACAATGACTTATATCCTAATTCAGTATTTATACTATTTAAATAAAAATTGCTGTTATTGATGTGGCATTATCTACGAATAAATAAACAAGACGGGTTTATTTATAAAGGGATTTATTTATTAGAAATAGTTATAAACATGAACCGACAACCTTCGGCCTTCGAGCTAGGCATAGACTGACTTTTCATGACAACCTGGTTGGTTGCTTACACCATGCCCAGTAGGACAACAGCACGTACAGTGGCCTAATAGCACAATTGAACCAGGCTTTATTTCAATAATTATCCATGATGTAATAATAAGAAGTAAATAGTTATTAGTTTTATAAGTTTGGATTTGTTATGTTATAGAAATACTGGTGTATGTATTAACGTTTAAATGTATTTTTTATGTTTCTGTTTGTAATTTGAAATAGCATAATTTGCTAATAAAGATTTATTCAATTCAACATAGTGAACCATTTCTAACAAAAAATGACATTAAGAAAATACTAGGTGTTATGTTATAGACAATTTTCTCAAAGTTTTACGTAATTTATAAACGGCCCCAATCGAACAGAATAAAATCAGTTTTAAATACAAATAGAAACATAGTCCGCGATTGCAGCGCTGTGCGCTACTGGAACTTGTTGGCTGCGCAGACCTATCTTTTCGGCAGTCTCTTTTTTGTCTCTGGTACTATGTAAAAGCACAAACAAACCACACAAAACCAAATGCACTGAGTAAAATGCAAACCAAAAACACTCCATAGAGATGCGCGAAACGAAACGAAACCGCGCTTTCTAGAAATGTAAGCCAGTGGAAACGTTGCTACATTTTGCATTAAAAAAATCGGAACAGCCCTGGCTGGCCCATCCGCTGGTTAGTGGGTAAATTCTACTTTAGCGCTTAAAATAAATTATGAAATTTGCTGATGTAATGTTATTTTATTAAAAGAATGATTGTCAACAATAACCCGGACATTTTTTCGAAATCAGCCGGACGTCCCCGGACGCCTTAAAAACCCAAACATGTCCGTGCAAATGGAAACCCTAAACCTAACGAAACCTAATCAAATCTAACCGAACCAAAGCAAACTGAACCAATAATTTTCTTAAAAAAACAAAAAAATTTCCTGACTTACTACCCGGGATCCTAGAGGATGTGAATCCGAAATGAACCGAACCAAAGCATACTGAACCAACAATTAAAAAAAACGTTCCTGCCTTCTTTCCCCGGATCCTAGAGGGCAGTGGAGTATATAGAAAAGTTTCGGGGGGGCCCGGATAGTCTCAGGGGGGGCCCAAGACCCCATGAGGCCGTATTTTATGCTATTTTATGTTTCTATTCATTAAATATGTGGATCTAAAAAAATCTTAGCTTCGGGGGGGCCCGGCCCCCCCTTATATACGCCACTGCTAAAGAGTGTGAATCCGAACCGAACCGAACCTATCCAAACCTATAACCATACCCGACTAAACCTAATCAGCAGTGTTGTAGTTTAGTTTGGTTAGGTTTGGTTCAGTTTAGTTAGGTTCGGTTCGGATTCACATCCTTTAGGATCCCGGGTAGGAAGTCAGGAAAGTTTTTTTTTTAATATTGGTTCAGTTTGCTTTGGTTCGGTTAGATTTGATTAGGTTTCGTTAGGTTAGGTTTTTGAAACTTTCTATTTTCATGTCGTGGTTAGAAATCAAGTGAAAATCACCCTGCTCATCTATCCGCTTATGAATACCGATTTTCCGGAAGTAAAGGTAAAGCCTGTCTTGGGCGAAGTTTGGGTATCAACAATGTAGACAAAATTGATGATCATCATTACAAGGCCATAGTTCGGAAGTCACGTCAGGGGTGTGGTCATGTGTTAAGACCTAGGTAGCCATTGCCATCACATGCTTTAGCCGTCACGTGCTATGCGAAAAGACCTCCATAGCGCAAGCTTCCCCTACGATCCTACCGCCGAACGTTCAGTCGGTATGAGGCAAGAGAACAGATTTCACTTTAAACTCGTAAGAGCGGGCGACTATGTCATTGGTCGAGACAAGTTATTTCGCACAACACGTTTAGAGTGTGCTATTGGTCAAAGCGTGTGATGTGGATGATCACATCGTTTAAGACCCAGAATAGCTACGCAAATGGCGCTTGCACGATAAAGCAGGGTTGCCAACCTTCCCGTTTCTTAGGCAACGTCCTTATAAATTACGTAACGCAAAAATTCAGGATTTTTGACCCCCCTCTCCCTCCCCACTCGTAATGCATTTTCAAGAAAAAACGCATTAAAAAAATATTGAGTGTAACGCAAGGCCAAACCCCCCTCACCCCTAGAGCGTTACGTAATTTAAGGACAGCCCAAGTAACATTATTACCACTCAAGGTTTTATTAATTTGGTTCCAAGGTTATTTAGAGGGTGCTGTTATGGCTTTTAGGATCAATTTGGCTACAAAAAGGTAATTTATATTGCCAATTACCTAAAGAGGTGTTATACAACCAAAAAGTGTTCTTCTGTTCCTTTTAGATACTTTTGGTTTTATTGATTTCTGATTTATAAATATGGTCTTATAAAACCCTTTTACCTAAAGTTTTTAAAAAGAAATAAATATAAACTTTGGTCTTTTAGTTTTTTTCATTACTTTAGGTCATAACAAAAGTGTTTTATAATAGAGCTAAAAGGTTACCTTATATCCTTTTGTTTTTGTAGTTACCAGTAGTTTAATAGTAAATATGATTAATAGGCGGCCATATAGAACCTAGTTTCCTTAAGGTTTTTAAGAGTGGTAAATATAAACTTTAGACTTTTGGTTTTTGCCATTACTTTTAGGCATTTTAAACAGGTTTTAAAAGGAAGGCTTAAAGGTAAACTTAATTCTTTTGTATTTATGGTTACCCGTAGCTGCATATTAAATATTATTTAAATAGGCGGTCATATAAAACTTTGTTTCCTTAAGGGTTCTAACAGAAGTAAATAAATACTTTCGTATTTTAGTTTTTACTAGTACTAGTACAGATTGGTACCTACATATTGCAAGATTGATTATTTATTATCCTCCTGGGTAGGGCACCCAAGCCTAGATAAGGCCTGTTTAAACGGCCAATATAAGAGGTTTCCCTCCAACCTGCAGGCACAACGGATATCATTGCACTGGCCCTCCTGATTGTGTGCAAATTGCACGATAAAAAACATTTAAATTTAACACAACACTTTAAAAAACAAATACAAAAAATTTAGGTGAGGTTATGTTTACTATGTTTACCTTCTCTTTTTTTATTGGTTTCATAAGCGCACTCAAAAATCCTTGTTGCGATAGAGTAACAAATAAAACCAAATGACCACTATAAAACGATAATGGCGTATATAGAATTATTTTAAAAATATTGTAAACAGAAAATATTTATCTAGTCGTTTTAGCAGTGTTTTTTAACAATAATTTTACTTTAATTTTGATTTATGTAAACCAAACAGACTTTTTTAATGGTGAATAGTGTAAATTATTTTTTTTTATTTTACATATTTGTTATTCAGTTATCAAAAAACTATTAAAAAGCATTTGTGAGCTGGCGCGCTTGTTTTGAGAGCTTTTCAGATACGATTTTATCAGAAAAATAAGTCTGGCAGGCAATTTGATGATCCACAAAACGACAAACTCCTTATATATAGGTATATTTTTATGTGATACAATAATTTTGGGACTCTGACATTTTTGGCAATTTTATGACCTAAATTATTTTATATAGCCATGTGAATCTAAAATATCGCTAAAGCTTTTATAGGAAAAATTCTTTACTCTAAAGGTATTATGGTATTCAACAGAATTGCCAGGATACCAAGGTTTTATAACAGGATAGAGGACGTTTCTAAGTTGCTTTTAGAACCTGGCATAATAGCTTTAGGCTCTCAAAGGTTCTATACTGGTGGAACCGCTAGAGGGCAAAGCTAGCGTTTATTTCTTATGGTTTTATAATGAGTTTAATACATAGGTTGCCACCACCAATTGGGGAGTCCCATTTAGGAGGTCTAAGGGGTATATAAGGGTAATGGGAACGTGCTAGCGACCAAACATTGAAACTAATGGTTTTAAGGAAAGGCGCTGGCAACCTTTTAGCTTCTGCTATAAATAAAGAAATGTTACTTGGGAGTCCCTTACGGGACTGTCCTGTATTTGGATCAAAAGTCCCGTGTCCCGCCATGGGTTCATGCGGACAATAAAAGTCCCATATTTTTTATACAGTGTGTCCCAACGAAAACGAAACAGAGGCGTTTTTGGGTATTTAGAATATTTTTTCAAAAAATTCCTTGGGCACGTCGATTTAATTTTTGAGGGGGACACTTTTTGGCTATCTTGAAATTTTTGTAGCACGAACCCTCTTCGAGGGATATACTTTACCCCTATATTTTGAATAGGGAAAGTGGGTCTAGTGATGCCTTATTTTGAAGCTCTCTTGAATATCTTTACAACCGTGTAAAAATTTCGAAAATCCATCGATTAGTTTTTGAGATATTTGCCTTCAAACTTTCAAATTTAACATGGACTGATAAAATAAAAATTTAATTAGAAATTTATTATTTTTCGGATTTATGGTGACATAGTTTTGATTTATTCCCGAAATGACCCCAATGCAAAGTAAATAAAGCGGCCGATAGCACCCGAAAACTTTAAGACGTCGCGTCGTAAGAATATGTATACACCAAACTGCTCCGCGAACGCGGCGTATTTGCGCCGCTCGCGCTCTGCTCACACTCCGCGCGCAAACACGGATTCGTCGTTTTCAAGTTCCGCGCGCCGGCGCCGCTTGCAAGCCGTTTGCCGAAAACCAGCTTTCTTCGGCTCCTCTTTGTGTGTTCGCAGATCGTTTGGGACGGCATCGGCAGTTGGTTGTCGAGTTTTCATTTCAATGCGTGTTTGCTGTTTTTCCGTGGCTCGTAGAAAGTTCGTTGAAACGAATTCGGCGAGCGGCGCACACGCAGCACATTCGCGGAGCAGTTTGGTGTATACGCACTTTAACGTGTCCAATCCGACACCGACCGAAACCAATACGCGTAAAGCTTTAGTTAGCTAAAAGCCTGTTTTCTTGGAGTAACACACGAGTAACCAGCCAAGTAGACGTGGTTGCTTAAAAAGTTTAGGGTTTAGGGTTTTTGTTCACTTTTTTTTTCTCAAAATTTCTAAATTTAAAGTGAAGGAATTTACATAGAAAATCATCTGTCACTGACGGCTGATGTCATAGAATTGGTCACTTTGAGTAACCGTAACATCATTCCGAATAACTTAATCGAGGAAAATTGCTTTAAGTAAAGCTTAGTGTCCCGTATTTGAAAATTCAAAAGTTGGAACCCTGCGATAAAGACCCCTGTGCCCAACAAAGGGTATCAGGCATAATGCTGCGGTCTTCATTTAGTATGAATGTGTAAGTGAATGAGTTGTGATTGTCCTGGGCATCAAGTGACTTCAAGTCAGATTATCTTGGTGTCCACCGAAGTGTGCTGGCAAATTGTCTGCAATAAGCAGACAGGCCAATAAGTAAATACGAAACGAATCATGCAAAACTACTAATCTTATAAGTGATGAATTTTACTTTATCTGTTTTATTTTATGTTATTGTCTTAAGTTTAATAAATCTCACTACTGTTTTATGTCGAAACTTTTATTTTATTTTATTGAAATTACAAAAAATTCCTTCTATTTTCTTAAAAAACGCTGACACTGATCTTAATTTCTACTGCGTAGTAACTAGATCTGGGGACATTCTCATTTTTACCAACCCCAGACAACCAATATGGTCAACCTACATTTGTTACAAACACGTAAATCTTAAAAAACTTATGTACTATAGGCTTCCCAACTAACAAGTAATTTTTATAAAAATTAATTTTTTTCCAACAATAAGATCTAACCTAATCTGTGCTAAAACTTTCCCTTTTATTTCCAAATTTTAAAACAAAAACAAAATTTTGTTCCAAATTCTTCCCGTCAAAAAAAAACTAAGGTTCAAGTAAGGAGAATAAGTAAAAGTTGTATTTAATTTCTGCATTTCAATAGATTTTTATTTTTTAGTTCTTAATATACAATGTATTTATAAAATCTACACAATACAAATCCTAAAAAGGGATTATTTCATATTCTTAAAAATGCGAAAAATTACATTAAATCACAGCTTTTGAGAAATATTTGATCGTCTTATAGGCGAGGCAGGCGACACAAGCTGCAAAATGAATTTAAACCGCGTCAAATTTTAGTTGCACAAACAATTCATAATTTATTATCTAAAAGTAACAGATACCTACTTTAAAAAAACAAATTATAAGGGAGCATTATTAAACTAGGTAAACCAAAAATTCAAGATTTTTGAGCCTTCCTCCCCCGTTTGTAACGCTTTTTGAAGATTTACATTAAAATAACATTGAGTGTAACACAAGGTTAAATCCACTGTGGTGCCCCCTTAAGTGTTACATAATTTAAGAATAGACCCTATGAAAACTTTTGTAAAAAATTATAAAACATGTTACATGAACGCAACTGTTCACTAAACACATTTATTTATTGCTAAAATTCACAATAATCCCAAACCCTTATAATCCCATTTTCCCTATTCTATGCCCTACAAAAAGTGCTCAACTCACCCATTATCCAACAAATCTCGGCACATGAGACAAGTTCGATGGCGTCGGAGCTCCGGGCCGCGTGTAGTCTCTCTGCTGGTCAAAGATGGAAAGGGACGAATATCTCGCCTTTTTTAGTGTTTTTGACGTATGTCACGTCAACACATGACACTGGGCATAGAATCAAAAATAGGTAAAGCTTTCCCCAACAATTTCAATTTGGACCCCTATTCCTGAGAAATCTATGATCACACTTTGTTTGAACACACATTCTTAAAATTAAGATCCAACATTACATGGTACCTACATGCACTGGTATGTAGCTAGCCAAAATAATAAAAAATCTAGTAATAGGTGAACCTTTTAGATAATTAAAACACTGCTTATCCTGCATATCTACCTTATTCTCTGACATATCTATCAACATAATGAATAGTCTCAAACATAACTTCTATGCAAATCAAGATTATTATCATCCACTCCAGTCTAACATGGTGCTTGTCACTTAGATGAGATGAAAGTAACTCAATAAGAGCTACACAGTGGTTAATTTTTTCATTCATGACCTAAAATAGCCAAAAAACAAATAAAATCTCTAAAAAAATGCATTAAAAAAAGGTTGTAAATTATTAACAAAGAAGTTTCACGGGCAAGACCTCAGAGGTAAAGGTAGCTATGGGGACGCGTTTCTGCCTCATTAGGCTTCATTCAGCCCGAGCATAACCATAAAATGGAAGGAGATGAAATGATGATGTGGGTAACTGAAAAATAAATATGGTGTTTACTGAGGAGAGACCAACTGTCAATTTGCAGCTTCGGTCCATTTTTCAGTTACCCACATCATCATTTCATCTCCTTCCATTTTATGGTTATGCTCGGGCTGAATGAAGCCTAATGAGGCAGAAACGCATCCCCGTAGCTACCTTTACCTCTGAGGTCTTGCCCGTGAAACTTTTTTGTTAAGACTTTATACCTCGTGAACTTCCTTCAAAGTTGTAAATTATCTAATAACATTTTTTCGATTTATGCTGCTTCTAATTTATTTACACAATATCTACTTACTCGACTTCTTTTGGCAATAGAAAAGTACAAACACACTTGATTGTACAAACTTTCGAGCTGTTCATTGTCCCAATAGAAATCGGGTGTATCCAAAATATCAGAACTCAGATTCAAATAATGTCTTAGTGCAAATAGTTCCCCATGTTTTCTGAGGACAGCTTCCCGAGTCATACTGATCTTTTTACCCCTAAAAAACAAATGATTTACAAAATTGTTTCCTTAAAACCGAATAAATATATAGTTTATCTCTCGGTTTATCTTATTAAATAAAAATTAATCTTACATTTTTAAATCATATGTCACACCCTCAATTTGTCCAATATAAGTGTCCAAGAATGATTCCCAAATGCCCAACTTAACTGAAAGCAGCATGACATTTGAAAAAGTGTACTTAACTAACAACAGATTTTCCTTTTCGGGATTTAGAACAAAATTACCATCCTTGTCTATACAACTGGGAGACCTACAATAAAGAAAAAAAATGAGGTTCTTTCAACTAATTTCGAAAATAAAGAAGACCTTTATTAATTCATATTCCGAACCGAACCACATATGAAAATTATGGATTTCATACGATTTGCATCCTCAGAAAACGTTAAGTTTCACCCGTGTGCAGAAATTTTTCCGCACATCTGTGGAAAATCACTTTTCCGCATATGTATGGAAAAGTGTACGATGACGTTAACTGTCGCCATACTTTTCTGCACATGTATGGAAAAGTACTTTTCAACACAAGTGCGGAAAAACAGTTTCATTTGTTTTGTTTAAAATTAAATACTAATTTTTACAAAAATTGGTTGAGTTCAACAGTGTTCATAAGAAAAAAAAGCGTGCACAACTCGATAGAAAGTAACTTTCTTACACTCGTGTGTTGTGGCCCTTTAATAGATATATGGTTGTGGCACTCGTTCACAACATTCATGCTCCTGTGAAATTTGTCAGTTTCTTCTCTTGTTATGTAGGATACAGGATGAATATCGCTTATGACGATATCGGATATTAAGACATATCGGTTATAGCGACGACATATTAAGGTCCCGACCGAGTTCCATGCTAAATGCATTGAAGACGTATTGCCTATAACGACATCGCATATAACGACGTACTTATATAGCGACCAATAATTTAACTTAAATTGGTCCAAGTAATCGGTTATAACGAAGAGCTATATCGTATGTAACGACGAACTGTAGCTCTTGTGTGCCAAATTTCGGGCAATCCCTTTTATTGTAGGCGGTAACTCCCCGTTTCATGCGAATCGGAATTTGGTCTATTGTAAACGTCTGTTACCTTTATTGTATTAAAGCTATTGATGTGGTGTGTTTTTGTGTTTATATAATCTAAGCTGCTGATCTAAGAATCTGTATAAATTAAACGCGATGTCTAAACGAAAAGCTTTTACAGGTGAGGAGAAAGCTCATAATTTTGTATACAAATGCACATTAGGTATGTACATACATGCATAATACATAATGTACATAATCACATATACGCAGTTACATATGTATATGTATGTACATCTGAAAATATTCCATGTTTTTAACTTAAAAAAAAAAGATAGTTTTTAATGAAAATTTGAAGAGATATAATCACTTTCTCGTAATAAAAATATATAACCCAGTTTGTTACCTTTTTCTCTATAACGACCCTCGGATATAACGACCGAAATTAAGCGGTCCGTTCAATGTTGTTATAACCGATATTTACTGTACTATTACAGCTGTGGGACAACAGATAATTTTTTTTTATTATTATAGCCTATAGGCTATATTCCTTGTGATGGAATGTAAGTGCGCGTCGCGGGATCCCCGCGTCGGTTGTCTTTGTCACGCTACGTTCGAGCATTGGTTGAATAAACTCTTTTCTTTTCGTTGTTTATCACTAAAAACCTAAAACGCTTTTGGATTGTAAATTTCTTTTTAACAAAATCTACTGCTTTTTTTATCCATGGCCTACTGCTTTCTTAAAATTCGACGTGGCAACGCTGTTTGGAAATATTCTCATCATAGAACACCAAATCCTCATCTGATATGAAACAGGATCAAATATTTCTGTCGGTAAATATGAGACGGGAGTGACATAATGTCCTTACAATAAAAGTACAATTTTTTTGTGTCATAAAAAAAATTATTAAATACATTGCTTAAAAGTTTAAAAAATGTAAAAAGTTTAGTTTTTTTTTGTACTAAAAAACCGAATTGCTTTAAAAGTACATGCTTTTGTGTACAAAAACGTTTAAAAAAATGCATTGCTTCAAAAGTACAGTGTTTTTTGTATTAAAATATATACTTGCTGGCCTGATTCAGGCCGTTGCTCCAAATCAATACGAATTAAATACTTTGCCGTTATAGGCTGCAGTGAAACTAGTACTTAAAAAGTACTTTTTTTTGTAATACAAGTTTGCTGGGTATGACATGAATGGAGGGGTGTTGTGTACCTATCCACTAATCGAAATTTTTACAGCGCGAATATATGTCTGAATGGGTTGCGCAAGCATTAACAGCTCTAAGAATTTATTTACTTTATACTTTTACCACGAGAAAAAACAGCGCGCAAAGCTGTAATGCCGAAAATTAATGGTTTACGCGGTGGTTGTCGTAAGCGGTAAACTTACTGCGCTGTCTACAATGTCTTAATCGGTAAAAAAATGTATAAACACACGTGATAAAAAAAATCAGCGGTAGCAGTTCATGCTTACCTCATAAAACATAACGTATTTTCAGGAGGTTAGTTATTGTTAAAGTGTTAAGTAATTTTAGGAGAAGGGCACTGCAAAAGGGTGACAGATTGTTACAATGGGGAGACTCAAAAATTGGCAAAAATGTGTTGCATATTTTATGAATGACCCCAAAAGTGAGATTCAAACTGAAAAAGGAAAACATAATTAAAAAGACAGGCTAGATCTGGTCAAATAGTGCCCTGACAATAAGGATAAATGAAATCAAATCAAATAAGCTTTAATGTACTTTTTTTTTCTTTTTCTTCTTTCATTCTAGTTTCAATGAGATCGCGTCTCGCCTGAGACGTCCAACTAAGTTTGGTATTTTTGTAGGGACAATCACAATTCATTTATACCACATGACGACTCAGCGGGCCGGCCTGCTAAGCACCCCCCGGTAGGCAATTTTCTTTTCTCAAGGAGGATTTAATTTTTGCCTGATACCCTTTGTTGGGCACAGGGATCTTTATCGTGCTAGCGCCATCTACGCTCTTAACACAGGACCATCCGCTTAACGTGACTTCTGAACCACGGCCTTGTATTTTTTCATCAACTTTGCCTACTTCGTTGATGCCCAAACTGCGTCCAAGACAGGCGTTACCCCTACCTCCGGTGAATCTGTATATACAAACGGATAATAGGTTCGAGTTTGTACTGGCAGGCATGGGGATCTAACCCATTACCCTCTGATCGAAAAGCGGACCATCAGGGCCCAGCTTTATTGGACAAAAAATATATTCTCCACTGACAAAGCAAATACCTAACCTATACTCTTCAAACATGAAAACTACAGTGTGTTCATGAACTAAAAAAGGAGAAAAGAAGATATAATAAAATGTGTTAATTGTTTAGTTAGTAAAATTTTTGTTTAAAACGAATTTATATCTGATTTAAGCTAAAATGAAGTTGTCTTGTGTACAATGTTTCCAATAATACAGCATGCACTAGCCAGTCTTCTATTTAAAATTTCAATATGGATAGAAACTCAAGACAGAGACCACTGAGTTCAAAAACAAAAGAAGAAGTGATGACTCCTGTTGACCCATTTGAAAAACATCAGACTTTCCCAAAAAAGGCTTTGAAAAAAACAAATAAAATTTTAAAGCTACTTGCAGCATGGCAAAAAGGGCCTACTCTGGCCTACTTGCCGCACCTATGGCTCACCCCCACTACTACAATCAGTACCACTAAGTTTAGCAATGTTTTTTGTCTCATTTCATTCTTTACAGTTTAAAAAATTTATTTACACCCCACAGAATTTGTTCTGTGGCGTAAACTAATCATTTTATTGTGTTCAATAGAAAAAAGTGTCTCATAACAGGGTTAATTCACCCTACTTACTGTTCATCCTTGTGATATTTATAGCTCATAATCTCACTTTCTGATTGCACCAATCTCTGTGAATAACTATCTTGTTCAAACTGTTTTAGAAAAGACAAAAAATTTGATGTTTCTAAATCTGTTATGTTCCACAGAATGACAGTACCTTCTCGAAAGATAAAAAGTTCACGAGGTTCTTTGCCTACTTTGTATTTTGCTGTCTAAAAAATACAAGAATATCTTTAGGCTTTTTTCTTTGCTCCTGACCCTCAACTTACAGCATAAATAACATCCCCATCATTTGGAATACTCCTGGGTTCATACAAGCCTTGATTTCCAAGTCCCTCAATAAGTTTCTCTAAATTATATTCTTCAGCAGTTGCAAATGCCACCACATTAAAGAGTCCAGGGGTTGCTTCTTCTTCGAGTGTGGCTTTTTTTCTTCTAACAGGACGTTTTTTTAATTGCATTGAAGACACAGTTGAAATTGAATCATGTGCTGTGCCGCTATAGAATCTGAAATGGTCATTGTTCTTGTGTTCTAGATATTCAATTATATATCCTGGTAAGAATTTGTTTGTTGTGGGATTAAAAATGACATAAGATTATACATAATTTAACAGCCCATTTATTCATTCAATATTTGTACTTAATTTCTATCTCTTTATTCTTTAAGAAAATAGAAAGGGACGCGCATATGTGCCAACGTCGAACTGAAATAGTACCGTCGTGTTTATAAATGGGGGTTAGATATAGGGTTACCAACGGTACTATAATATACAGGGTGTCCCAGATAAAAGCAACTGCATGGGAATTTCAAAAACGGTAGGAGATACGAGTTTGTTTAAACGAGAAAAAAGTTGCGCTATTCTAAGCCCAATCAGATGCCGTATCAAAATTAAAAATATCTACAGGGGTCTTTAAAATATCGAGCAAAAACTAAAAATTGTGTTTTTTGAAAAATTTAAATATCGCCGACATCTTGCAAACAAATTTTATGAATATTGGTAGTTTTGTATAAGCAACTACGGCCAATTGAATGACGTTAACATTTTTTTCTAGGCCTTCTAGTTTTACAAAGAAAAACTGAATGTCTTCTCCACTAAAGTCTTTATTGTTTCGGGTTTTATTTAGGACATGTTTCGAGTCTAAAGAGACCCATCATCAGCTAAAACAAGTTAAACAAAGAAGTGTAACTACATCCGGAGCAAATTTAGTGCATATTAAATAGATTAAACCGATACCCCCTTAAAATGTAACATACCTTTCAAAAACCTTCAAAAGACTCTCATACCCCCAGCAAGCTAATGTGAGGGTTATTACTAGTTTGAATTCAAATTTCGCGCGGTTAACATACCCCGGAAGTGGAATATACTGTCCTAATCTCAAAATAATTTATTTTTCTTCTTTTCCAACAATGTGGCGTAAGAAGCCCAAATTTTAAAAAAAACTAGAAGAGATACACAAATACCGACTTCGACAGTAGCTTAGTTATTTTAAAAGTAAGAATTAGAAAGTATTTCTAGAATATTCCATAACATTCTACGACGGTCTATTCGAGAACCAAAAGAGATAATCAAAAAGTGACTTCTACATTTCCCTAGTAGCAGAAATAGTAGCACAGGTTCTATTTAAGAATTGGAAGAGATATTGAAAAACCGACTTCGACATTCGCTTTATAGCCCTAAAATAGACGTTTTAAGTGATTTATCAGGAAGTTGATGCTTACTAGACAAGGATCGGCAAAGATGGAAGATCTAACTAAAATGATGCAGGCTCTAGCAGCTCAAATGGCTCAAAACCAGGGCGATATGAAACACACCATGGACGATATGAAACACATTTGAGCAAAGATTAGATGGCATTCAAGAAAACTTCGATCAAATAAAGAGCAACTCCGAACAGCTGAGAGAAGAGTTCAAGAGTGCGACCGAAGATCTTAAGGAAGAAATAACTCAAAGAATGCATAGTGTGGAACAAAAGGTACAAAATAAATGGCAGAATGTAGAAGAAAAGGTACAAAATGTTGAGGAAAAGGTACAAAATGTTGAAGAAAAAGTGGAGACCAAACTACAGAATGTTAGGGAAGAAGTTTTTCAAACCATAGAAGAAAAATTCCAGGACATGTCAAAACAGTTTATACAGCTTCAGAAAGAACACAACAAAATAAAAGCTCAAGGATGTGTTGTAAATTCCAACCAAAACATTAAGCCTCCAAATTTTGATGGTACGTCTTCCTGGTCTACTTACAAACAACAGTTTGAAGCTGCCGCTGCTGCAAATGGTTGGGATGATGAAGAAAAAGCTAGAGCTTTATTAGTACCTCTACGAGAACCTGCTCTGGGACTTTTACGGTCCATTCCAGTCGAACAAAAACAAAATTATAATGCTTTAGTGGCAGCGTTAGAAAGAAGGTATGGAGACGAACACTTGCGAAATTTACATTGGTCAGAATTAAATATTCGTCAACAAAGACCAGGAGAATCATTGCAAGAGTATGAAGCAGATATCAGGAGGCTGATGTATTTAGCTTACCCAGAAATGCCAGAAAATTACAGAGATCCCTTCACGGTAGATCGCTTTATTAACGGATTACGAGACACGGACTTAGCAAAGTTACTTCGTCGAGAACGCTTCCATAACAGCAGTGAAGTGTTGATTCGAGCTCTTGAAATTGAATCATCAAATAATATGTCCAGGCCAAAAGTAAGAGCTGTTTCAATTCAGGAGGGAGAAGAAATGAGCAATGGACATGAGGTCAACTCAAAAACGCTAAACCAAATGTTTCAATCACTGATAGAGAAGATTGACTCTTTGAAAGAAAGCAGACGATCCCCTCCAAATGTAAAGTGTTTCAGATGCGGACGTACAGGGTATATTCAACGCGATTGTCGCGTCCAAATAAGGTCTCGCCATCTAGCGGGACAGAGTACCGAAGAAGAGATCAGGAAAACTAAAACTAGTCAACGCAGAGGGGCGGGTGTTGGCTAATGGGAATAGAGCCCCCAAAATTTACTCTATTAAGAGCCTAAAACATACTGCTGACAGTCTTAACATCGACGGACTCATTAATGGGAGAAAAGTTAATATAACAGTAGACACTGGTGCTGCCATATCATTGCTTAAGTTCAAAATTGCAACGAGATATAAAATTCGACCAATAGAAAAGAAAATAACACTTAAGACTGTGACTGGAGAATCCGCCGACGTGTTGGGGCAGACAGATATAGACCTACAGCTGGGAAGATTGAAGATTCGCCACACTGTATTGGTTGCCGAAATAGAAGACGAATTTATTTTGGGAATGGACTTGATAAGTAAACATGGATTTGCGTTTGATAATAAACTTAATAAATAAATAAATAAATAAAATAAATAAATATTTCTTTATTTCCAATAGTTAAAAAAAAACCACTTACAGGAAAAACAATCATGACAATAATATGTCAGAGAATGCTATATCAGTGCCTGGCCCACTAAAGCCCAAATCAAATCATCAAGACTTGAGCGGACGAGGCACAGACAAAGCCAAGTTAAAATTGAAAAATGCAAATCATAAAAATACTAATCATACAAATACAAATAGTACAAATATAAAATTTTGAAAAACAGTTATAAATTTTATGCTCTAGTTCCTAGCTCTATAAATTTCAATCGACTAAAAGTTATCGCAGATTTGCTCTTTACTGCCATAAATTTATAAATCAACCAGTACTTATGTTTAAGAAATTCAATATCTATATTAAAATTAAAACTGGTACCTATATATTAAATTATGAAATCTTAATAAAAAAAAATCTTAAAACTAGTGTTTGAGTATTTTGTTTTTTATACTCCCTAGATAATCTGAGAAGATATCCACATCAATATTACCTGCAATGTTGTTAAATATTTTACACATGTAATAAATTGGTGACCTTGTTAGCATGTTTGTATTTGGACGTTCACAATAAAAAGTAAGCGAGTTCCTCGAATTTAACCTAGGAATGTTGAATGTAAGATGACTTAGTAAGTTGGAGCAGTCGATTTTATTGTGTAGTAGCTTATGCAGGAATGATACTGCTATAAATTGTCTGCGATTGTTTAAATCATTCAAGCAAAATCTGTCTAAGAGTAAGTTCTGGGGCGTTCCTCTTAATGGATATACACCATCCTGCCTGACAGCTAAATACTTCACAAACTTTCTTTGTACAGATTCTAGAGAGTTAATATACAAATGATAAATAGGATGCCAGATGATTATGGCATACTCTAGTTTAGATCTAACATATGAATTAAATAAAACTTCTAATGTTTTTAGATTCTCAAATGCTCTGCAGTTTCTGATGATAAAACCCAACGACTTAGTTGCTGAAGACATAGTTATTTGCAGGTGAATGTTGAAACAGAACGTCTGGTCGAAAGTTATACCAAGATCTTTGATTGAATCACATCTAATAAGCATTTGAGATTTAAGTTCATATGGGTATTCGATTATAATTTTTTTTTTAATATGAAACCACAAAACATTTAGAAATATTTAAATTAAGTTTGTTGCTCTCGCACCATCTGCTCAACATATCCAAGTCATGCTGCAATAACAAGCAGTCATTGATGCTGGAAACACGAAGGTATATCTTTAGATCATCAGCAAAGAGTAGTTTTAGGCATGCCAGATGGAATGTTAGGTCATTAATAAATAACAAAAAAAGTAAAGGACCCAAATTCGAGCCTTGTGGGACCCCTGATTTAACGTCGTATTCAGTAGACCTAAAACCCTCTACCTCAATAAACTGACGCCTGTCTTCGAGAAGATATGATTTGAGGAGTTTAAGAAGCGAATTAGAAAAACCCTGTGCTTCTAACTTATGTAATAAAATATACAGATCAATTTGATCGAATGCCTTTTGAAAATCTGTGTAAATCACGTCGACTTGGCCTTGATTATCTATAGCAGAACATATAAACTGAGAAAGGCATCCTAAATTAGTGACACATGACCTTTTTTCCATGAAGCCGTGTTGGTCAAGAGAGATATATGACTTTACCTGAGAGTATAACTGACTGTAAATGCAAATTTCAAATAGTTTTGAAAAGTTACACAATATTGAGATAGGTCTATAGTTATGTAAGTCATTTTTATATCCCTTCTTATGTATTGGCGTCACGCGGGCAGTCTTCCAACACATTGGAAAGCAGCCCGAAGTGATGGACAGGTTGAACAAATAGCAAAGGGGTGCGACAAAGGCACTGATGCAATCCTTTACAACAAAACTAGGAATCTGATCTGTACCGGCAGTCATTTTATTGTTGAGTTTTTTAGAGGCAGTTAATATGTCATTTTCCTCGATTGTAATCACATTAATAGTCTGGTTAGACTTGATATGATCTTCGATATTATCTTCCAGCATCGTGCTAGGACTGGATTCAATAAACACACTCTTAAAAAAGTTGGAAAAGGCATTGACAATATCTTGTGAAGATGAGTATTCTTTTGAACCGTCTTTTATAACTCCTGGTATTCTAGAAATGCCCTTTTTAGATTGAATAAACGACCAAAACTTGGTGCTATCTTGACATATACTTGTTTCTATAGATTGGATATAATTTTTATAAATTCTATGTGTTGTAGTTTTCAAGTTCTGCCGAGTACTTTTAAACTTATTAAAGTGATAAGTTGTTTTATGTTTCCGATAATTTTTGTATGCCTTTTCCTTCCTTTTTATTAACTCTATAATTTCCCTATTATACCAATTTGGGTATCTTCTATTTCTAAGAATCTTAAATGGTACTGTATCTATCAATATTTTATTAAGTATATTATAAAAACAACTACATGCGTCATTTACATTTGAAGAACTATAAACGCTTGACCAATCGGCCTTGAGTAACTGGTCATATAAAATTGGAAAATTTGCTTTCCTGAAGTTAAACGACTTAGTCGCATTCTTACATACCCCAAACTGCTTATAGTGCTCGAACCCACCCATGACCGTTACACGTAAGGGGGGATGATAATTATCAATCTTAGATATGGCCAATTCATCTTCAACAACATTGCATTTAATATTGGAAAATATCAAGTCTAACGTGCGACCCATTATATTTTTAATTTGATTTAATTGTGTCAGACCTAAGATAGAAGAAAAATTATTTAGTAATATATGTCTAAAATCGGCTAAGTTAATATTTATTAGTGGCGCATTAAAATCTCCTAAAATTATAATATTTTTATCTTGAATACAATTGTAAATTGATAAAGATTCGATGAACTGTTCATAGTATTCGTTCGAGATTGAAGTTGATATGTACAAAACAAGCACAGTTGAAAAATAGTAGTTTGATATTCTAATCCTACATCCTACGATATCGATTAATGGAAACTGATTACTTAATTCTGTAAAGTTTATAAGAGTAGGTTTTAGATTATTCTTGATGGCTAGGAGTACACCACTTCCAGTTGACGCTCCATGGGACTCAAGATCTCGAACTTTCCGAAATACATTGTACGAGCTGGGAAAAAGTTCGGAGCTAGACACATCTTCTTGTAGCCAGGTCTCAGTCAACGCATAAATATTGTAGAAGCAGTCAGCAACTGCATTATAAATAGACTCAGTTTTTGAATTGCAGCCTCGAACGTTTTGGTAATAAATGAGCAGTTCATTGTCTACCTCTTCTAATGATACCACTGATTTCTGCCCTGTCTTATAAAATTTCTATTTTGAAAATGATATCTTTGCGAGTTTCCATTTCTCTGTTTCCAGTTTGCAATAAAGGGTCTTACCTTTATGTTGGTCGGCCATATATTCTCTTGTAATATGTCTTGTTCATATTGTGGGGTTACAGCTATTTTAAATGATGCCTTGTATTGGTCTCTTTTTTCAAGTTTTTCACAGGATATAGTAGGAATACTCTTTAATTCAAGGTATTTTTGAATCTGTTTTACACTTGTGTCAGGCACAAGATTATCTACATAGACCCACTTTCTTCTACTTGCTGCCTCCAAAATTGTTTCAGTTAAGTTGCCCATATTTACACTGACAACCTCGTCGTTTTTATTGGTGGACTGGTTTTGTTTATTGTTTGATCTATTTCTTTTTTGTTGCAGAGTTGGTGGTTTTTGTTGCACCGCTTCTAAGTTATGGGTTGGGATTTGTGATTTTGTCCTGGAGGCATAACTCTCCCATTGGGGACCTTTACTCTCGATCTTATCTTCTAACAATTTCAGTGCCTGACTTGTTGAATCTCTCATATCAATCATTTCCTGCTTTAGTTGGCTAATCTCATTATTTAGTTTTAAATCATAATCATTCCTTTCTCTTTTATTTAATTGCTCAATTCGTTGATTTAACTCTTCTACTTGTTGCCTTGATTCTTGATTTTTTTTCTCAAGATCACTCTTCTTCTTTTTTTCACCCTTTAGTTGGTCATTTAAGCTTTTTATTGTATTATTTAATTCCTTTTTGGTTGCGCTCTCTTCACTTACTTTTGTTTTTAGCTGATAAACTTCTTCTTTTAGCTTATTAAGTTCATTCTTTTCGTTATTTTGCAACTCATATTTTTCTTTGCATGACAAGTTGCAGATACATGTCTTGCTGTCTATTTTTACTCCATGTTTATAATCTCTTTCAAAACAGCTTGTATGTATAACTCCGTAGCAGATAATGCACACCACACACTTCAGCTCCTGTTTTCTATGGCATTTATACATTACCATTTGATCTTCAGACTCACTCATCGTTTTGATTTGATTATGTGACCCTATTGTTTTCACACTCAAGGTTGGCGTTGTTTATTGTTATTAATAATCAGCTGATGACCAGCTGTTTAGAATACCGCGCTAATGTGTGTTTTTTATTACAACGCCGTTAAAAAACAGCTAAGATAAGGGACGAAAATCAATGTTTTCTGGTGAATACTGGTAGGTACCTCTTAAATTAAACAATCCAGCACTTGGGAACCACTAAGTGAACAGAGTTTACTACTTTTCACAATATAAAGTTATAATTTTATGCTAGAAATCAGCTAAAAACTTGCAAGCAACTTCCTGCAGTGTTTGACAACACAAGAGGGGGTGTTATACCCTAAGATTTGGGAATGAAGAGTTCATTTTGTCAAATAGTCACTTCAATAAAGAACCAATAAAGGTCGTGGCAGTATGCACAACAAGACTAGTCGGTAACAGTGAGACCATAATTTTTGGGAGGCTGGAAAGTAAAACATCAAGCTGCGTCGGACTCATAAGCCAACAAAACATACCCAACACCTACCTCGTTGCAAAATCACTAGTTAAAACCGATAAAGACATCCCGATTAGAGTCGCCAATATTTTCCCAAATAGTGTCAAAATTAATAAGGGGGAGGTGGTAGCATTATTTGAACCAGTACAGAAAGTAACAAGATGTGAAGAGCCAACTTCCGAGGATACAAGCAAGTTACCAATGGAGGTACTTCAGCAATTTGAGTCAACTTGGCAACATCTCACTCCAGAAGAATATAGTAAAGCGAGAGAGTTTATAGAAGAACAAAGTAATATCTTCGAAACTAGGAGTAGTTCGGGACGCACAAACCTTATTCAACATGCTATCAACACTGGCGATGCCCAACCGATAAGACAACCCCCAAGAAGACTACCAATGGCCAAGCAAGAAGAAGTTCACAATCTCATTAATAAAATGCTCAGTGACGGTGTTATTGAAGAGTCATCAAGTCCTTGGTCATCTCCTGTGGTGTTGGTCACTAAAAAGGATCGAAGTACTAGATTTTGTGTCGACTACAGGAAACTTAACGATGTGACCAAGAAAGATAGTTACCCACTGCCAAGAATAGACGACACATTAACAACGTTGGCAGGATCATATTGGTTTTCTACTCTTGACCTGAAAAGTGGGTATTGGCAAGTAGGAATCTTTGAAAGAGATAAAGAGAAGACTGCATTCTCTGCTGGAAGTGGACTTTATCAGTTTAATGTGATGCCATTTGGCCTGTGCAATGCCCCAGCTACATTTGAAAGACTAATGGAAGTCGTTCTACGAGGCCTTACTTGGAAAACCTGCCTAGTCTATTTGGATGATGTCATAGTAATGGGGAAATCATTTCAAGAACATCTAGATAATTTACGAGAAGTATTCTCAAGAATCAGGAACGCAAATCTTAAATTAAACTCAAAGAAATGTTTTCTGTTCCAAGAAAAAGTTGAGTTCCTGGGTCACGTCGTTTCCCGAGAAGGCATCCATACCGACGAAAAGAAGCTACAAGCAATAAAAGAATGGTCTCAACCTCGTGACAAACATGAATTGAGAAGCTTTTTGGGTCTGTGTACATACTACAGACGATTTGTAGAAGGATTCGCCAAAATAGCGTCTCCGTTACATAGACTTACAGAAGATAAAGCTTCTTACAAATGGAATACCGAATGTGACCAAGCATTTAGAAGACTAAAAGCAGCATTATGTTCTAGTCCGATTCTTGCATATCCCATTCCAAAAGGAAAATTCATATTAGATACTGATGCGAGCAACGATGGCATAGGAGCAGTACTCTCCCAAGTACAAGATGGAGAAGAACGGGTCATCGAATTTTTCAGCAAGAAGCTATCCAAACCAGAGAGAAATTATTGTGTTACTAGAAAGGAGCTCCTAGCCATAGTTAAATCCGTAGATCACTTTCACAAATATCTCTACGGACAAGAGTTTCTGATTAGAACGGATCATGCTGCGTTACAGTGGCTCATGAAAATGAAACAACCTGAGGGGCAAGTCGCGAGATGGATAGAAAAGCTACAACAATACCATTATCAAATTAAGCACCGAGCAGGAAGGGTGCATAATAATGCAGATGCATTGTCCAGAAGACCTTGCCCCGAGGATTGTAAACATTGCAGGAAAATTGACCAGAAAGAACGAATTACCTACGTGCGCCAGATAAAGTTAGAACCAGATGAAGAATGGATGTCGGCTTCGATTAGAACCACACAACTTAACGACAAAGATGTAGGACCTATCTTGCGATTGAAAGAAGAGAACAAGCCACGACCATCATGGCAAGATATCGCAAACCAAGGGGTGATATTCAAATCACTGTGGGCACAATGGGATTCACTGATAGTAGAAGAAAACATCCTTAAACGTGCCTGGGAAAGTGCCGATGGCCTTACTGTGATTAATCAAGTAGTGGTTCCTAGGAGCATGGTAGACAATATAATGGCCGAATGGCATGGTGGAAAATCAGGCGCGCACCTAGGCATAAATAAAACCATGGACAAAATTCGAAACCGATTTTATTGGGTCAATTACTTTCAAGATGTGAAAAACTGGTGCCGCCGATGTTCGACTTGTGCAGCCAGCCAAGGTCCCAAAACAAGGTCCAGAGGTCAAATGAAACAATATAACGTAGGTCTGCCATTCGAACGCATTGCTATTGATATGGCCGGACCATTTCCAGAAACTAAAAAGGGCAACAAATACATCCTTGTTGTCATGGATTATTTTAGCAAATGGCCAGAAGTTTTTGCTTTGCCTAACCAAGAGGTCGCTACAGTTGCAGAAGTTCTGGTAAATTATGTTTTCAGCCGATTTGGCATTCCTTTGGAACTACATTCAGATCAAGGAAGAAACTTTGAATCAAAGCTCTTCCAGAATCTCTGTGACCTTTTAGGAATACATAAAACACGGACTACTGCTTTGCATCCGCAGTCAGATGGCATGGTTGAAAGATTTAATAAAACAATAGAGGAACATCTTTGCAAAGTTGTTGATGAGCACCAAACAGATTGGGACCAATATATTCCATTGTTTTTGATGGCCTATAGAACTGCCATTCACAATACGACAGGAGCTACTCCATCTAGTATCCTGTTTGGTAGAGAACTGCGTTTACCATGTGATATCATGTTTGGTTCACCTGAAGAAGCACACTTAGAGGTTAATGACTATGTCGAACGTTTAAGGCAAAAGCTGCACGATATCCATGAAGTGGTTAGAGAGCGAATAGAAATAGCCAGTGACCACATGAAAGCGAGATATGACCTGAAAGCAAACTCTTCAGGGTTCAAAGAGAATGATCAAGTCTGGCTATACAATCCTCAACGCAAGAAAGGAAGATCACCTAAGTTGACACCACCATGGGAAGGGCCTTATAAAGTTGTTAAGAGAATTAATGATGTAGTCTACCGAATCCAGAGAAGCCCGAAGTCCAAGATGAAAGTTGTTCATCTAGACAGACTAAAACCTTACCTGGGAAATGTTGATCGAGACGATCAAACCTGAAGAGGAGGATAGTGTTACAAATTTAAGTTATTTAAATTTTATAATTGGAATTTATTTAGGTTTAGTGTAGTATTAGATCGATTTATCTTAAGGTTGTATTCTTAGTCTAGGTTTTAGTTGCGTTGTCTGTGGCTTGTGGTCGCGGTAGTGCGGGAACTTTCCGGACGTCGAAGGCTGCCGGAAAGTTCGAGAGAGATGGACGATCCTATATATAGGGCCGGGGTCGCGCACCAGGCAGTCAGTCACAGATAACGTGCTGTAGTGGTCGTGAGATTAACACGAAGTTAATAGACCGATTATAGTAGTGAATTATTAGCAAGTTATTACTAAGTTTAAGTGCGTGTTTTTGTACATAATTTGTCGAAATAAATTGACGTATCGTTTTCAACAATTGCGAGTTTTAATTTGTCGTTGTGAACCCGTAACAGTATGTTACATTTTAAGGGGGTATCGGTTTAATCTATTTAATATGCACTAAAGTTGCTTCGGATGTAGTTACATTTCTTTGTTTAACGTGTTTTAGCTGATTATGGGTCTCTTTAGACTCGAAACATGTCCTAAATGAAACCCGAAACAATAAAGACTTTAGTGGAGAAGACAGTTAGTTTTTCTTTGTAAAACTAGAAGGCCTTGAAAAAATTTGTTAACGTCATTCGATTGGCTGTAGTTGCTTATACAAAACTACCAAATTTTATTAAATTTGTTTGCAAGATGGCGGCGATATTTCAATACATAATTTTTAGTTTTTGCTCGATATTTTAGTAACCCCTTATAGATTTAATATTGATACAGCACCTGATTAGGCTTAGAATAGGCTTTTTTCTCATTTAAACAAACTCTTATCTCTTACCGTTTCTGCAATTCCAATGTAGTTGCTTTTATCTGGGACACACTGTATAGTATTGTACTATATTTCGGATCTGCATACTAAATATACTATTGAAGAAATATGTAGTACCCAAAACAATACTATATTTTATTATATATATTTTTTTTTATTATATATTTTATTATATGTTCGAGACTAAAATCAAGCAAATCCTTTAATTTCTGAACATACTAAACATTCCTTTTGACACAGAAAATATTGGATAAATCATAGTACCTAGCGACAATATGCATTTGTCATCAGCATGCCAAAGAGAGAAGTTTAACATTTTTGTAGCTTTCATTATATACTTTTAAATTGGAGACCTTTCATTGATTACTTTAAAAGGATCTACAGAGATTTGAAAAGAAATAGAGAGAGAATTGGAGGATAGAGAGAAACAAGATATACAGAAGTATAAAGTAAGGGCCTCAAGTGGTTACAAAACCAGCCTTTCTTGAAGCCCACTGTATCGATCTGGCTAACTGTCCTAGAAGGACAAAGCCAATACTCTGGAACAGAACAGAACAGATTACTTTAAAAGTTTAGGAGAAAAGTGTCCTACACATATTCAAAATATTTTGATGATAAATGATGATAATGATTCATATGTGAGTGGGCCTTGCAGCCCTTCCACTGCGACCACTAGTGGGTCTATTGTGGCTCACTTTTGAGTGGTTTCTCACCACTGTATGCCTAATCCTCCAAAAAGGTTACCTATCAGTTTGGGTGAGACACTGTTCAGATCTTCTGAATCAATCTGAGGTTAACCGAAATTGTTTTGATGTAAACATGCAATAGCCGGACATTCGCACACTACATGTCTAACGGTTTCGTCATCCTCTATACAGAGTCTACATTCAGGCTCATCTGTTATTCCCATTCTGTGCATGGGTATATTAGATGTTTTTAATATTATGTCAACCTTAAAGTCAGCTCAGAACAGCACAAAAAAGAAACAAAAAATCGTTGCAGCCCTTAGAAGCAAAATCAGTGATAGACAGTGACTAAATTAAAAATAATTTTTTACTGTTCATTGAAAAATGTCTGGAATATCTTAATAAGTGGTCTAATTGTGATGAAAGCAATTGGTTATTTAAAATCCAAAAATTAAACTTACAACAAGAGGTTTTATTTGATGAATGTGACACAATTATAGAAGTTCTAAATTTATGAGAAAGGATGAAATGAATTTGAACATTGAAATAACAGTGTTAAACAAAATCTATGCAAAAACAAAAGATTGTTTAATTCACCAATAAAACTACAGTTCAAAAATGACAGAATATTTTTAAAAATACCAGAAATAATTTACCAAATTTACTTAAAATGACTTTATTCCTGCTCTCTATTGTTGCAACATCGGGGTTAACAGAAATAATTTTTTCAATTATGAATTTGAAGTGGTGGGAGGAAAGAAATAGAGCAAGTGTAATGAGCTTTTGGTCTACGATAATTTAAATGTTACATGTGATAAAGCATATGATACATTTCTGTGAAACAAAAAATAGTAAAAAGATGGAAGAGGTTTAAAAATACTCTGCCAATCTATGGGCACCTAAGCTCACACTAGGTACTATAGTTATAGTGTGAGCTAATATAATCAAAAACTGAAATATATTTTATTCAACTCCAGACTCAATTACCTTTCGTTTGATACCACACAAGCCATGTTTTGACTTAAACTCAAATTTTTTTAATCTACCCCCCACCCTTTTGAAAAAAACTAAAATGTATTTTGTTTAACTCCAGACTCAATTACCTTTCGTTTGATATCACACATGCCATATTTTCACTTAAACTCTAATTTTTGACATCTACCCCCACCCTTTTTTTAAAAATAAACTAAAATTCATTTTTTTTAACTCCAGACTTAATTACCTTTCGTTTGATATCACACACGCCATATTTTCACATAAACTCTAATTTTTAGAATCTACCCCCACCCTTTTATTTGGCTTGCGTTCGGTGGATTTTGTTCATTTTTAAATGGGACCATCACGGCCCAAGACCCAACTTAGGTACCAAATTTCATTAAAATCGGACAAGCGGTTTTTGATTTATGCGGGTTGGTCGTTACAGACAGACATACAGACAGACAAACAGACAGACAGACAGACAGCAAAACAAAAAAGTTTCAAAATCATCTGAAACGCAACGATATATAAAAATTTTTGAAATCGGAGCAACTTTTTTTTTCTCGAAAAAATTAGGATCACCATAGCTCACACTACTTATAGTAGTAGTGTGAGCTAAAATATAGTTTTTGCAAAAATAATTAAGTAGAAATTATGCCTTGTCTTTTTTGTCATAAAATACTATATATTTTCTAGAGGTTTATATTAAAAAATACTATATATATCTTAAAAAACTTGGCAACCCTAGTAAGATAAGACCTACCTCAAGCTAGGCCTAAAATAAGCCGGCTTTGTGAGATTGATTTTAAACGCCATAAATCGTTTTTTTGCCGACAAAAAAGATGAAAAACAGCGTTTGTTGGGCATCGTTAAAATCGGCCTTAACGCCATATTAATTAAACAGTAAAACTTGCAGTTCATTTTTATTTTTAAAATTTACTTTTATATTTTAGGGCGCAAAAAAGTTGGGTTAAAAACAGAGAGAAAGTTTTGGTTGGTTTCGGACAAGAACTGTGTACAGTCCTTGGGTTTCGGACGGATATGGGGACCGCTCACAAAAACTACGATATAGCGCCAGTCAGGGCTATCAAAATGGATGGGCCACGATCCTCCACTTTGTTGACGTCACATCCGGGGCTGATTTTTTTTTGATGGTCACGCAAGGCCAACACAAAAATAGAGGCCACGACCCTGAAAAAATCAGCTGTTCTCCCGGGGCTGAAATCTACATTGGGTCTTATGGGAGGTCAGATGTTTTTTTATGATATTTTCAAAATGGCACAATAGATTTCCGCAAAATTTTAGTGAAATATTCTCAGACACCATCCCGATATTTCAACAAAGGTTTGTAAGGAAGCAACATGAATAAAAGGTTAAAATCTTCGAGATTTAGCATTCCTTATTTTGAATTCAAATTACCCGCCATGTACCACATGCCAACTGTTATATTTGACATGTATTTGACTTTGTCATATGTGATTGTCACATTCGCTTCTGCTTTAAACTTAATTTTTGTGTGAGCTTATCAAGCGGCTATGAAAAATTAGGGCTTAGTATACATTTAAAAAAAATTGTTCAGCCAGAATAAAGTAAAAACAATCTCAAAAACGGCTTTATTTAAAAAAAAATCAAATATCAATGAACCGTCATTCCAACTTCAATATTTTAAAGACAATCAGCTGTGTCGTAACGTGACCATCAAAAAAAATCAGCCCCGGATGTGACGTCAACAAAGTGGAGGATCGTGGCCCGTCCATTTTGATAGCCCTGGGTCACGTTACGACACAGCTGACTGTCTTTAAAATTTTGAAGTTGGAATGACGGTTCATGGATATTTGATTTTTTGTTAAATAAAGCCGTTTTTGAGATTGTTTTTACTTTATTCTGGCAGAACAATTTTTTTTAAATGTATAGTAAGCCCTAATTTTTCATGGCCGGACGGGCCACGGTCCTCCACTTTGTTGACGTCACATCCGGGGCTGATTTTTTTTTGATGGTCACGTTACGACACAGCTGACTGTCTTTAAAATTTTGAAGTTGGAATGACGGTTCATGGATATTTGATTTTTTGTTAAATAAAGCCGTTTTTGAGATTGTTTTTACTTTATTCTGGCAGAACAATTTTTTTAAAATGTATAGTAAGCCCTAATTTTTCATAGCCGCTTCATTAGCTCACACAAAAATTAAGTTTAAAGCAGAAGCGAATGTGACAATCACATATGACAAAGTCAAATACATGTCAAATATAACAGTAGGCATGTGGTACATGGCGGGTAATTTGAATTCAAAATAAGGAATGCTAAATCTTGAAGATTTTAACCTTTTAATCATGTTGCTTCCTTACAAACCTTTGGTGAATATCGGGATGGTGTCTGAGAATATTTCACTGAAATTTTGCGGAAATCTGTAGTGCCATTTTGAAAATATCATAAAAAAACGTCTGACCTCCCATAAGACCCAATGTAAAATTCAGCCCCGGGAGAACAGCTGATTTTTTCAGGGTCGTGGCCTCTATAGGGCTGTCTAACAAAACATATGATCAAATCCAAGATGTCTTCCATAGGACAAACAAACCGATTTCCCATAAGCCGTAATGTTAACAAAAACGTAAATTTTACAAAAACGACAAGAGCTTTAGTCTCAAAAATTAATCAGTTTTAAGAACAGATCCTTTGTGCATATGGGAAAAATGCGTTTTTCTTAAAAATATTAAACTAAAGCGAGAAAATCTGAAATAAAAGGGACCATGTTTTCTTCAAAAAAGTAGGTTATGTTTTTGTTTATTTTGTTTTTTTTTAACTTTTTTTCTAGTTTTTTCACTTATTTTGAATTATTACATGGGCGCACCAAGTGGGCGGGGGGGCTAGGGGCCCGGACCCCCCAAACCACATATTTTTTTAGATATTTTCCATATATTTCATGAATAAACAGAAAAAATAGCATAAAGTACATCATAAGACCTCTGGGGGCCCCCCTAAGGTATCGGGCCCCCAAAGGTTATTGACCAATGAATCAATGAACTATCAGCCCAAGGTAGGGAAAAGTAGTTCTTTTCAAAGAGCTCACTAAAAGGCTCACTTAACAGAGACGAAATTGAAACAGACTAAACTTTTCTCATCAGATTCAGGTTTTCTATTAGGATCTTTGGTTGTACTTGACTAAACGTTTTGCTAAGTAATAGGCCTTCTATAGCGTTAAACTGTGAAAAATATTTCACTATGATTTTTAGGTTTAGACAAAGTTTAATTGTTTTAACCCTCCAGTAGTGACATTGAAAAGAGGCACAAGTTATAGGTAGGTCAGTCCAACAGATCAATATGCACATATGAGTTCCAACCGAGGTTGGTCAAGCAAACTTCTAATAAGTACTTTACAAAATATGTTTATTTAAAAAAATATAAGTAAACATTATATTTCAAAAAAACTTGCAAAATTAAAATACAGTTTTTCCTTGTCATTAGCCTCACACACCGCTTAAGTACGGTCAAACCTAAGGTTCATCAGCTCACAACAGTAAGTACTGTTCAAATTTTACAACAGTACAATATTCGCTGTTGTATTACTACTTTTACTATTACTTTTATTATTAGAACCCAAGTTTTTTTGAGAGAAATTGAAAAAAATATCTGAGAGAACTTATTTGTTTTTCTTGTGGTCATCAAAGTCAACAAAGATTACTTTTTTCCATCTATTATTAATGATGCCATGGCAAAAATTTTTTTTGGTAATAAGCTCAGAACAGTATTGTAGAAATTTCACAACAGGACTTGTTGGAGGTCCAGTCAGATACTATACAAATTTTACGGTCTACGTCTTAAGTTTTAGGTGTCAAAAAGCATGGAAATAAAGGAAAATTTGCACCAAAATAGTTTAAGATAAAAAGCCGTTTGAGTTAGGGAGATTGTCAAATTCACCAGTTTATTCTAAACTGTTTTGAGGTCTGTAAAATAAATATTTATTAAAGAAAAAGAAACTTTGATGATACAGGACTTCACTCGACACTATACAGGATGCTACACTACCAAAAGTTTATTTAAGAGTTCTGTAGGATGGTGCACAAATTTGGTTCAGCTCATTATTCACACTTTAACCTCATATTGTTTTCCTTTTCTTTCTTCTCTGGACCCTTTT
Source organism: Aspidapion aeneum (assembly GCA_963576565.1). Taxonomy (NCBI): domain Eukaryota; kingdom Metazoa; phylum Arthropoda; class Insecta; order Coleoptera; family Brentidae; genus Aspidapion; species Aspidapion aeneum. The sequence continues at coordinate 44,840,020 of OY755043.1, forward strand.
TTCAACCATCATTTTTAAAATTTTTCAACCGTTTTGAAACAATAATCCATTCAGGAGAGACCCAGTCATGATCATTGCTGTATTCTAGTTTTGAAAGTTGCTTGCCTAGAATAGTAAAAAAATCATAGTGAAATATTTCTTACAGTTTAACACAATTCTATGTTACACTTCTGCAAAAGGTCCACTCAAGCACAAAAAAAAGATCCCAATAGAAAATGTTGCCAAAATGGCAGTTACACATTTATCCAAAACAAACCTGACAAAAAACTTTCGAATATTTCAATTTATCCTCTGTTAAGTCAGGTAATAGAGCTCTTATCCACTTTCTTTTCCCTTCTTTGAGCTGATACCTAGTTCATTTAAATCAAGATGATTTTTTAAGGTCAAAATACTGGGCATTCCATCAAAACTAACATTATCAAGCTCTCCCCAGCTGCCACAATTCATAACAGCACAGAAACTAATAATAATGATTCAAACTGAGTAAAAAACTGGAAAAAAAGTAAAAAAAAAACAAAAGTAAATAAAAACATAACCTGACTTTTGAACAAAACATGGTCCCTTTTATTTGAGATTTACTGGCTTCAATTGATTTCTTTAAAGAAAAACGCATTTTTCCCATGTGTACAAAGGTTCAATACTTAAAACAGCATCTTTGTAGTAAGTTAAATCGTTTCACTTTTTTTAAAAATTACGTTTTTGTTAACATTGCGGCTTATGGGAAAACGCTTTGTTTGTCCTATGGCGACCATCTTGGATCGAAAAACACTGATCGTGACAGTTCGTTAGACAAGCTAATTTTTGTGTTGGCCTTGATGTATCAAAACGGACGGGCCATGATCCTCCATTTTGTTGACGTCACATCCGGGGCTGATTTTTTCTTGATGGTCACGTCACGTCACAGCTGATTGTCTTTAAAATATTGAAGTTGGAATGACGGTTCATGAATATTTGACTTTTTTTAAATAAAGCCGGTTTTAAGATTGTTTTTACTATATTCTTTCAGAACATTTTTTTAAAAATCTATAGCAATCCTTAATTTTTTACAGCCGCTTCATTAGCTCACACAAAAATTAATAGCGATTTCGGCTTCACTGCTCTGAAATCACTCGCGGGTAGAGCGGTAACGTCACGAATCTCTCTCCGAGCACCCCGAATTTGATCTAAGATCGAGCGGGATTGCTCGCCTTCGGTTCGGAGCAAGGGCGAACATGATTTTTCAAACACTTGATCGAAATTTCGTGGGTTTTGTAACCTGAACAAATAAAAAATATTCTTGGTTTATAATTTTTTTATTTAAATTTTGTTGTTGCATTGTAGTATATGTATGTAAATTTTCTAAATGCAAAACACGAAAAACACCTATAAAATATATATAGATATATAATATACCAAAGGTAGAAACAAATTAATCATATCTAAAAAGTGGGGTTATGTTTTTGTTTTGATCTGAAACGTTGCTCCGTCAAAAGAGATGGAGCAATTTAGAGCACCCGCTCGGAGATTTGCGGGCAATAGTCGAGCACGCAAATCTTTTTTAGAGCACTGCTCTTTTTTAAGTCGAACGCGTGCATCCGTTTCAGAGCAATTTTCGAGCAAAAGCCGAAATCGCTATAAGTTTAAAGCAGAAGTAAATGTGACAATCACAGATGACAAAGTCAAATACATGTCAAATATAACAGTTGGCATGTGGTACATGGCGGGTAATTTGAATTCAAAAGAAGTAATGCTAAATCTTGAACATTTTAACCTTTTAATCATGTTGCTTCCTTACAAAACTTTGGTGGAATATCGGGATGGTGTCTGTGAATATTTCACTAAAATTTCGAGGAAATCTGTAGTGCCATTTTAAAAATATCATAAAAAAAACGTCTGACCTCCCATAAGACCCAATGTAAAATTCAGCCCCCGGAAAACAGCTGATTTTTTCAGGGTCGTGGCCTCTATTTTTACGAGTCGTTAAATACCGAGATGAATTCCAAGACGTGCGCAAGCGTTGATCTGTCACTTCTGCCAACCAATCAACTGAGAGATATTTCAGTATGGTTTTATACAGCAAAACTTTAATAATTCCCAGTTCTTTTTGATGAAAATTCGTCGTTTTTGTTCTGTGAAAATGCCGGTGACGTGCAAGTTGTGTGACAAATTATTTAGTGCCCAATTTAATTTGAATAAACACTGTCATCAGGGTTCTACTGTATGTCTATGCTACGATAAACATTTTTTAAAAAGATTTAGCGCATTTAAATTTGTCAATACTCCCATGGCAAAACAAAATAAACGTGAAATGCATATAGAAGAAATACTGCATATACCTCAAAAAATATTAATCGCAGCCCATAGATATTGTATATGTTTGAAATCAAAAAGAAAAGACGAATCTTAAAATGCAAAAATATACAGGGTGTTCCCTCTCAAAAAAATCGACTTTATTGTCACACCCTGTACAGGGTGTGCCAAATTCGTTGTTTTTTTGTGGTGTCGGGTATTTCTAGGGGAGAAAGAAAAAACTGAGCCCCCTTTGCGACGCTCAAATTTTAAGAGAAGCCTAAAGGTGAAAACTACATTTAGATATAGCAAGCCGTTTTTAAGCTACGGAGTGTTTTTGTCTGCATTTTGCTTTTGTGTAAATAGCTTTCTTATAGATCTTTTCTTGAAGAATTGACAGATGTCAACGGTTTTTATTTATCTCTTTTGGTTTTTAAAATATTGCATAAAGTTGTTATTTTTCTTACAGAATAACTCTAAAACTCTCTCTAAAATTTCCTTTAAAATGATGTATCATACTAATATTTTAATTTTTAATTTTTTTTATTGTTTTCTTTATTTTTATTTTTTAATCACCTCTATTATTTTTTAATATTAAGCAAACTAAAATATGTGGTAAAAATAAAAAAAACAAAAATATAAAGAAATCCCACTAATCCCATAAAGAAAAATTAATTTTATGTGATATCTCAAAAACTAAACGTGACAAATGAAATTTAATTTAACAGTTGAATTCCTCTTAAAAAAGTGTCTAAAGAATGTTTTCACAGAAATAAAAATATTAATAAATAAACAAGTTATAGACCCCTTCCCAAAATGCAGACTTTTTAAAAACACCCCGTAGTTTAAAAACGGCTTGCTATATCAAAATGCGATTTTCACCTTTAAGCTTCTTTTGAAATTTGAGTGTCGCAAAGGTTGATGAGGTTTTTTTAGTTCCTCTAGAAATACCCGAAACTCCCCAAAAACATCGAATTTGGGACACCCTGTACATGGTGACCGATAGAAAAAAATTATGTTGACTTTTAAAGTGCATCATCATCATAATTAACCAAAAAAAAAACTACAAATTATTATAGCCCTTTATTTTCAATGATAAAGTTGCTGAGTGCTCCGGTTATAAAAAACCACCCGGTACCTACATGAGATCATACCCAAAAATTAGAATTGACCATTATTTTATACCTTGAATTTTTTAATATACGTTAAGCTCTTCGATCTCGCGCCAATCCCGGTATTCGCGCCAATAATTTAAATTAGACATTTTGACGTTAATTTTGGCGCATGCTCCTTTGATGGAATTCATCTCGGTATTTAACGACTCGTCTATTTTTGTGTTGGCCTTGGATTTAGCAGGGCCACGGATCACCTAACAAACAGATAAATAAGCCGGCTGGCGGTCTTTGATCTCGGAGAATTCAACGATGGCTGAGCCAGGGCTATCAAAATGGACGGGCCACGATCCTCCACTTTGTTGACGTCACATCCGGGGCTGATTTTTTTTGATGGTCACGTTACGACCCAGCTGATTGTCTTTAAAATATTGAAGTTGGAATGACGGTTCATGGATATTTGATTTTTTTAAAAATAAAGCCGTTTTTCAGATTGTTTTTACTTTATTCTGGCAGAACAATTTTTTTTAAATGTATAGTAAGCCCTAATTTTTCATAGCCGCTTCATTAGCTCACACAAAAATTAAGTTTAAAGCAGAAGCGAATGTGACAATCACATGACAAAGTCAAATACATGTCAAATATAACAGTTGGCATGTGGTACATGGCGGGTAATTTGCTAAATCTTGAAGATTTTAACCTTTTAATCATGTTGCTTCCTTACAAACCTTTGGTGGAATATCGGGATGGTGTCTGAGAATATTTCACTGAAATTTTGCGGAAATCTGTAGTGCCATTTTGAAAATACCATAAAAAAACGTCTGACCTCCCATAAGACCCAATGTAAAATTCAGGGAGAACAGCTGATTTTTTCAGGGTCGTGGCCTCTATTTTTGTGTTGGCCTTGGCTGAGCATTGGGAATCAAACTCAGAGTCGCACTAAAATAAATTTATCATAAAATATGAATGTTTCAGATTGTTGTGTGATGATGCGAAAAAATATTTTTACTGCCAGAAATAATAAAAACATTAAAATAGTTTTGTACTACTAAAAATGGGAGCTAAAATAAATTTTGGAGTTTCGGCCGCGTAAAAAAAATTATATGTTGTCCTCTGTAGGGTACTATGGAAATAATGTGTTTTATGGAATGAGAGATAGGGGAAGCACAAAAAGAGGTCTTCCTCATAGAGCCAAACGCAAAAAGAAAAAAATTGATTGCTTTTTTTGTTTTATTGGGATAACCTTTATTAAGTTTCAAGAGGAGTAAAATTGTGAAATTTAGATATTAAAAGTTGGACATTATAGAGTAATTTCTTAATTTACTGGAATCAGATATTATTTATTAGTTTTTTCAAAAAATTGTAAGTTTAAGAAGATACAGGGTGAATAAATAATCTTTACAATTAGCACAAAATTGCTTCACGGTAAATTAATATTTTAAAATTTAGTAAGATCTAATATTTAAAAAAAATAGTTGGTTTATATGTATTCTTAAAAGCGTGAATAGTAGCATAATAAAAAATTATAACAAATTTGTGTCAAAAACTCTTGATCAAATGTTATATAATACAGGGTGTAATTTAAATGTTTTCTGGCAAGAAAGCGGCATTTCTTTTTGAACAAGAAATTTAAACATTTACTTTGAAACGAACAAAATGCCAAAGCAGATTACTAATTTTTTAATTGGTGTACTGTGCACAGATTACTAACCACAGAAATAGATTGGACACCCCCATGTTAAACTCTTAATACAATTAATGGCATTTGAACAGCGCCATCCCATAGCTGTCTGTTTGAACTAATTTTTGCGCTCTGCGCCTTGTATATTATCATACAGGTCAGTTAGTTTTTATTTTTTGTTGAAATTCTTTGTTTTTTGAAAGATAATAAAATTATGTAAAAAAAGTCCAAATTTTGCATAATAGAATAACAATTTATTTTAATCATATTTATATTAGTTTGAATACATTACAAATCAGTAACTATTACACTTACACCGAACCGAACCGTAACACAACAAGCACCTCTCATTCTAAACATTTTTTGAGAGAAGTCATCGCTCTGCTCTGCAAGATTTCACTTTCCCGTGATAAAACGCAAACACACTTATTAGCTCACACTACTACTATAAGTAGTGTGAGCTATGGTGATCCTAATTTTTTCGAGAAAAAAAAAGTTGCTCCGATTTCAAAAATTTTTATATATCTTTGCGTTTCAGATGATTTTGAAACTTTTTTGTTTTGCTGTCTGTCTGTCTGTATGTCTGTCTGTCTGTCTGTATGTCTGTCTGTAACGACCAACCCGCATAACTCAAAAACCGCTTGTCCGATTTTAATGAAATTTGGTACCTAAGTTGGGTCTTGGGCCGTGATGGTCCCATTTAAAAATGAACAAAATCCACCGAACGCAAGCCAAATAAAAGGGTGGGAGTAGATTCCAAAAATTAGAGTTTATGTGAAAATATGGCGTGGGTGATATCAAACGAAAAGTAATTAAGTCTGGAGTTAAAAAAAATGAATTTTAGTTTATTTTTAAAAAAAGGGTGGGGGTAGATGTCAAAAATTAGAGTTTAAGTGAAAGTATGGCGTGTGTGATATCAAACGAATGGTAATTGAGTCTGGAGTTAAACAAAATACATTTTAGTTTTTTTCAAAAGGGTGGGGGGTAGATTAAAAAAATTTGAGTTTAAGTCAAAACATGGCTTGTGTGGTATCAAACGAAAGGTAATTGAGTCTGGAGTTGAATAAAATATATTTCAGTTTTTGATTATATTAGCTCACACTATAACTATACTACCTAGTGTGAGCTTAGGTGCCCATAGATTGGCAGAGTATTTTTTTTGGATTTTTATCTCAAAAAAAATGTTAACAAAATTCCATTTCAACGCGAACATAAAAATACTCTGCCAATATATGGGCCCCTAAGCTCACACTAGGTACTATAGTTATAGTGTACGTGTGAGCTAATATAACTAAAAACTGAAATATATTTTATTCAACTCCACACTAAATTACCTTTTGTTTGATACCACACAAGCCATGTTTTGACTTAAACTCAAATTTTTGGAATCCACCCCCACCCTTAAAAAAAAACAAAAACTAAAATGTATTTTGTTAAACTCCGGACTCAATTACCTTTCGTTTGATATCACACACGCCATATTTTAACTTAAACTCTAATTTTTAAAATATACCCCCACCCTTTTTTTAAAATAAATTAAAATGTATTTTGTTTAACTCCAGACTTAATTACCTTTCATTTGATATCACACACGCCATATTTTCACATAAACTCTTATTTTTGAAATCTAGCCCCACCCTTTTATTTGGGTTGTGTTCGGTGGATTTTGTTCATTTTTAAATGGGACCATCTCGACCCAAGACCCAGCCTAGGTACCAAATTTCATTGAAATCGGCCAAGCGGTTTTTGAGTTATGCGCGTTGGTCGTTACAGACATACAGACAGACAGACAGACATACAGACAGACAGACGGCGCAACAAAAAAGTTTCAAAATCATCTGAAACGCAAAGATATATAAAAATTTTTGAAATCGGAGCAACTTTTTTTTTTCGAAAAAATTAGGATCACCATAGCTCACACTACTATAGTATAGTATATGTGTGAGCTAAAAATCTTCGCGAAAAACAAATTTGACAAGTTTTATGAGTTTTATGGATGTGCACACCAAGTGCTTGACAAATTTAAATTCCAAAAGACATTTAAAGACACGCAGGATACAGGGCTTAACGGTGCATTTTCTGCTGGGATAGCGCCATCGCGCAGCTATCGTCCTGAACTAAAAATACGGGGTGTAGCGCTAAAAATATGTGGCGGGAAAGCCGATTTGTCATTACTATTAGCTCACACATATACTATACTATAGTAGTGTGAGCTATAGTGATCCTAATTTTTTCGAGAAAAAAAAAGTTGCTCCGATTTCAAAAATTTTTATATATCTTTGCGTTTCAGATGATTTTGAAACTTTTTTGTTGTGTTGTCTGTCTGTCTGTATGTCTGTCTGTAACGACCAACGCGCATAACTCAAAAACCGCTAGCCCGATTTTAATGAAATTTGGTACCTAAGCTGGGTTTTGGCTCGAGATGGTCCCATTTAAAAATAAACAAAATCCACCAAACACAAGCCAAATAAAAGGGTGGGGGTAGATTTCAAAAATTAAGTTTATGTAAAAATATGGCGTGTGTGATATCAAACGAAAGGTAATTGAGTCTGGAGTTAAACAAAATACATTTTAGTTTATTTAACAAAAAAAAGGGTGGGGGTAAATTTAAAAACTTAGAATTTATGTGAAAATATGGCGTGTGTGATATCAAACGAAAGGTAATTGAGTCTGGAGTTAAACAAAATACATTTTAGTCTTTTTTTTTTAAAGTGGGGGTAGATTTCACAAATTTGAGTTTAAGTAATAACATGGCTTGTGTAGTATCAAACGACAGGTAATTGAGTCTAGAGTTGAATAAAATATATTTCAGGTTTTAGTTATATTAGCTCACACGTACACTATAAATATAGTATCTAGTGTGAGCTTAAGTGCCCATAAATTGGCAGAGTATTTTTTAATTGGTGTACTGTGGTACTGTGTGCCAAAGTATTTGATTAGTGACTTTAGGTGACACTGTCATCCTAAAAATTCTAACAGGAGGCCTTACTGTACTTTAACCAAATTCGGAACACTCTGTCCTAAGTCGATCACCTATTACTCTAAACAAAACCACCTACCGGGGGCAATGCTTTACTTAGTAGTGCAACCTTTTCACTAATATTTAACTATTTTGCCTTTTACGTAAAAAATTGCCTAAATCGAATTTGTCCCCTTGTAGAGTCCATTTTATCAGAACCAATAGAAAATTTGGTTTGCGCCACTCTTAATGATGAAAAAACTCAAAAAACATCTAAAAACGGTGTCACTCGGGTTAATTTTAAATTTCAAACCTGTATGTTTTGTAAACTACCGTAACCAAAAGACAGGGCCGTCGCTAGACTAGTGGCCGCCTGGAGCAAGACGGGGAAAATGCCGCCGACCACCCCCCGCTTTTCTCCTCACTAATGCGTTTTTTTGTGTTATTCTTTTACATAAATGAATAATATACATTATTATTCTATAATCTTTCCATAAATGTTGCCCCGGGTGTCAAAATGGGATTTACACCAAAAACAAAGTAACAATTGTAAAATGAATGATTAACATAAAAAGGTAAAAATTTTTATCATGTCTTTAATACCTCCCCTCCTTTTATTCAATATTAGGGTATTGATTTTTTTTTAACGATCATCTTATAAAAAAATAAAACTACATTTAGATAGGTAAACTTTGAATGGCCATATCTCAGAAAGTTTTGATTTTTATTTAAAAAACCCAAAATTGTCATTGTACATCTCACCCAGATACTGCAAAGTCAAGCAGACTAACCTTGTGTTTTTGAAACACGGCACTTTTTAAAATTTTAGTTTTTGCTTCAAAAACCGGTTTAGTATTTTTGAAAAAACCCATCAAAATTTGGCAATGACAAAGAGTGGTAATACATTAAAAATTAACATTTTATGAAGTCCTTTTGGCATTAAAGTGGTTGACACTCGAACAGATGCTCAAATACAATGTAATTAAGCTTTTTAGGTCTCTTGTAAACTGTAGTACAACAGTCAAATGTAACGTTTTAATAAATTTAACCTAAGAGTACATTTCAATGTAATTTGCCAATTACCAATGTTTCAAAGCGTACCAAATTTCGTCGCTCTGCGTTAGGTTTACTAAGCTCGCACTGGTTATCCACATCCACATTTATTTTAAAGCTATAAAACTTTTAAAGAAAAAACGGATAAAATAAGATTGCCTAAGAATTCTTTAAAAACAATTTTTTTTTAACGCCAAAAATTAACCAAGTATTTTTCATGTCCCTCATTTTTTAAAATACTTTTTCCATTCTTCTATATAGTCTGTTACAGAAGAAACCACAAATTTATTTTATTAGTTTTAACATAACATACATGTTAAATCTTTGAATCAAAAGTAAATGTGTAGCCGCTGCACCTCTGCTCCACCCATTACGACGGCCTCGAAGAAGGAAACATAAGTACAAAACCTTGAAGTTTCTAGAATTCTAAATCCCCCATTTTTTACTTAAAGTTCTAAAACTTATTTCAATATTAAAAAACCGAACCGCAATTCCCAAAACATCACAATTTTTTCTAAATAAATTAAAACTGTAGTTAACTTTTAGTTAACTTGAAGCTTTTCAAGTTTAAAGGGATATGTTAAATTTTCCGTCATTATGCTGCTTTTGTTTGTATTATTACTACTTATTTTTAAAGATAATATAAAAGACAAGCGAAGATAAGTGACACAAAAAATTCTGTAATATCCGAAACGTAAAACTTCTTCGATAGTGTGCGAAATAAAAAAAAATGCTTCTGGCCTTGGCAAACAAGTAAACAAAAACTTTTTTATTACAATTTTCTTTAATAACTTTTTACATTACATTGTACAGGGTGTTCTCTGCGTTACAACCCTTACACTGAAAGCGGTGTAACTTTTTTGTGCCTTGGTGTACACCAGGTTTTATCTAAAATATAATTTTTATTTTGTATGTATTTATTTTTATGTAAAAAAGTTATCTGTTTTGATGTCGCTCAGAGCAAGGGTTTTCGAGATTTCTGCATTATAGTTTTTATTGCATTGGTAAAAATTTTGTCATTTTTATTTGCGTCTTTACCGTGCAAAAAATACAATAACCGCGCAGCCGAATACCTTTCAAAAACATACCACACAAGGTTAAAAAACCGCCTATATCCGAGCAAATAAATACCGTGGAAGGTTTTTACTACCTTCGTACAAAAACCGCTCAACAAAAATACGGCGCAAATAAATACCACGCAAAAATATTATACCGCGTAGCCCAATACCACGCAAGCTTTTACCTGCGTTTTTCAAATTAAAAATAAAGCGCAAAAACAAAAACCGCGCAACCCATAACTTTATCAGGAAATTCGATATCCAATAGCGAAAGCAAAAAGCGTTTCGAAATCAACATCCGACTTATTGTATAGCTACCTAACAGATGAAGAAAAAATAAATAATATTGAAAAACGATAGTAGTTTTTAACGTATTAGTATTTGTAGTCCTTACATCCTCTCTGTTTTATTAGTAATCTGCTTGTTGTTGTCCGGACCAGATGTGTAATTGTTCGAAACCCCTGAGCTATCACATTTATTGGTCTTTTAGAATGTTGTTCTTTATATATATATATATATATATATATATATATATATATATATATATATATATATATATATTTATTTATTTATTTTATACAATTAACCAGATATCAAGGAATCAAATACAGATTCTAGCGTCTGGTTCAAGCAGGCAACAAAATTCGCTAACTATCCAAATATTATTCATTTTTTTTAACGTTTTTTGTCTTATACTTTCACATTTCTTTTAAAAAAATCAGCACTTTTACTTTTGCTTAAAATAATACGAACAAAACTAATTTAAACACTTGCGAAGGACTTCATTCTTATTCATTATTTTTATACGGGAGAAAATAGAGGTGTTTCGGACGGTTACAAAAAAAAGACGTGTTCTTGAGCAACTAGTATGTTAAAGCTTTAAAAACACTGATAACATATTTAAGTTTGCTTGATTTCAATTTTTATTTTTTAACGATAAAATTGTAGCCATATACAGGCTGTCTCTATAAATGTTGTGTGCTGTATAAACGTAGGTCCAGAAGCGCTTGGTTTACATTTTTTAAGTTTCTTTTTATAGTTTAGTTTTTGTAGATTTTTAGATACTCGCTTAAACTTGGAATCTTAAATAAGCGTCATATCATAAACTATGGGTAAAAACAAATATAACAAAGTGGATATTTTTGGGAGCAGGAGAAAAATTTCATTTAAAAATTAAATAATTTAGGAAGTGCTCCGTTTAATTTAAGAAAGTTGCTGTCGAAATTTGCCATCTATCGCTGACATGCACTAGATAACTGAAAGTAAAACGAATTAATATACCAAATTCTCTTTGCTAAAAGTTTTAAACAAATTATACAACTTTTGTATGTAAAGTTTTTCACAATCTCTTACCATATTCGACTTAAGACCAACATACAATGCAAAAGTTGAATAAGCGATTGCATAGACGCAGTGGCATCCGTAGGGGGGACTTAGGGGCTGAAGCCCCCCAGAGCCACTGAATATTGACTCCTAAAACATGAATTTTCCCAAAAAATCAAAATTAAAATGTATCGATTTGCGCTCAAGTCCCCCCAGGATTCATCCCTGCGTATCGATCCGCGCTTAAGCCCCCCCAGGATTCATTTTTGCGTACGCCACTGATTGGAAAGGAAGTGACATTAGAAGAGATAGATGAAAATATCAAATATTTGAAAATGTTTATTGCAATACAAACCATAAAATAAAAAATAACAACAAAAAATTTTTAAATAAATAAAAGCGTTTTTGCTTTGATAATATTTGAAAATAGATATTTCAGTGCGCAAAGTTTATTTTCCCACACGCGAAAGCAGTTCAAATAGGCTTTAAGTGTGGGAAAACTACTTTGCGTACGTTTCAGCAACAATATTTTTTCTTCGAGTGTAAACATAAAAGAAATAAAAATATAAGAAAAATAAAGCATAAAAATAAGTGTGCGATTAAAAGTTTTCCCGTATAGTGTACGGGAAAGCAGTGCTATATACTTTGCATATGCAAAAATGTCCATATAAATTGGTTACGCTTACCCAAGATTTTCTTTTTGCTTTTAGAAAATTTTAAAAGTATTAGTGATTCTTTTTTGTTGATTTTCTGTAATTCTTGCACTGTTGTTTATTTTAGCCGTTTGTTTAAGTTCAACATTTTTTAAAAAACGAAGTGATGCTGGTTCCACTTTTGTTTACTTTTGTCTTTTCTTTTGTAGAAGTTTTCATTTTTGCAATATGAACTGGATTCTTTGGTTTTGAATTTTCTGAGTTTAGCTCTAAATGCAGCCTTTTTGCAGCGTGATAATCAAAATGACTCTGCAAATCTTGAAACTTTATTCGCTTTTTACATTCTGTACATAACTCACTTTCTTCTAACGGGATCTCTACTGGATTTTCTTTTACAAAAAATTTGGAAATTGGCGTTATTGAATCTACTGAGTCATTAGACTTTCGCTTGGCTTTCTTACTAGTATTTTTGGTAGTATTTTGAGTTTTTGTCACATTACTACAACTTTCATTATGATATAAGTGTGCCTCATTTTTAACTATCTTTAACGCAAAATGATAGTCCTTGTGTGAAGGTAAATCTTCTAAAAGGATAAATTTCCCACATTCTAAACAACTTTCTTTACCATTATTTTCACTTAGAATATTTTGCATTACAGGTTCTTTGATGTTTATAATTTTTCTTTGTGGAGAATCATATTTCTTCACTGGGGATTCTTGCTTACAAAAATCGTTGGTTATAGCGATTTTCTCTTGGGATTTTACAGCAATTTCCATTTCCTTTCCTTCGTTCAAGTCTTCGTTATTAAAGTGTTCTAATTCACAGTCATCTCCGAAAATTTTTGAAGTATCAAACTCTCTTTTAACATCCTTATTCTCATTAAAATATTTTTCGAAAAACGAACTTGAAGAAGGTCGTTTTGTTTCGTTTTTTGTAGCAATATTTTTACAAATTTCTGGACCAATTGAGTCAGTAGAACTGCTGGATATGCCTGCTTTGGTTTCAAGTGGGTTTTCGTACTCAGGAAAATTTTGATCAAGTATGCTTTCTGGTCTTATTTTTTCAAAATATTCCACTTTTTCTTTAATGCTTTTAATGTTATCTGAAATTGTTGATGTTGAAAAAACTGAAGAATTATCGTCTTCAGAAGAATCGGAATCTGAATCTAAAAAAGTGCTTGATTCCAGAAGTTTTGCTTGGTCAAAAGAACTTATGTTGTTTGCTAAATTTGAAACAATCGTTTCTTCTATATTCTTGCTATATTTCGGAATTTGCTCAGGAATCTTTTGTTTGTTTTTCTTGTTATCCTCCATGTTTTTGAAAAACGAAGTAATAGCTCGAACATTTTTGACATCTTCAAAGTTGCCCAAACTAAATCCTAAATGCGTAATTTTATAGGTACCGTCAGTTTTTCGACAATTTTTCGTTAGAACATCCATAGCTTTTTCCATAAGTTTACTTTTTTCATAAGAATTTATCTGGCAAGTTCTAGAAGAAGTCGTACCATTTTGGGTAAAATTAATTATCATATTTTTTGCCTTGCGATTGTTTTCTTCTAAATCTTTTTCTAGTCTTTCTAATAGTTCAGAAATTAGTTCTTCTAACCAATGCTCAACAGATTCTTGCGACACTAGAGCGCTTTTTCCCAAAAAGTTTTTACTGCAACCAATCGATTTGGAAATGAGTCTGACAGTAACAGGTTCATTGTCAATACCTCGAGCGATATTGTAAATCCATGCTCTGAAAAGAACCATTAAAATTAACTGCTAAATGCATGACAGTTGATATAGGCGACACGTACAAGGTGTTTCAGCAATTTCTGCGTTAGGCTTTGTTGCGATTATTATTCGTTCTAGAGCAAAAGTGTTAATTTATCACCTTTGGCAAAAAAGTACAAAAAATCAGAAGGAAAAAGTGATGCATTTAAATGAATTGTTTGCGCTTGCATGCGATCAGTGCTGGCGAAAGCCAAACCAAAAGCTTTAAAGAAGTGAAACGACATGAGAGTCTTCCTGTACAATATTTAATTTGAAGTCAACCGGTTTTGGGCTATTGGCCCATCATCAGGACCTTAAGTTAAGAATTAATAATACAATAATACTGCCTGACTGACATTAATTTAAATTAAAAAACATAGTAACAAAATAAAAAAAAGATTAATATCAGACTTGCATAATAAATTTTTTTAATTTTGAAGTTTTCTGGATTGGTTTGTAATCACAATGATTGCATTCAAACCAATGGATAGCATCTGCTCTTTTATTAAACAGAACTCTGTCTGACTCACATTAATTTAAATTAGAAAACATATAATTATACACAAAAAAAGAGTATTATCAAATTTGCATAATAATGTTTTTTAATTTTGTAGTTGTATTGTTTTGTAATCACAGTGGTTGCATTCAAAGCAATAGGCTCCTTTTCAAACAGAACTTTACCTAACGGACATTAATTTAAATTAAAAATCATATGATTACAAAATAAATTAAAAAAAAATAATATTATCATATCTGCATTATCTTTTTTTTTAATTTTGTAGTTTTCTGTAGTGTTTTGTAATCACAGTCGTTGCATTGAAACCAATAATAGGTTGCATATTTTCCTCTATGGTATAACAAATGTATTTTCAAACAGAACATTATCTAACTGATAATAATTTAAATGAAAAAACATATGATTACAAAAAAAAATATATTATCAAATCTGCATAATCTTTTTTTTAAAACTTTGTAGTTTGCTGTAGTGTTTTGTAATCACAGTGGTTGCATTCAAACCAATAGGTTGCATATTTTCCGTTATGGTACAATACATGCATTTTCAAACAGAACATTATCTAACTGATAATAATTGAAATGAAAAAACATATGATTACAAAATAAATAAAAAGAGATTATTATCAAATCTGCATAATATATTTTTTTAATTTTGTAGTTTTCTGAAGTGTTTTGTAATCACGGTCGTTGCATTTAAACCAATAGATTGCATATACTCCTTTATGGCGCAACAAATGCATTTTCAAACAGAACATTATCTAACTGATAACACTTTAACTGAAAAAATATATGATTAAAACATAAATAAAAAAAGAGTATTATCAAATCTGCATAATATATTTTTTTTAATTTTGTAGTTTTCTGTAGTGCTTTGAAATCACGGTGGTAGCATTTAAACCAATAGGTTACATATGCTCCTTTATGGCGCAACAAATGCATTTCCAAACAGAACTTTGCCTGACTGACATTAATTTAACTTAAAAAAACACATGATTACAAAATAAATAAAAAAATAATATTATCAAATCTGCATAATCTTTTTTTTTTTTAATTTTGTAGTTTTCTGTAGTGTTTTGTAACCACAGTGGTTGCATTCAAACCAATAGGTTGCATATTTTCCTTTATGGCACAACAAATGCATTTTTAAACAGAACATTATCTAACTAATAAATAAATAAAAAAAAAGAGTATTATCAAACCTGCATAAAAACTTTTTAATTTTGCGATTTTCTGTAGTGTTTTGTAATCAGTGGTTGCATTCAAAGAATAGGTTGCATCTGCTTCTATATGGCGCAACAAATTAATTTTCAAACAGAACTTTGTCTGATCAACATTAATTTAAATTTAAAAAAAAAGGATTACAAATAAATCAAAAAGGATTATTATTAAATCTACATAATATTCTTTTTGTAGCGTTCTGTAGTGTTTTATAATCACAGTAATTGCATTCAAACCAATGGATTGCATCTATTCCTTTATAGCGCAATAAATGCATTTTCAAAAACAATGGATTGCATTCAAATCAATGGATAGCACCTGCTCCTTTATCAAACAGAACTCTGCCTGACTCACATTTAAATTAAAAATAATATAATTACAAAATTTAAAAAAAGGGTATTATCAAATTTGCATAATATTGTTTTTTAATTTTGTAGATTCTGTATTGTTTTGTAATCTCATTGGTTGCATTGAACCAACCTTTATCGCGCAATAAATGCATTTTCAAACAGAACTTTGCCTGACTGACATTAATTTAAATTAAAAAACATATGATTACAAAATAGATAAAAAAAGAATATTATCAAATCTGAATAATATATTTTTTTAATTTTGTAATTTTCTGTAGTGTCTTGTAATCACAGTGGTTGCATTCAAACCAATAGGTTACATATTTTCCTTTATGGTACAACAAATGCATTTTTAAACAGAACATTATCTAACTGACAATAATTTAAACGAAAAAACATATGATAACAAAATAAATAAAAAAAGAGTATTATCCAATTTTCATATTTTTTTTTTAATTTTGTAGTTTTCTGTAGTGTTTTCTAATCACAGTGGTTGCATTCAAACCAATAGGTTGCATATGCTTCTTTATGGTGTAACAAATGCATTTCCAAACAGAACTTTGCTTGACTGACATAAATTTAAATTAAAAAACATATCATTACAAAATAAATAGAAAAATAACATTACCAAATCTGCATTAATCTTTTTTTTTAATTTTGTAGTTTTCTGTAGTGATGATTACAAATCACAGTGTTTGCATTCAAACGAATAGGTTGCATATTTTCCTTTGTAGCACTAACAAGCAGTCTTAGATTGCTTCAGTGCTAGCTGAGTTTATTTATCATAAATATTTTTTGTTAGCTATTATTAATTATTGTATTTTTTATCTGATAAATAAACCATTTAATAATAAAAATTTAAATAATAGCACAACAAATCCATTTTTAAACAGAAAAGTATCTGACTGTCAATAATTTAAATGAAAAAACATAATTATAAAATAAATAAAAAAAGAGTATTATCAAATCTGCATAATATATTTTTTTAAATATTGTAGTTTTCTGCAGTGTTTTGTAGTCACAGTGGTTACATTCAAACCAATTGGTTGCATTTGCTTCTTTATAGCGCAACAAATGCATTTTCAAACAGAACTTTGAATGACCGACAATAATTTAAATGAAAAAACATGATTACAAAATAAATAAAAAAAGAGTATTATTTCCGCATAATATTTTTTTCTAATTTTTAAGTTTTCTTTAGTGTTTTGTAAGTAATCACAGTGGTTGCATTTAAACCAATAGGTTGCATATGCTCCTTTATGGCGCAACAAATGCATTTTGAAACAGAATCTTACCTGACTGACAATAATTTCAATGAAAAAACATATGATTACAAAATAAATAAAAAAAGAGTATTATCAAATCTGCATATAATTTTTTTTAATTTTGTAGTTTTCTGTAGTGTTTTGTAATCACAGTGGTTGCATTCAAACCGCTAGGTTGCATATTTTCCTTTATGGCACAACAAATGCATTTTCAAACAGAACATTATCTGACTGACAATAAGTTAAATGAAAAAACATATGATTACAAAATAAATAAAAAAAGAGTATTATCAAATCTGCATAATAATTTTTTTTAATTCTCTTACACTCTTATCTGTCTTGTTTTGTAATCACAATGGTTACATTCAAACGAATAGGTTGCATATGCTCCTTTATGGCGCAACAAATGTATTTTCAAACAAAACTTTGCCTGACTGACATTAATTTAAATTATAAAATAAATAAAAAAAGAGTATTATCAAATCTGCATAATAACTTTTTTTTTAATTTTGTGGTTTTATGTAGTGTTTTGTAATCACAGTGGTTGCATTCAAACCTATGGATTGTCTTTGTTCCTTTATGGCGCAACAAATGCATCTTCAAACAGAACTTTGGTCATGAAATAACCGGTGTTGCATTTAAACCAATCAATTTATCCACCCTGTTATGCTGCAGCAAATATGTAATCAAGCGAACCTTGCTATTATTTTGTAATCACACCAATTGCCTGCTCCTTTATGGAGATCTTGTAATTACACTGGTTGCATTTAAACCAATCCAGTTCCTCTGCAATTTTTATTTCTATTAAAACAGAACTTGAGCCTTGAGTTCGGCTAAATTTTACTTTTTATGACAACTTTTGCAAGTTTATGTGATTAGTAGAAGAAGTGTGCATTTTCAACACAAAAACCTTGATGTAAAAAATAATTCTTTTGATTTTGTTATGCCAATCAAAACAAGATGTCACTCGACCAATTTTCCCTATTCAGAATATAGGGGTGAAGCTTACCCCTTGAATGGGATGCGTGCTACAAAAATTTCAGGATAGCCAAAAAGGTGTCCCCCTCGCAAACAGCATTGATGTATCCTAGGGATTTTTTAAATTCTGTAAAAAATACCCGAAAATACTTCTGTTAAGTTTTCGTTGATAAAGATTAATAAAAATATTATATTTATTTTCATTTTCAAATGTCAAAAATATATCAGGCACACCTATTATGGGATTTCTGTAATCCGTCAAACTTCATGAAATTTTGGTATGTTGTAGGCTGAACCTTTCTTATCAAAAGTTCTCTTGGGACCAACTTAAATTAATGACCAGTTTTTGAAACACAGGGTGTTAAAAGTGATAATGGTTAAGAAGTATAATAGCTCTTTAGACCGGTTGTCCAAACATATACGCAATTTTCAATCTGTTCCTTCCGGGGCGGATCTAGGAACTGTATTTGGGGGGGAGATATCATAATTGATATTGCTACAAACTGTGTATATAGTTTAAGATTTGTGGTGGGGGAAATTTCGCCTTTTTCCCCTTCCGTAGATCCGCGCCTGGTACCTTTAGAACATTATCTACAGGGTGTTTAAGTAAATATTAGCTGAATATTTTAATGAGACACAAGCTTTAGTATGTTGTAGATTAAACCTTGCTCATCAAAAGTTCTCATGGGCCCAACCTAAACAAATTACACGTTTTTAAAATACAGTGATAAAACGTGATAAAGTCCAAGAAGCATAATAGCTCTGTTGACGGGTTTTCCAAACATATACGCATTGTTAGTATTACATATATTTACGATTTATTTATTATTTTTAATCTGTACCTTCAAAACATTATCTACAGGGTGTTTAAGTAAATATTAGTCGAAAGTGGTGTTTAAGTAAATATTAGTCGAAAGTGTTAATGAGAAACAAGCGTTAGTGTGTTTTAGATTGAACCAAAAGTCCTTATGAGCCCAACTTAAATTAATGACCAAAATTTCATGAAGTTTGACAGATTACAGAAATTCCATAAGAGGTGGCCTGATGCTTCAAAAATTTACAATATAACATTCCTAAAACTAAAAATCTTAGAACTATGTAGTTTACTGTTACAAGTATTTTTTTTAATTTAACAAATTACATTTAGTTGGTTCTCACAGGTACTTTTAAGTTTTAGTAAGGAAGTATATTTTCTTTATCGATAGTATTTTCACGTGAATAATTTGCAGATTCCAACTATTTCAAGATAGCTTTTCAATGTTTTAGGGGACAATTCTTTAATATTGTTAGGCAATTTATTATAGCTAGTTTTACCAATATAAAAAAAATTCCTTGAAATTGCTTAGTGGGCTGTCAGTAACTAGATTATTTTTATTTCTTGTATTGTGTTGATGCACATCTTTTCTGTAAAGAACCCTGTTGTACTATAAGTGTGGATCATTCTCACTGATTCATATAAAATTTGATCATAGAATGTTAAGATTTTGAACTTTCTTAAATATAGTTGGCATGACTTTGTTCGTGCAATCTTTGGTACAAGACGCATTGCCTTTTTTTGTAATAGAAATACTAACTGCATTCTATAAGTTGTAGAATATCCCCAGAAACTCATACAGTATCTGATGTGTGACTCAAATAGAGAATGACAGACCTCAACTGCTGCCTCTTGATTTAAACTTTCTCTATTTTTATCGCATAGAGGCTTGATACTAATTTTTTTATGATTTTGTTATAATATGTTGAAAATTACAGACAATTGTCAATTGTGATGCTTAAAAATGTATGTTCATCTACATTTCGTATAGACGGTCCATCCATTTTTAGGTTTAATTCAGTTTTTTCTAAATTTAATGCCAGCTTATTTACATTTTAACCAGCTTCAGGTCCTCTTCAATAATAGTTCCCAGCTTCTTTTCATCACTTAATGACCAAGTTGTACTTGTATCATATGCAAAAAATGTAAAAAGACGTTTTATATGAAGGTCCGAAATATCATCTAAAAAAGGAGAAAAATAATTGGACCCAAAAGTGATCCTTGTGGAACTCCACAAGCTACCGGGTTAACAGAGGATCACATATTCCCTATTTCAGTACTTTGTTTTCTATCATCAAGATAAGATTGACACCACTGTAACACTTTGCCACGAAAACCATAACATTCCATTTTCTGGAGCAGTGCACCATGTTTGACGCAATCGAACGCCTTTGTGAGGTCGCAAAATACTGAAGCAACAAAACACTTGTCAATTTATTATAAAACTTCATTTAGAAAGTTGAAAATCGCATCTCTGGTATTCTTTTTACTTTGAAAGCTAAATTGTTTGAAAGAAGGAAGTTTAATTTTTTTGAAATATAGATTTTAATATTTTTTTTAAAAACTTTGGAAACTGCAGTGTTTTACTATAAGTGTTTTATACATAAACTTTTTTATTTTGTGACTTGCCACTTGTACCCACTAATAATACTGGATAATAACTAATAGTGGATATTATACTAGTTTTCTTCTAATATCTCCAAAGCTATAAAAGCTAGATTTAAAGTCTTACTTCAGGTCCTACATCCAGAATCTGAGCGATATATTGTAGTAAAGGGGGAATCCTATACAAACCTTTGCTCTATAACGAATAATACCAACATTTCTTTAAAAGTAGATTTTTTCTAAACATTTTTCTTTTAATTTTTATAGAAAGCACCATTTTTATAAACCCTCGAACACGTCAATTTTTTGAAGTTGGACCGTATACATAATATTCCAATACCCACGGTAACTGCGCATTCATGATGCAAACATGAGGGCCTTGGGGTCTTTAAGCAAAAAATACCTGATTGGTTGGTTTCAAAGACATATGCAGTTTCTTTCCATATAGTACGTATTATTGCAATACCCACGGTACCTTACGGTGCAGAATGCAAACATATTTGAAATATCAATATCAATGGGTATAAGTCTATCCTTATTCGTTACGTCAAATCATCGGCGTACAGTTGACTAAAACTCTATCTATGTAAATTTGGTATCTGTGCATTTTTCATACCTTTATTTCTGAATGTTTGCATCAAACGCCAACCATTGTGTAAATAGGTAGATATTTAATAATTTTTAGATATCTTGAAATTTTTGTAGCGGTAGATATTTTACATAGAAAAAGTGGGCCGAGTGTTACCTTGTCGACATTGTTCCACGGTTGTAAAGAGATTCAAGAGATATTTTACCCACTTTCCCTATTGAAAATATAGTGGTAACGTTTAACCCTCGAAGGGGGTACGAGCTACAAAAATTTCGCTATGGGCAAAAGGTTTCCCCCTCATAAACAAAATCAACTTGTTCGAGGGTTTTTTCAAAAACGAACGACAAATACCCAAAAACACCCTGTATTTTCCCACACTGAAATTTTACCCAACTTTTTTGCTACTTACGATGTTTTTTCATCAAAATGTATGGCCAGCTCCTTCTCACTGATGTTACTTAATTCGCCCATGGTTGTGATCTTTAAAACCTGAGAGATTTCTTCTCCAAATTTACCTCCAAAACCTTTGATCTGTAAAATAACAAAGAAATTATAAATGGGTCAATCTCATATAGTGACAACTTTTTACCCAAGATATGCTGATGGTATGGTCTTAATAACAAATAAGAAGAACTGATAAAAATGCTGGAAAAACTGGATACAGCAGCTAAATAGGCTTGAGTATGAACTACAATAAAACTAAAATCATAACAAACACAGATAAAGATATCACGATCAGAATAAACCAAGAGAAAATAGAACAATTAGAGGAATATACCTGGGACAAATTATTAAACTAAAAAAAGAAAACCAAACAGCTGAAATCAAAAGACCAGTAAGATTGGCCTGGGTAGCATTCTGCAAATTAAGCTATGTATATTAAAAAATATCCTCAGTACCTCAAAATGAAAGTGTATAACCAATGTGTATCCTTCCTGTACTTACCTATGGATCCCAGAACTGGACACTTAGAAAATCAATAAGGTAACAAAAGCCCAAAGATCAATGGAAAGACAAATGTTACATGTAAAGCTAACAGATAGAAAAAGGAATAAATGGATAAGAAATAAGACAAAAGTAAGGGTTGTCTAAGGAAAATCGAAAATTCCGGTTAAACTAGAAGTGTTCGTGTTTGGTGTCAACCGATAGATAGTTCTAACCGTTTTCGAAATATTCTGCCTCGAAATTGGAAATAGTCGTTTTTGAGCTGTCAATATTTCAAAAATGGTTAGACTTAGGTATAGAACATTGTACATGAATTATGTCTAGAATTTTCTGAAGAATCCAAAAAATAAATAATATACAGAGATGTATTTAAAATAAGAATGTCGGTATTGGCCACTGTCACATGACACACACACCCTATATATTTTTTTTTGAAAAAATGCGCATTTAAAAATACGAATCGACGTGTCCAAGCGTTTTTCGCAACACGCCCTTCGTTATCAAATTTATTCCATTTGGCTGTTCCACACTGTATGGAACTTGGATTTTAAACAAATAATATATTTTGTACTAATTACTTTGGTGGCAAAAACTTTAAAAAATAAAAAACACATCTGTGAAAAGCTGTTATTAAATAAGATTGACGCAAATATGAAAAATTTCAAAAACCACTAAGTTTTGCTTACATACGCTTGTCGCAAACTAAAATGAGTTTCGTTTTCTGCTGACAGACATTTTTTGTATGCAGTTTTTAAAGTACAAAGCCTTTGCAGTAGTCAAAGCAAATTAGACGTAAAAGTGACGAATACAAGAAATCATTTATACAGTTTACAAGTAAAATGCTGGACATGAGGTCACGTTTAGTGGGGGGGGGGGCAAAGCCCAGGGGCCCGTTTCACGGGGAGTGGCAACTTTTTAACTCTGTTTCTGGTTTACCACTGGGACTTTCAAAACTCTATAGTTTTTTCTTCTAATAAGTAATTTACTTTGACTACTTATAGTTGTTTAACGTATCCATTTAAAAAACTTCCGCAGCAAGCTAGCCAATGTGATTAAAAATTATGTTATGCATACCTTTTTGATAGGTAGGTCTTCAAAAAAAATCGAAACAGCATCTTGCGGCAAAACTGTTTGTTTGTTGGGTTTATGAAGACCACATACCAGCTTCGCAAGGATTTTGTTATGGGCCACCCCAGCTGAACATCTGTATCCTAAATTTAAGGTTTCAAATGTATTCTATGCAAAAATTCATTTTCTGAAAAAATATATTATTTTTTTGTTTTCATGTGTTTTTATGCTTTCGTTTAAGCTAATATGTAATGAGTTAAATAATGCAGTTATTTTTTCTTTGAATGGTCTGTTTTTTATTGTTTGTCTACTAGTTTTGGTTGTGTTTTTATGGCAAATATTTTTTTTACATACACAAGCCATAAATCTATTATTTCTAAAAACATTGCGATATATGGTGAATATATTTTTTTAAAAGCAATAAATTACATTTCATGAGATTACGAATTTATGTTTTTTTGATTTTCAAAAAAAACTACTGATTAAAACAACGAAAATTTTGCACTTTTCAATTTTTTTGTGGTACCAAAACTCAATAAAATTGGAGATTCAAAACCACCATTTTTTGGCAAAATGAAAAAAAATATCGACTAGCCATTGTAGCCAGGTCTTAAAAATAAAATGGACCATATCTTGTCAATGTATTTTACACTGAGAAAAATTTCAGAAATTACTTGAATCATTTAAATATAAGACAGATGGGGTATTCACTTGGGGAAAATAATGTAGACTTGGAGCAAATGATGCAAACATTTGGAGCAAATGATGCAAATATTTGGGACAAATGATCCAAACATTTGGGACAAATGATGCAAATATTGTGGGCAAGTGAGTGAACTCATTTTTCTTAAATGTGTTAATCCATGTTTTAATATTATATTACTATATGGCTCATTGGGGACAAATAATGCAAAAATTTGGGGCAAATGATGCAAACATTTAAAGTACATGATGCAAACATTTGGGATAAATGATGCAAACTTTTGGGCCAAATGATGCAAACGTTTGGGCCTAATGATGCAAACGTTTGGGCCTAATGATGCAAACGTTTGGGACAAATGATGCAAATATTTGAGAAAAATGATGCAAACATTTGGGACAAATGATGCAAACAATTGGGACAAATGATGCAAATATTGGAGGCAAGTGAGTGAACTCATTTGTCTTAAATGTGTTAATCCATGTTTTAATATTATATTACTACATAGCACATTTGGGTTAAGTAGAAAAAATAGAAATTTATCTCCTGTACCTGTAACTTTGTAAACTTCAGCTCGTATCTGCTCAGTTATAATTCCTCCCACTGCCAGTCTCAGTTTACTTTCATCATAAGTCATCGTATCTTCGAAACTGCTTATGAATTCTTCCTTTTCGGAGCCAACAACAAACGTGTTTTGAAGTTGATCTAAAGTTAGTTGAAAGTTTTTCTCTTGGATGCGTTTGTCAACAGCTTCGGTAATGTCCAAATAGGCTTCATCAACAGAGGCTCGTTCCAGGAGTGGAGTAAACGTTTGCAACACGTCTGCTACTTGCTTGCCCGCGTTCCGGTATCTATAATATCATCGAATTCTTATTTAGAGTGCCCTTTTGAAAGGCATCTAAATATCTCAATCGCAGGGCGGCCGCGGACTGAAGTCGGATATTAGCTCACACGAATACTATAACTATAGTGGTGTAAACTATCGTTACTCCAAAGAAATTGAAATCCTTCATGTTTTCATAGATTGAGCAAAGCCAACTTGGAGGCACGATTGATCTCAATTAAAGATATTTGACAGAACATCACTGTTTATTTTCCATGGCGACCTCTAGGGTTCGTAACTTATACTATGCTTGTAAGGTCACTGTGTTCTTTTGAAACTGAATAATAAAATAAGAGAACTGAAAAAAGATAATATTGCAAAATGTGAAGAAGCAAATAATATACTGAAAAAGTTTGAAAAAGCAAAACAAGAATTAACAGAAGCATAAACATAAATCAAGAATTGTCATCGTGTATTAATGAGCGAGAAGGCAAGATGGAGGGGATGGTAAAGGAAATAACAACAAACGACGAACAGTTATTAAGAGCTATTAACACCTTAACAATGAATGTACTAAAACTAGAAAAAGAGATGCTGAAAAAGTCGAAAAAGAAGAACTACAAATGAAAATCTTCACCTCTAACGACAGTATAAAGGACTGTACAAAAAAATAATGAAATACGAGACGAGACCACCATCCCAGAACCAAAAAGTAAATAACTATTTTTAACGAATGAGTATGGAAGATTTGTTTATCTACAGCCTCACTTGGAAAACAAGTATGCAGGTCAGGTAGTTTTTAAGCCGAATGCTTATTTTAATGAATTAATTGATAGCTTAGGGATTTTATAAATGCTGGCTATATTGTTATATTAGTAGGACCGGAAATAGGAAACTACAAAAATAACAAACTACATTGTTTTCGAAATGCAGTTTTCATCATGATGTAGTCTTACAAACAAAAATGAAATATACAATATGATACTGAATATCTCAAGTAGGAATAACAATGTTAAACCCTTTGAAGCAAATAGCTACGTTAAGAAGAGGTGCTTCCTAAAAATAACGCTATTTTGTAACCGACTAGTTAAATAATCTTATTACTGCTACCTTTTACTCTAAACTTTCATGCCACTAGTAAACAAAACCTAATTTTTATTAAAAATGAAAATCCTGAAGTTCTAGCGCCGAGAATACTCTGAGCGGAACTATTTACTTATGTGATAATGACGACGTGAGCGCCACTAATAATAATTTTTTACACTCATTAACGCCAATACCAACAGCAACGTAAAAATGTCCAGTAATAACTCATTAATATATGGTCAGATGTCTATCAGGGGAAATGGATCGACCCCTGCCCTCCGTAGATTCCAGGTACTCTCCGACCCGGATAGTTAGCACCTGTCTATCAGGGGAAATGAATCGACCCATGCCCTCCGTAGATTCCAGGTACTCTCCGACCCGGAGAGTTAGCACCTGTCTAGGGTCCCTTTCCCAGGGTTACGGAAGAAGACCACATCGATATGAAAGGCGAAAAGAATGGACCTCGGTACGGTGATCATAGCGTAGGTGGCAACCCTTTCTTTTAGGGATAGTATAAAAGACAGCTGTTGCCTTACAGTATGGCGTTGGCTCGTCGAAGGCTAGAGGAGAAAAACCGTGATTAAAAATCCTGGCCTCCAAGTAGGGGGTTGAGGCATTAGACTGGTTCTCTAATACTTGTAAAACAAAGTAATTACTAAAAAGCCTAAAGAAAGCCTCGGAGCAATAGATGGAAATTCTCATACGAAAAAAGCAAAGACAAAAGGACTATGAATATAGCTACATGGAACGTACAGGGAGTGAATCAAAAGTTGAACCTTATTGCAACCGAAGTGCAGAATTGTAAGATTGATATTATTGCACTTACACAGACAAAAAAGAAAGGAACAGGTACGAATAGTGTCGGCAATTTCATCCATATATTCACTGGAGTCCCAAAAGAAAGAAGAGCAGCCAGAGGGGTATCCTTATTAATAAAGAAAAACCTTAAAAATAAGATTACCGACTACGATTGCATTAGTGAAAACATACTTCGAGTGAACATGAAGATGCTATATAGCAGTCTACGCACCATCAGATGAAGAAAAAGTAGCTACAAAACAACTGTTCTTTGACCAACTTGATGAGACAAAATCGGTAATACCAGAGAAATAATTATGCTTGGCGATTTTAATAGCCGAACTGGTAGTCAAACCCAGAGCAAAGTGATAGGACCATTTGAAGAAGTAACAAATGATAATGGCTTGAGACTGATGCAATTGTGTGAAACCCACAACCTAAAAATAAATAATGGTTTTTTTAGGCATAATGATATTCATCGATATACCTGGATTCAGCCAACAAGAAATCTTAAATCAATCATTGATTATGCTACAGGTGGACAACACTCGCAATTAAAGTGGTATGATGTGCGAGCACTTCGTGGTGTTACCTGTGGATCTGACCACCATCTGGTAAAAGCAAAAATATTATTCCCATTAAGAAAAACAAATAAGGACGAAAGTATTGGAGAAAATGAAAACCTAGAATTCATCGAAGACAATCAAAAATACAACTTTAGAAGTCTAGAAATCGAAAGTACTCAAAGATTGTATCAGAACCGATTAGATAAAAAATTAATAAACACAGAACACTCATTTAAAGAGATATATACAAATATAATAAAAAGCTTGAAGGGAGCAAGCATCGAAGCTGTTGGATACCAAGATAATAGAAATAGCAGGAAGATGTGGTGAACCGAAAAAATACAGGAAATGGTCAAAGAGAAAAAACGCACATACTTGAAATGGCTCAGTACTAAAGAACAAAGAGACCTAGAAATCTACAGGGAAACCAGAAGACAGCTAAGAAATTCGATATGCACAGAAAAAAATTAAATGTTCGAGCGCAAATGCCACGATATAAATACACACGTAGGAGGTAGGCAGAGTTATGAAGTATGGAAATTCATTTCTACAGTAAAAAACCCAAGAAAAGAAAAAGTTAACATCCAGATCATCAAACCAGAACAATGGACAGAACACTACAAGAGACTGCTGCAGGAAACGAGACCCGAATATCTGGCAGCCTCTCCAAGGAGAGACATAGAAGTACACGGAGAGGAAGTAATCATCGAAAAAGAAATGATAAAAAACCGTATTAAAAAGCTTAAATCCGGAAAAGCTAGCGGACCTGGAGGAATATATGCTGAAATGCTCAAATATGGATCAGAGAAACTTATCGAAAATCTCACATATCTTATCAATCAATGCATAAACGGACATCCAGTACCTGATGATTGGAAAATTGCATTCATATCCTCAATACAAAAAAAAGGAAATAAGCTGGATTGCAACAATTACAGAGGAATTTCAGTAACCAGTACTCTAAGTAGAGTGTACGGTAGGATTCTTATAGATCTAATAGAGAATGATTTTCATGAACAAAAAGAAGAAGAGCAAAGTGGGTTTCGTGCAGGCAGATCTTGTAGTGATAATGTTTTTTGTCTTAAACAAGTAATTCAGAAAAGGAGCGCCAGAAATATAGAGACTTACGTTACCTTTGTGGACCTACAAAAAGCATATGATACCGTTCCAGTAGAAAAACTATGGACATTGTTAGAGCAGACTAATATCAATCATACATACATAAAAGCGATAAAAGAACTATACAAAGGGTCAAAATCTAAAATTAAAATTGGAAATCGACTTTCAAAAGAATTCCTGGTAACAAAAGGCGTAAGACAGGGATGTTGTATCTCTCCAACTCTTTTTAAAATATATATCGCAGTAGCTCTAAAAAACTGGAAACGGAAAGTGCACGGCATGGGAATACAACTTAACGACCGATTTACCATATACACACTACAGTTTGCTGACGACCAAGTAATTATAGCTAATGATAAAGAAGACATGGAGTATATGATGAGGAAGTTAATGGAAGAATACCAAAAGTGGGGATTAACAGTGAACGTGGACAAGACACAGTACTTATGTACTTGAAACGAATCCAGTGAGTTAGAACTAGACAATGGACAAGTAATATCTCCATGCAATGAGTATGTATACTTGGGTGTCACATTTGATAAGACAGGAACAGACTGTAAAGAACTGGAAACAAGAATAGTAAATGCAGAAAAGGTTATTGGATGTCTTAACAGTATTTTATGGAGCAGAGAGATTAAAAAGAATGTAAAATTTAACATATATGAAACAAAGGTAAAAAGCACGCTGTTGTATGGAATAGAGACTTGTCGCGTAACAGAAAAATGCAAAACAAAAATGGAAAGTGTCGAAATGGATGCACTAAGAAGATCAATGAGAATATCTAGAACAGATCACATAAGAAATGAGATCATAAAAGAATGGGAATCGAAGGAAGCATAACGGATGACATCACTAAAAGACAACTGATATGGTACGGTCATGTACGACGGATGAACGACGAAAGATTACCAAAGCAGGTCCTAAAACGGCAACCAATAGGGCGCAGAAAAAGAGGGCGTTCTAAACTAGAATGGCAACAGTCAATCCAAAGATCAATGAGTGAAAAAAATCTGACAGAAGATAATTGTCAGGATCGAAGGAGGTGGAGAATAGGCGTCGGACAACGTAGAAAAACGTTCTAAACCGACTAAATAAAAAAAAATAACTCATTAATTAAAATTATATATATATATATATATATATATATTTATATATGTATATATATATATATATATATATATATATATATATATATATTTATCGGTTTCACAACGTTCTACGTCTTCCGATACCCAATCTCCACTCGTTTCATCATCTAGGCCTCTTATTCTTATTTTACTGTCTATTCTTACTCTCCAGCTTCTCCTTGGCCGTCCTCGTTTTCTTCGGCCA
The DNA here is from genome assembly GCA_963576565.1 of Aspidapion aeneum. Taxonomy (NCBI): domain Eukaryota; kingdom Metazoa; phylum Arthropoda; class Insecta; order Coleoptera; family Brentidae; genus Aspidapion; species Aspidapion aeneum. The sequence goes on from OY755043.1 coordinate 44,869,657, forward strand.
GTTGGTTTCCATTGTAGTATTTGTTTAGGTAGTCTTTCATCATTCATTCTTTGTACATGTCCATACCCCACCAGTGGTTTTCTTCTTATATCATCCACTAAAGTACGTTCACCCACTGTCATAATTTCTCTTATTCTTTGATTTGTAACTCTTTCTCTTTTTGATTTCCCTGCTGCTCTTCTCCAATAGTCCATCTCCGTAGCGGCAAGCATGGTTTCTGTTCTATCCTTGATTGGCCATACTTCTGAGCCGTATGTAATAATACTTTTTACAATAGTGTTATATATAAGCTTTTTGTTATGTTTTGATATACTTTGGTCCCAAATTATTCCATTTAATAAGTTATTGTTTTCTTCCTTGTGCGTTTCGATCTTTTATAGCTTTGTCTAATGTTCCCTCAGCTGTCATTTTTAGGCCTAAGTATTTATACTCATCACAGGACTGAATTCGCTACCATTCATTCCACCTCTAGTCCCCACTTATTGTACTCTTCTATTAGTTTTCGTGTCATATATTCGAGGTCGTCATAATCCTGAGCCACTACTATCTGGTTTCGTCTAACGGAATTCCCATGTTTTGGCATTTTCTCTTCCATCCTTTAAGGACTTGTTCCAAGTATATCTTGAAGAGCGTAGGCGAGATACAGCAACCTTGTTTAAGACCTTTATTTACTTGAAAGCCTTTATTATGTTTTCCTTTTATTTGAACTTTTGCCTTACTATTGCGGTATAACTCTTTGATGGCCTTAATTAGTTGTACGCTTATGTTTGTGTTTTCCAACGCTTTCCAAAGTAGATTTAGTGGTATACTATCATATGTCTTCTGCAAATCGATGTAAAGCAGATGCAGCTCTTGTCCGTATGCCATTTTCTTTTCAATAACTTGGGTTATACAAAAGAGATGATCAGAAGTCGATCTACCCGCCCTGAAACCGGCTTGTTCTTCTGCCTCCATGTCTTTATATTCGCTTTCCACTTCATTTCTTATTATTTTACCGTATATTCTGCTTAGCGTACTAGTCACAGATATACCTCTATAATTATCACATATATCTTTCCGTCCTTTTTTGTGTATTGTGGATATATATGACGTTTTCCACTCAGTTGGTACTACAGTTCCATTTAAATATTTTTGGAAAAGATTCCGTAATCTCCAAAACAGTTCTTCAGTGCCATATTTAATAAGTTCAGCTGGGATATTTCCGGGTCCGGCAGATTTACCGCTTTTTAAGGTTGTGCACACGTTTTTGACCTCAGAGATTGTGAGGGGTACTGGAGATTCCATCATTCTAATTATATTGTCTCTTTCTTCTTCCTTGAATTCAGCTCTATCTTCAGTTCAAAGTTTTTTAAAATGTTCATCCCATTCTTTCTCTGGTATTGGTGAAATGATATCTCTGCATGTTTCTTTTTTAATCGATCTTATAGTTTTCCAGCTTTCAGTACTTCTCCTACGTTTTCTTCTTTTAGAAGTTTCTTTCACTAATCCTAGTGCTTCTTTTGCAGCTTGATGGATGCTTAATGTAATACATTCGTATTCCTCATCTGGGGTTTCACCTGAACTTGTATTAAGTTTTTCGTTCAGTCTCTTTTTGTATAAGTTTTTTACGCTGTCATGTTCTAGGCTTAGTAGATTATATTTACAGTGATCAATTTCTTCAATCACTGTATCATCAAGATGTTGTTGATGCAGGCTTCAGGAAAGAGAATTTTGGACTCCAGAAAATAGTGATCACTTCCGCATGTTGATCCACGCTTTGTTCTGACATCTTGAATTTTTAGTTTTGTCATTTGTTTAGTGATAAGATAATCAATGACGGATTTCAGGTTTTGTGAGGGTTTGGTCCAGGTATATTTGTGTATTTCCTTATGTTGAAAAAAATAGTTTTGGATTTTTAGGTCTAATTGCTCACATACTGTAATTAGCCGGTTTCCATTGTAATTAACAATATTTTCTCCATATAACTTACGTTCTGGGATAAATAAAAATAAATGTCAATCAACCTGCAAGGATTAATGAATAAGGTAAAAAGTTCTATATACTACTAAAAGAGCTGAATTTCTCGCGAAGCATAAGCAGATATTGTAGAAAGAACTTCATTCGCGGTGGCACGCAGATTCTAATTGGGTCTGACTTGCCTGGCAGGCTAAATTTTGAAAAAGCTTTTTTTTTCCTAAAACCATTTTTCTTGTGAGATGTTTCTTTTCTAAAATTTGGTGGTTCAGACACCAGTTAGGATATGTTTCCGATCAATTGACCATGGTTAGGTTTAACCAGGAACTGATAAGATTCATCAGTCGCTGGTTTAACACAGGATTTGGTAAATACTTAAGAATTGATACAAAATAATGAGCACACAGAGAGGGAAGGCTGAGGGCCCAGCCCGAGGGGCTAATCAATCCAACAGGATCTGTACAAAATCTTGACAGGATCTGGCAGAACTTGGGAGGACTGATAGGACCAACAAAAATATGGATTTGGTCCTTAATGTCCGCAACTGTACAAAAATTTTGCTATTGATCAGCTCCTCGGCCCAGCCCCACCCCTATAGGTAGCCAAGAATTTTTTAGATATTTTCCACTTATTTTCCAAATAAAAAAAGTAAAATCTGGTATCCCATCCTCTCAGGACATATTTATTGGCCTCGATTATTGAAAATGGAAATCACATCTTGATACAAACATCAAGCCATTTTTGAACAATAATAGATTTTGGAATGAGGTTGCACAATAACTCAAGAATATATTTTTTTCTAATTTTAAACTTTTTAGTTTTACAAATATTTGGTTTCTAATTTACGTTTTTAGCAAAACCTCCACAATATAAACCAATTAAATTCCAACATATTTTAAAAGAAAGAAGACAAACAGCCAATTTTAGTCGCCACTGGTGCTAGCCACACATTGCAGGCAGGTATATCTATAGATTTTAGATCAGGTCAGGACACACACAGGGTTTGAGGTAGCCTATAGGAATAAGTTGTGGTTGCCACTAGTAGCAACTAAAACTGGCTGTGTGTGCAACATCCCTGAAATATCTTTTAATTTTCTAACACTCAGTAAGACCTATGCACGATTATGTGTTTAATCATGATTAAGTCCTTGTTGCTCACATACAAAACAACAAAGAGTTAGAATGGATTAGATAAGCCCACCTCCACCTTAAATTCAAATTCAAATTCAAATTTTCTTTATTCAAGAGAACCTAGCAAAGTTAACAATGTTAAAACTAACCTAGGTTAAGTGAATTGTGTCAAAGTTAAAGTACAAGTTGGTATATTACACATTCAGCTAGGAATGAACCTGTAAAAGTTAGACTTTTAGGTGATATACCAAGGCTAAACTGGCTTAAAACTACACAAGGTAATATGTCAAACTATAAACAAGTTCCTTAAAAAAAGTGGAAATGTACCACATATATTTTTAAAATCTTTATCACAGTTTTTCTCAAACCTACATTTTTGTACTTGATATAGTTTGCCTCTGGGCTACAGAACTGTAGGTATACTAAAATCTGGATAAATCCTTACTTATTAAGATCAGCTTTCCCTCTGATTTGTGGGACTTTAACCAAATTTATGTCAGAACAAACTTCTTTTGCATCATTTCCTCTCATATGCCTGGTCACTCCCTTTGCTCTTGCTTCATAATTGACAGCAATAATTCTGAAAAAAATTACTGCTAAGTATAATTTTAAGTATTTTACAAGGTATTTTATTTAGTACTAATTTATTTCTATTCTGTATAAACTTTTTATTACTCCCTCTGTTATCTTCTTCATTAGGGTGACCAAATGTGTTCAGTGTAAAGAACATGGGGACAAAATAAATTGATCCATGACAGATCTGATACCTTCCTAGCACATTAGCATTGAACAGTTTTTCATAAATATCTCAGAAATGAAAACTCCTAAAAAGCTTTTATAAAAACAAATTATTGAGATAAATGTGTTCTACTATATTTTAAAAACTTCATATTTTTGTAATTCTGTAATTTTCTCCAATAGCAGGCAGTCAAACCGATGAGGCTATTGTTTCATTTAGTTTTATTGTTTTATATTCATGCACTGTAGTGGATCATTCTCACTGAACTGTTCTCGAGCTCTCTGTCTAGTCTGTTTTTAAACGCGTTTACACTTGGTGCTGCCACTGTCTGCTCTTCTAGTGTGTTCCATAAATAAACAACTCTGTTATTAAGAAAGTTTTTTCTAGGCAGTTTGGCTGCTTTTTCTTTTTCAAGCTTTTTGGAATGCCCACGAATGATGTGATGCTGATAAAAAGTTAGCATTTTTTTGATTTTGAACCGAGGGGTGATCAGCTCCCCACAGTATTTTTCTACAGGACTCCACAGGACTATACAGGACTTCTACAGGACTTCTACAGGACTATACAGGACCACACAGCGGCATAGCATGGGGAAGGTGTGGGGGGCCTGTCGCCCCCCCCCCCCTGGCTTGAGGCTACTAGCGCCCCATGGGTGCCCTAAGCATGATTAAGTAGTAGGGCCAGCAAAGGCAAATCAGCTGTCTAAGAGAAATGTGAGTTAAGTTTGGTTTCAGGCACGCTACGCCGCTGCTTCCACAGGACATTTGACGTTGCTATTGCATTTGTAAAAATGATTTGTTGGCAAGAAAGAATAACTAACTAACTAAACAGGATCCCACAGGCAGGACTATACAGGACATGTACAGGACTTAATCGATTTTGAACAAAATCGAATCAGCTCTTTACAGTAGGTATTATACTTCATTTTTACCTAAAAATTTCAGAAATGTCAGTTTCAGAGGTTTAGGAGCTATCATGGGCCAGACAGACATATAAACACAAGCACAGATGTCACGATGATGTTGCTAAGATAGGTTAAAATACACTCAAATAGGTAATATGTTTTTGGCATAATCTCAGAATTTTTGTTTCATCAAAAACAATACCTTTTCTATACATTGCTGCACAGGCTAGGAAAGTAATAAGTCTGATTAACAAAATAAATGTGGCAAGACATTTTTAACTTAGCCAAAAAGTCCAAATTGGCCAGTTTTATCCAGACATAGAGTCACCCTATCTTCATCATTAAGTACCCTTTTGAACTGGTTTTGCTGCCATTTTTGATACTAAAATAAAAGCTGTATCCATTATTGACCAAATGGGGCCATGGTGGTCAGACTAAGGTCACCCATCGTCAAGCAAGCTTTACAGGTAGCGAAGGTTTTGGTTATTATTTTTGACATGTTTTCCTCAGTTTCGCATTGGCGGCTCGTTGTTATTTTAAAAATGTGGTTTTAACACAGTCTAAAGATCTATTTATTAATGATACAGTTTCAAGATAGTTTGCAGCATAACTTTTTAATTTTAATTACATAAATAGGTATAGTTTAGGTACATTCATACTGTGTAAAACAACATCTTCAAAATAAAACAGAACCGTCAATGCGCTACCTGTTAAGCTTGCTTGACGATGAGTGACCTTAGGTCAGACTGGTCCTAAGAGTTGAGCTAGAACTATAAGAGAAAATGTAAGAACAATTAACTGCAGGAGTAGCTCAGGTTCTTAAACCATTATCTTGAACAGTGGACGACTTACCCGCCACCTCTCCACTCATTGTACTGCACAACAGCCACTGGCTTGCCTTTCAATTCAGGATTTAACATTTGCTCAACTTGGCAGTAAAAGCAGTCCATATCGACCAGTACCACTATTCTGCTAGTCTGATGACTCATGTTTTACAAATAATTTGGATGACGTTATAAATTAAGGGTACATTTATATCTCTTATAAAATATTTAAAAAGTTTTTTTTGAAAAATTGAGTTAAGCTTGCTTAAAAAGTTCTCGTGACCTCACAATAGAAATAAAGCAATAGAAAGCAAGATTAATTTATATGTGAGCATGGTAAAAAGATTGTTAAATAATTTCTATAAACAATTTAAAAAAAAATAAATCCGCCAACAATCTAACCTTAAACTCAAGAAAGACCAGAGAACAAACGAGGTCAGAAAAATGCATTTTTCGCGAGCATACTGGGTATCGGGTTGTTCGAAATAAGGCTGGTGAGATGTACACTCATGGACAAGATAAACTCCATATCTCTGTGGCACTGCAAATGAGGAGCATACTTTCTATATGCATTTTGTCAATTTTTGTAATTTTGGTAAATAAAAAAAAACTGTTAGGCATTTATATGCATAATATAGATAATATACCTAAAATATGGATAAAAAATCATTCAAGGATTATAAGTATATAAGTATATACGTCTTCTGTAGCATAATATTGTTGCCCTATGTATGTAGTTTGCGATGGCATCTTTGGTTAAAAATGTGAAAACATGGACAAAATGCATATAGAAAATCTGCTCCTCAAATTCTAAATAATCACTAATCTAAGAACATAAATCTTCAAAATAAAACTGATTATCATCTTTTGAGTAAAATATCTTATATGTTTCAGTTAAAGCCAGAGACAAAGGTTGAAGGCATTGTTAATTGGATAGCACTATTATTAAAGACTCATTTGAGTGATGGTGCCCGGTCTAGACACGGACTTCTTAACCTCAAAATGGATAGCTAACACCCGGTTTAACCACCTATGCATGCCCACCTTAATTAAAAAAACGCATCAGGTGACGCTGCATTTAAAAACGATGCAAATGTATGAACCCTGTTTCCACCAATGCATGCTGAAAAACGAGGGTCTTAGTTGACGCCGTGGTGATCGAACTTTGAATCCTCAAGAGTCCAAACCGATGAAACCTAAGTCAAACTTGTCAAAAAACGACGCGCCTGTTGCTACTTCAGTGATGCGAACGGGACAAACAAAAAAAAAACATTGCTGCCAACAAAAGCGGGGTCAGTTTTGTTAGGTGATCCGTGTCAGTACGTCAAAATGATGCAGGGATTTTCAGATTTTTCAGCGATGTATGTAAGCAATCCATTTTAAGATTAGGAAATCCGTGGGTCTAGATCCTCTTGAACGAGGCATTTATCCGGGTTTACTTGCTAAAGCCGATCTATTTTAAATAACAGTTTGATTAATAATGAAAGCCTTGAAAGCTAGGCTAATAGCCTGAGTTGCAGCTGTGCGCTGGACTCTTAATTAAGTTAACCGTAAAATCATTTATTTAACTTCTAAATGGCCGTCTTTTAAATAGGGACACTTTAGACGGAAAATAAAATAATTTTTTTTGGGGTACATAATTATGTGTCGTACGTCGAGCATGTCGATTTTGTTTGGAAGGGGGCGCTTTTTGGGTATTAGTGCAGGCGCTAGAGGTAGTTGAGTAAGCAAAATATGAGCACGGTGGATAGAATAGACCGGTGTTCGGATCTTATAAATATATGTCGAATTTTCACGTCACTGGTGGTCCAGCTGATTTTTAGAAACGAAAGTTAGATATGATATGAACAACTATTATTTTTTGATTTTTTTTGAAAACTAAGGCAATTTTCGTACTATTTTTTAGTATATTCTTATAAAATAATATTTTTCAGACATACCAGTCGTTATTTTTTTTAGCCCGCTTCATTTCTCTTTACGCAAAAACTAAAATTCGAAGAAATTAATGTGTTCGTTTCAGCTTCAAAAATTATCCGCTGACCTACCTCTTTGTTTACTACCCAATAGTCCTCGGTTCACCTTTGATACTAAACGATCACATTCAGTTTGACTTGTAGTTTAAGTTTTGTGTGAGAAAAAAACAAAGCGGGCTAAAAAAAATAACGACAATACGTCTGGAAAATTACATTTTATAAGGATGTACTAGAAAACAGTAAAAAAATGGCCTTAGTTTTCAAAAAAATTAAAAAATATTAGTTGTTCCGTTGTTTATAACAGATCTAACTTTTGTTTACAAAAATCAGCTCGACCATCAGTGACGTGAAAAATTCGACATATATATATATATATATATATATAAGACCCGAGCACCGGTCTATTCTATCCACCGTGAAATATGAGGACCGCAGTTTGACAGTGGATTCTAGCCGAGAACGATCCGGACGCTGCCGGACCAGCTTTTGGTCCAATTTTTTTATCTCCCCTCTTCCTACAGTCGTTCGAATTTCTGAAAATTCGCCCTATAAAGCCATAATGACACAGAAATGCATCAAAAATGTCTAAAACTTAACTCAAAAATAAAATTGTATTAGTTTTTTAAAATTTTAGCTGCATAAACCGCGAAAAACTCCCAAAACCTGAAATTTTTAGTTTTTTATTCAAATTTTTTCAAAAACTAAGCTTCTTAGGGAAAAATATAAAATTATCGTTATTGTAGACAATAAAATTTTCTTTTAAACGATGTATAAGTCAGTGGGGTACGGCCAATAAGAAACTCTCCAACGTTATCAGACAGAAACATAAAAAGCGATGGTACACAATGGGCATTTAAAAATCCTGTAAAAACATGCATTCTTTCAACTGATACAGTAGACATTAAAAAAATTAAAGAACAAAAACTCGTCAGGATGGGACAAAATTACACACAAAAAATTAAGTGCAAAAGGTGGCCGAATATACTCGTATTCTCTTCTAGGGGGAAAGAATTACCCCTTTACATACAGAGTTGTCAGGTACTTGAAATTGTAGTTTAAGTACTTACAAGTACTTCAAGTACTTGAAGTACATCTACAATCCGGTAATTGTACTTGGTACCTGAAGTACTTTTAACAATGTACTCGGAAACGTACTTGATTTTGTCAAGTACAGTACTTCAAGTACATTTAAAGTACTTCAAGTACATTCAAAGTACTTCAAGTACATTCAAAGTACTTCAAGTACATTCAAAGTACTTCAAGTACATTAAAAGTACTTGAAGTACATTAAAAGTACTTCAAGTACAATTAAATATTCTTGAAGTACAATGTAGATATAGGTGAGATATAACTTTAATGCGCCGAAGACAAGTGGTAACCTCAGGGTTGCCACCTGTCCGGTTTTTCTTTATCAACTTGGCAGGGATGTCCGGTATTTTAGCAACCTTGATAGGTGCGTCTTAGTTAATCGCCCAAAAAATCGTAATATTAGGTACACACTTCTCCAAAGAATAATGCCAATGGGCTTAATTATATGCACGCACCTTCATTATTTCATGGAACGTGAAATTCAAATTCAGTGTGAGGAACTACTCCAGCACAGTCATGCTATCTATTGAAGGGTGTCGGTAGTACGGTAGTGTAGGTATATTGCACTTGCACCTCGATTTTTGGGGATCCATCTACTCACCTTGTAGCAGACGTAATTTCTACGTTTGATAAAGGTTGGTTTAAAGAACCCGAAAAACACTCAAAACTAAACGCGACAAAATTAATTTTTCCACAACTAATTAACGACTTATTAGCGGCAAATTATCCACCATATTCGATTTCAATACATCATGTGTAAAGCCATTTTTACGAGGGTGCTTCGCTAACTTCATATGAAGTTAACGAAGCAGCCTAAAAACCGGTCAAAAATAAAAGCGACAAACTTAATTTTTCCACAACTAATTAACGACTTAGTAGCGGCAAATTATCCACTATATTCGATTTCAATACATCATGTGTAAAGCCATTTTTACGAGGGTGCTTCGCTAACTTCATATTAAGTTAGAGAAGCACCCAAAAATTGGTAAAAAATAAGAGCGACAAAATTATTTTTTTCACAACCAATTAACGACTAATTAGCGGCAAATTATCCACTATATTCGATTTCGATTCGTCATGTCTAAAGCCATTTTTACGAGGAAGCACCCAAAAAAACGGTCAAAAATAAGAGCGACAAATTGTATTAGTTTTTTAAAATTTTAGCTGCATAAACCGCGAAAAACTCCCAAAACCTGAAATTTTTAGTTTTTTATTCAAATTTTTTCAAAAACTAAGCTTCTTAGGGAAAAATATAAAATTATCGTTATTGTAGACAATAAAATTTTCTTTTAAACGATGTATAAGTTAGTGGGGTACGGCCAATAAGAAACTCTCCAACGTTATCAGACAGAAACATAAAAAGCGATGGTACACAATGGGCATTTAAAAATCCTGTAAAAACATGCATTCTTTCAACTGATACAGTAGACATTAAAAAAATTAAAGAACAAAAACTCGTCAGGATGGGACAAAATTACACACAAAAAATTAAGTGCAAAAGGTGGCCGAATATACTCGTATTCTCTTCTAGGGGGAAAGAATTACCCCTTTACATACAGAGTTGTCAGGTACTTGAAATTGTAGTTTAAGTACTTACAAGTACTTGAAGTACATCTACAATCCGGTAATTGTACTTGGTACTTGAAGTACTTTTAACAATGTACTCGGAAATGTACTTGATTTTGTCAAGTACAGTACTTCAAGTACATTTAAAGTACTTCAAGTACATTCAAAGTACTTCAAGTACATTCAAAGTACTTCAAGTACATTCAAAGTACTTCAAGTACATTAAAAGTACTTGAAGTACATTAAAAGTACTTCAAGTACAATTAAATATTCTTGAAGTACAATGTAGATATAGGTGAGATATAACTTTAATGCGCCGAAGACAAGTGGTAACCTCAGGGTTGCCACCTGTCCGGTTTTTCTTTATCAACTTGGCAGGGATGTCCGGTATTTTAGCAACCTTGATAGGTGCGTCTTAGTTAATCGCCCAAAAAATCGTAATATTAGGTACACACTTCTCCAAAGAATAATGCCAATGGGCTTAATTATATGCACGCACCTTCATTATTTCATGGAACGTGAAATTCAAATTCAGTATGAGGAGCTACTCCAGCACAGTCATGCTATCTCTTGAAGGGTGTCGGTAGTACGGTAGTGCAGGTATATTGCACTTGCACCTCGATTTTTGGGGATCCATCTACTCACCTTGTAGCAGACGTAATTTCTACGTTTGACAAAGGTTGGTTTAAAGAACCCGAAAAACACTCAAAACTAAACGCGACAAAATTAATTTTTCCACAACTAATTAACGACTTATTAGCGGCAAATTATCCACCATATTCGATTTCAATACATCATGTGTAAAGCCATTTTTACGAGGGTGCTTCGCTAACTTCATATGAAGTTAACGAAGCAGCCTAAAAACCGGTCAAAAATAAAAGCGACAAACTTAATTTTTCCACAACTAATTAACGACTTAGTAGCGGCAAATTATCCACTATATTCGATTTCAATACATCATGTGTAAAGCCATTTTTACGAGGGTGCTTCGCTAACTTCATATGAAGTTAGAGAAGCACCCAAAAATTGGTAAAAAATAAGAGCGACAAAATTAATTTTTTCACAACCAATTAACGACTAATTAGCGGCAAATTATCCACTATATTCGATTTCGATTCGTCATGTCTAAAGCCATTTTTACGAGGAAGCACCCAAAAAAACGGTCAAAAATAAGAGCGACAAAATTAATTTTTTCACAACTAATTAACGGCAAATTATCCACCTAGTCGCGATTCGATTTGCAATGGGTGCTTCGCTAACCTTATGCTTATTTAAATTTGCACAAATGTGATCTATGTGGAACAACCGTAAGCAATTTGAGACAGAAAAACTTAATATATTTTAACATTTTTGTCTTTTGGGGACCTACAAAAAGCATATGATACCGTTCCAGTAGAAAAATTATGGACAGTGTTAGAGAAGACTAATATCAATCATACATACATAAAAGCGATAAAAGGACTATACAAAGGGTCAAAATCTAAAATTAAAATTGGAAATCGACTTTCAAAAGAATTCCTGGTAACGAAACGCTTAAGACAGGGATGTTGTATCTCTCCAAATCTTTTGTAAATATATATCGCAGTAGCTCTAAAAAACTGGAAACGCAAAGTACACGGCATGGGAATACAACTTAACGACCGATTTATCATATACACACTACAGTTTGCTGACGAATAAGTAATTGTAGCTAATGATAAAGAAGACATGGAGTATATGAGGAGAAATTTAGCGGAAGAATACCAAAAGTGGTGGTTAACAGTGAACGTGGACAAGACACAGTACTTATGTATTGGAAACGAATCAAGTGAATTAGAACTAGAAAATCGACAAATAATTTCTCCATGCAATGGGTATGTATACTTGGGTGTCACATTTGATAAGACAGGAACATACTGTAAAGAACTGGAAAAAAGAATAGTAAAAGCAAAAAAGGTTATTGCTTGTCTTAACAGTATTTTATGGAGCAGAGAGATAAAAAAGAATGTAAAATTTAACATATATGAAACAATGGTGAAAAGCACGCTGTTGTATGGAATAGAGACTTGTCACGTAACAGAAAAATACAAAGCAAAAATGGAAATTGTCGAAATGGATGCAATAAGAAGATCAATGAGAATATCTAGAACAGATCATATAAGAAATGAGATCATAAAAGAAAGAATGGAAATCGAGGGAAGCATAACGGATGACATCACTAAAAGACAACCGATATGGTACGACCATGTTCAACGGATGAGCGACGAAAGATTACCAAAGCAGTTCCTAGAATGACAACCAATAGGGTGCAGAAAAAAAAGGAGTCCTAAACTGGAATGGCAACAATCAATCCAAAGATCAATGAGTCAAAAAAACCTGACGGAAGATGACTGTCAGGATCGAAGGAGGTGGAGAATAGGCCTCGGACAACGTAGAAAAACATTCTAAACCGACATAGTAGTAGTAGTAGTCTTTTGGGGTAGGTCCCATTTACACAGTTCGGGGTAACTGTGACACACCTATTGCAAAACTACAAAACGTTAAAAACCTTTTGATGGGACTGGAACAATTTTGCAACTTTTTGTTTAATAAAATTTTCTCTTTACCTTTCTATGGCATTTGTATGTAAAATCATGAGTTCAGAGAAAATAAATAAATGCAATTTAGTAATATAAGTAATACATATTTACATACAATAATATTCCAAAAAATAAAACCTTTCCGGTTAAATATTTTGTAAACATAATTTTTTTTTAAATTTTTTGACATTTTTAAAGTACTTGAAGGACTTAAGTACTTGAAGTACTTCTATTGTACTTCACGTACTTTTATTGTACATTTGAAAAGAAAATGTACTTGGTACTTCAAGTACTTTTACAAATCTTAATGTATACTTGGTACTTGTACTTGAAGTACTTTCATAATGTACTTGTGACAGCTCTGGTTACATACACCCATCATCAAATCCGCGCAGTAGTATACAAAAAATTGGTCAAAAAGTTGTAAAATTAAAAAAAAAATCTTATAAAGTTAATGGAATATTGCTATTTTTTTTTTAAATATAAATAAAAAATTAATACCCAACTGCAGCACGGCGAAAGGATGGGTAATGTTTTTCGTTTGGGATATGTATGTATGTAAATATGTATGTTTGTGTCGCGCTAGAGGCTAAACGGCTGATTCGATTTTGACCAAAAAGGTGTCGTTTAATTGCTACTGATCCCGAAGGTGCTATAGGCTATATTTTTTTCATCAGGAGTCGATATGGCGGTCGCCAGAAACCATTTTGTCACATCATATCGGCTTTAAGGCATACAAATTACCTAACTTTCAGACGATTTTAATGAAATGTCTTTGTGTTAATCCATTGCAAAAGTCCTCTAATTTGCTGTAATTACTTTGTGTTCCTCCCTGCTCCTACCCATCTCCCATCCTGTCATTCCCCCCCACCTTCTTAAAAAACCACATACGCATAATTTTATCAAACATAGGGCGATTTCAAAAATTCTTTCTGCACACGCCTTAAAACTTTTTTTCTAACATCATTTTACTAGTTTTCCCCTCCCTCTCCCCCTCTCTTCCCTTCCCTCGTTATTAGTAATAGTTGTAGCTATAACTTTCACAAATATAGAGCGATTTTAAAAAAAAATTCTGCACACGCTTTAAGATTTTTTCAACACCAGTTTACTAGTTTTCGTCCTCCCTCTCTCCTCGCGCACCTTCACTCAATGAAAGGTAACACTGTTTGCGTCCGTAGAAAATGGTATATGCATAGTGCTTTTTATAAGGCTGAATAAGGATTAAACCTAAAAGTTGGAAATAAAAAAATTTTTAAATAAAAAAAAACACCCAACTACTGAATCTTCTCGTAACTACTACTCGCAGTACAAAGTTACCCAATAACCTGATTCATGAAAATAAAAAACTGTATAATTTCGTAAGTGCGCTTTGGGCATCAAAACTAAAAGACTAGTAGTTACAAGTCAATGTAGCAGTTGGATGTTTTTTTTAATAATTTTTTTTTATTTATTAACAAAAATAGACTTACCTACATATTGTTGTTTGGTCTACCCCTAACATTGTAATTTAGTTTCTATAAATGGTTTTTTAAAGCTCGCATAGTGGTTTTATATACAGGGTGAGTTTTTAAAAACGTACTATATTTTTTATGCCAAGGGAGATATGAAAAAAATAAAAAATACCGTTTCTATAAAAGTCGGGGGGAATACAAATGACATATTTTTCGAACCACCCCGACCCACTCCTTAAGCCCCATCCCTACTCACTTTAAAATCTTAAATAGCAACACCCCACTTGTGATAGCTTTCTGACATCGTTTTTTAACAACTTTACACAAAAATATTCCCTTAACCGTGAGGGGAATTTTATGTCCAGAATTGTCAAAAATATAATATTTTAACAAGCGGCATTAAAGTTACTTTTTTGAGATGGGGTTTTTTGACAGACTAGATTGACCTTTTATCATGGAAAGACGTGGCACAGTATCTACAAATTATATTTGGCTAAATTATGAAAATAAGCGCTGTATAGTCTTTGCTATAGGCAGTCACACTTTTGTGACATTTCCAACCTCTTTATTTATCATATGCATATTAACAGCAACAAAAAATATCTGAGAAACGACATGTCTTTGAGTTTTTTTTATCTGTGCGTTTTTTTTGTCAACCTACAGTCAATGAGCTCTATATATACATATTATATATAACTGACAAATCACAAATGACAATATTTTTGAAGTATTAAGTTCACAGAATACCACCGGTGATTAGAACTAGAGAGAAAAAGGTTGCATTCATTGTATGTTCTCACTCTAAAAAAACTCGGCGTGGCGGCTCCTGAACGAAATAGCGATGGACAAAATAGCGACTATCAAAATACCGATGTAATGAAAGAGCGACTATCAAAATAGCGATGTATCAAAATAGCGTTTGTAACAAAACAGCGACATATCAAAATAGCGATGTATCAAAATAGCGACAATCAAAATAGCGATGTATCAAAATACCGAATCAAACCAAACCGAATCGAATCAAACCAATCCAAACCGAATCGAACCGAAATGCGCTGTTATATGCGGTATTTTGACTATGCCACCTTTTCTTTCTAAGAAATTTTTTCAAAAAAAAACTTCCCTGATTTCTTTTCCAGGATCCTAGAGGGTGTGAATCCGAACCTAACCGAACCAAACTGAACCGAATTCGGTTTGGTTCGGTTCGGATTCACACTTTCTAGGATCCCGGAAAAGAAGTCTGGAGAGTTTTTCTTGAAAAATTATACTGGTTCGGTTCGGTTCGGTTCGGTTCTGTTCTGTTCGGTTCGGATTCACACCCTCTAGGATCCCGAGAAAGAAGTCAGGGAAGTTTTTTTTTAATTGTTAGAAAGAAACCCCTTAGTCGAACTACATATATGCCAAAACCGAACCGAAATATCGCTATTTTGATAGTTGCTATTTTGTTACATCGCTATTTTGATAGTCGCTATTTTGTTACATCGCTGTTTGCTACAATCGCTATTTGGTTACATCGCTATTTTGATAGTCGCCCTTTCATTACATCGCTATTTTGATTGTCGCTATTTCGATACCGCTATTTTAATACTCGCTACTTTGTAGATCGCTATTTCGTTCCAGAGCCGAAGTTTTACCTTTAATTTTATACCGGCATGACATATTTACTTTTTAATATATTTCTGGTTAGGAAATATGTTTATTTCATGTCAAAGTCACAAAAGTGTATAGTCGGCCTCTCGAGCATACTGTTACAAATTTAAGTGAATTTTATACTTAGAATTTATTTAGGTTTAGTGTAGTATTAGGTTTTATTTGAAGAAGTGAACCCGTAACAGTACTATAAGCTAGACTTTGACAACGCGAATTTTCGAAATACAGCTAATAGCTAATAATTTATAGATATTGTGCCGGGTT
Source organism: Aspidapion aeneum (assembly GCA_963576565.1). Classification (NCBI taxonomy): domain Eukaryota; kingdom Metazoa; phylum Arthropoda; class Insecta; order Coleoptera; family Brentidae; genus Aspidapion; species Aspidapion aeneum. Next base: position 44,885,759 of record OY755043.1, read on the forward strand.
AACTTATTAATAAAAAAAGTCAAATCATAGTGAAAAAAAAATAATGTTATAGTGTGAAAGTTTAATCCGATAAAAAGTTCAAACTAAAAACGTATTTCCAAATAAATCACTCATTATTTATATAGACATATAGACATATACACAGACTTTTTTAATTCACTTCCTGGACCACAACAACTCAAAATAACTATAGCTTCATTAGTATGCCCAAGAGATTTATTATTTTGTAATTGCAGTTTAAAAGAAATAAAAAATAAAAAACAGTACCTAAATGCGAATTTCAAATGCATTTACACTTTGCTGGGGGTGACAGGAAGCTAGCGGCGGCTCTGATGGTCCGGGTTCGGCAAAAGCCGAAAAGACAAGGATATGGCTAGAGTCCCTGTATGTTGACATATTTGGATATATTAATATATGTCATCATACAGGGAGTCTAGATATTGCTATGGTTTTAAAAATAGTTTTTAACGACCAGCAGAGGGCGCCATTTTATTGAAGACAAAACCGCAATTTTTGGTCTTGTAAGCGTTTTACAATACACGTTTTTTTCCAGATAATCTGAATTTTTTTTTAAATTATTTATTTAGAGCAATGTCCCTAGTAGGAGGAAAAATGTTCCCCGATTGAATCGGATAATTATTTCCTATAAAAAAATATATGAAAATGATTAATGAGAATGACAAGCATAATTTCATCTTATTTTGGAAAGTGTTTTTTTATCAAAAAAAAAATTTAGTCCTGTACCAATGGTCACTTTAAACGCTATAGAAAAGTTTTTGAAAAAAACCTCCTTCCTCGAGAAAAGCGTGTATTTTTACACCCTTACTAATACTAAAATATCGGTGCGACTCGGACCCTTAACTCTGTATTCGCTCTTCAAAAAAGGGCAAAAGAAATATGTGTAAAATAACCAGACGAGTCATGTAGGCCTCTTTTCATACGACATAAAATTTTAACTCTGTGTTGCGTCCTAATTCTAGAGACTGTGTTTAGTGTATAAAAAGTATAGGCATTTCCATACCTCATTTCTAATAAAAATAATTTTGTAAATAAGTTCTGGAAAAAAAATATTTAATCATTTGCCAATTGAGATTGGACTTATACAAAATTTAGAAAAATTTTGATGAAAAACAAAACATTTTTTATCAAGTAAGGCATACTAGTATAGGTTGGAGGAATTCTTTGCTCAGTAATTTTCATATATATCTCAAAATGTAAAACTTATTGTGTAAAATAACTTTATTCAGGACGCCTAGAAGAGTCAAATTGTGGCGTTAGCAATAAATATTATTTAAATTTGTTTTTAAACTTGATTTTATTGTTTTATTGTTGTAATTTTAATTAAGGAGGGATTAAGTAAAAATTAATAAGACCCGTAAAAATTGCTAAGATACGGCTTTTTTGCTTAAAATTAATTTTTTTTGTCAAAAGTTTGGATTTTGTGGATATATTTATATTTTTACCTTCCTAGCCCGCACAGCAATGGCTAGAGAAGGTATCTATTGTTTTCGACGAATTTTTTTTTTTGAGATAACGCCGAAAATGTGTTATTTGGGTGTATTTTGACCTATCCTCTCAATATCGTCGTGATGTCTGTCTGTGTGGGTGTGTGTATTTTTTTTCTAACCGCTAAACCGATTTTCATAAAATTTTCAGGTAAAATAGTGTTCGACACTCTTACGAGCTAATTAGATTTTGGTGAAAATTCATTGATGCTAATGATAGTTTTTTGACAATCAAAGAATTTAAAAAATGCTTACTTTTAGACGAGGCATCGCATCAATATGCGGTTTTCAGAATATTGTAGACTACATTTTGCTCAATAATTTGTGTTATAACCAAAAACTTCGTAGAAGCATTAGTTTCCGAGATATTTACAAAAAAGTGTTTTCAAGGCTGATTATCATAGCTTCAATTCTGCTAATAGGCTAGCTAGGAAGGGGTATCAGATCCGTCATGGATCCATTTATTTTATAGGCTTTTGTCCAATAAATCTGAAAATGGTAATACCTGAATATGTCAAAAAAATCGAGATGCGGCTTTCTTCTTAGGGACGACAGAATGGTGAGTAGCTAATCTTAAGCTTGAAAGAGCTTAGCTTAGCGCTCAGCTTCCTTCAAAATGCGTTGGCAGACCGGCCGGTGAATTTTTCAAGCTTTTCGCTTGTCGCATCTTTCGCGGGAAAGGCATGTTTCCAAGCTTCCAAGGCTCAAACGCGCGTGTGATATCATCGCAGCTTGTCGCCTCGTCACAACGCGAGCTTTTCGAACGCGTCTCTTTACGATATCCGTCACGCGGAGTTTTCGGAAAAACTTTTTCAAAAGACCTGTTGAGTTTCGTTTCCTTTTAAAGTGTTCAGTTTTATTCATAAACACCGCGTATTTAATGAAAGTAAACGAAAGATCCATTGGTAAGTACTAAGATATTTAAATAAAAATTAAACATGTACAGAATGTCCTCAATTCAATGTTTTTGGGGGGTTTCTGGGGGAAATAGAAAAAAACTGACCCCCATTTGCGAGGCTCGATTTTCAAGAGACACTCAAAGGTATTCGATATAGCAAGCCGTTTTTAAGCTACAAGGGGTTTTTGAAAAGTAGGCATTTTGGAGAGGGTCTCTAACTTTTTTATTTATGAAAATTTCATTTTGCTATAAATTGCTTTTTTATAGATTTTTAAATTCTTTGTATTTATTTATATTGTTTGTTTTTATTTTATATTTTGTTTTTTTTACTGAGTTTAAGAAAGTAATTAAAAATAAAGCGCCAAATAAATTTTTTTATATATAAATAACAATAAAAAATTAAAATAAGAAAATATTAAGAGTGATATGTTATTTTAACAGAAATTTGACAGTGATTCCAATAATCAAATAAAAAGGGGGTCACTCCATAGGAGAAATACCAACTTTATGTAATATCTCAAAAACTAAAAGTGACAGATAAATTTTTTTTTGACAGTTAGATTCTTTATTAAAACAAATATAAAAAAGTATCTTACACTAAAATGAAATTTTCACAAATAAAGACATTATAAAATGGAAATTTGTTCAAAAACCTGGTAGCTTAAAAACGGCTTGCTTAATCAGGATGCTGTTTTCACCATCGAGGCTCGCAAGTGGGGTCTGTTTTTTTATATTCTTTGTATTTTTTTATATTGTTTGTTTGTATTTTATATTTTAATTTTTTTACTAAGTTTAGAATATTTTAAAATGGTCAAATGTAATTACAAATAAAGCGCCAAATAAAAAATTAAAATATTAAAAACAATAAAAAAATTAAAATATTATTATAAAATTAAAATAATAAAATATTGAGTGTGACGACACGTTATTTTAAAGAAAATTGTACGCTGATTGCAAAAATCGAATGAAAAGAGGGTGATTCCATAAGAAAAAGACCGACTTTATGTAGTAATATCTCAAAAACTAAAAGCTACAGATAAAATTAGTTTTGAGAGTTGGAATCTTTATTTAAAAAACTTTAAAAAAGTATTTGATTATACTGTTTTCACCTTTAATCATCTCTTAAAAATCGAGGCCTCGTAAATGGGGGTCCGTTTTTAAACAATTTTATTTATGGCGAATTCTTTTGGGAAAAAAGTGCAGCACTGATGCGCCACTAGTGCAGTTTTCGTATTCTTTTGGGAAAACTAGTGCAACTTTTTGTATTATTTTGACCCACTGACAAGCCCAGTGTTGCACTCAGTGCACATTTTTTGGCACGGGCTCTCCGAGCTCGTGTTCCACTAGTGCACTTTTGCATTCTTTTGAAACTGCACTGGGGCAGTTTTTTGACAGCACCAAAACAGTGTCAGTGGGCCACTCGCTGTCAGTGGACCACGAGTGGCCCACTAACTTTCTCAAAAGAAATCGCTATTTACTTCACAGAGCCTGGCTGCCTGTTTGTCTGTCTATCAAACCTTGTGATTCATTTTTGACACACTTCCCGTCAACCGCTTTTAATGAAAGTTAGCACAGTAATATAGATCCGATGACAACAAAATATTATAAACACAAAATTGGGGGGTAGGGTGTGGTTAAGGGGTGTAAAGGAGTGTAACGGGGATAAGTTCATAAAGATCGGAAATAAGGGGGGAAATTCAAAAGTTTTTCAGATTTATGTTTTGCTCTGGTGACAATAGAATTTCATAAACCAAACTCGAGGAGAGGTGGGTGAGGGCTGTAAAGGGGGAAGGCGAGGAGTGTAAAGGGGGGGGAGGTATAAAATCATAAATTTGTGATCAAAACAGATACGAATATGCGGTTTTCAGATTTATGATTTGATCTGGTGGAAATATAATATTATTACATAATTTGGGTGGTTCGGTTCGGTTTTATAAAATAAAAGTCGGAAATAAGAGGGGAAATCCAGAACTTTGGGCCCAAGATAGATACGAATATGCGGTTTTCAGAATTATGTTTTGATCTGGTGCTAATACAATTTTATAAACAAAAACTCAGAGGTAGGCGGTTGGTAGGGTGTAAAGGGGGGTGGTTGAGGGGTGTAAAGGGGATAAATGTATAACTTTGGAACGTGGAACTATGATTTCATGTGAAGACAATACAATTTTATGAAAAAAAAATCGGGAATAAGCGGGCGGGTGAGGGGTGTAAAGGGGGGAAATTCAGAGTTTTGGAATCAAAACAGATACGAATACACGGTTTTCAGATTGATAGTTTGATCCGGTGACAAAACAATTTTATAAATAAAAATCGGGGGTAGGTGAGGGATGTAAAGGAGGTGGGTGAGGAGTGTAAACACATACAATTATGCGGTTTTCAGATTTATGATTTGATCTGGTGATAATATAATTTAAAAAAAAAACGATGGTAGGTGAAGTGTGTAAAGGGGGTAAATTCATAACTTTGGAATCAAAACAGATACGAACAAGCGGTTTGTAGATTTATAATTTCATCTCATGACAATACAATTTTATGAACAAAAACCGATGGAAGGGGGTGGGTGAGGGGTGTAAAGGGAGTACATTCATAACTTTGGAATAAAAACAGATTATTAAGGGGGATGATGAGGAGTGTAAAGGGGGTAAGTATAGCACTTTGAAATCCAAACAAATACCAAGATGCAGTTTTCAGATTTATAATCTGTACTGGTGGCAATGCAATTTTATGAAAAAGGAGCGGGTGTAGGGGGTGTTTGAGGTATGTAAAGAGGTAAATTCAATGGAATTATGATTGAGGAATTGGATTGTGCAACATTGACAAAAAACCTTGTAATAATGAGGAATTACTAAGAATAGAAAGTGTGCGAAAGCAATAATTATACATCCTGCCAGTGGCGTATATAGAAAAAAGTTTCGGGGTGGGCCCGAGGCAGTTTGGGGGGGGCCCGAGACCCCATGAGGCCGTATTTTATGCTATTTTATGTTTGTATTCAGGAAATTTGTGGAAAATATCTAAAAAAATCTTAGCTTCGGGGGGGGGGGCCTGGGCCCCCAGGCCCCCCCTTATATACGCCACTGCATCCTACATATTATTTCTTTTTTATTTTATTTATTTATTTATTTATTTATTTATTTATTTATTTATTTATTTATTTATTTATTTATTTATTTATTTATTTATTTATTTATTTATTTATTTATTTATTTATTTATTTATTTATTTATTTATTTATTTATTTATTTATTTATTTATTTATTTATTTATTTATTTATTTATTTATTTATTTATTTATTTATTTATTTATTTATTTATTTATTTATTTATTTATTTATTTATTTATTTATTTATTTATTTATTTATTTATTTATTTATTTATTTATTTATTTATTTATTTATTTATTTATTTATTTATTTATTTATTTATTTATTTATTTATTTATTTATTTATTTATTTATTTATTTATTTATTTATTTATTTATTTATTTATTTATTTATTTATTTATTTATTTATTTATTTATTTATTTATTTATTTATTTATTTATTTATTTATTTATTTATTTATTTATTTATTTATTTATTTATTTATTTATTTATTTATTTATTTATTTATTTATTTATTTATTTATTTATTTATTTATTTATTTATTTATTTATTTATTTATTTATTTATTTATTTATTTATTTATTTATTTATTTATTTATTTATTTATTTATTTATTTATTTATTTATTTATTTATTTATTTATTTATTTATTTATTTATTTATTTATTTATTTATTTATTTATTTATTTATTTATTTATTTATTTATTTATTTATTTATTTATTTATTTATTTATTTATTTATTTATTTATTTATTTATTTATTTATTTATTTATTTATTTATTTATTTATTTATTTATTTATTTATTTATTTATTTATTTATTTATTTATTTATTTATTTATTTATTTATTTATTTATTTATTTATTTATTTATTTATTTATTTATTTATTTATTTATTTATTTATTTATTTATTTATTTATTTATTTATTTATTTATTTATTTATTTATTTATTTATTTATTTATTTATTTATTTATTTATTTATTTATTTATTTATTTATTTATTTATTTATTTATTTATTTATTTATTTATTTATTTATTTATTTATTTATTTATTTATTTATTTATTTATTTATTTATTTATTTATTTATTTATTTATTTATTTATTTATTTATTTATTTATTTATTTATTTATTTATTTATTTATTTATTTATTTATTTATTTATTTATTTATTTATTTATTTATTTATTTAGGTATCAACAGCCAACTGACCAATTACAGACACCTTACTTATCTAAGTCATTGTAAAGTTATCACACTACATATTTAACATCTATCTAATCAGACACAGAGGGGTGGCGGAAGTTTAAAATTAGAATAACGTAAAATTTACAATTTTTGTATAGTTAACAATACTTATTGCTGTTTATCATTTCTGTGTTTCTTTATCCTTACACTTAGAATAATAATAATAATCAAAAAAAAAAAAAAAACTAAGATGTAAAGGTAGATCGCCGCCCTCCCTCTAAAAGTCGAACATATCCGTCCCGTACTACAAAAATTTTTACAACCACTCTACATAAGTTTGACGGGGTTAACGCAATTTATTATCAACTAATTTCTTAAAATGAGTTAAATTTATTAAATCAATGTCAACATCTGAAGCATATAGGTTAAATAGGTGACATAAATGATAGATTGGAGAACTTTTATAAAGGTTTGTTCTTGGGAATGCAAGATAAAAAACTTTAGTGCTCCTGGAGTTGACACGATTGATAGCAAATGGAAGTTGTTCGAGAATATCTGGGCAGTCTATTTCTCCTTTTAGAACTTTAAACATCGTGCATAAAAAAATTTTAGTTCGTCTCTTATCTAAAGACAATCTGTCAAACGAACCCAACAACCAATTATTATCACAGCCTCTTTGGGGATATTATCCAAATTTTCGAAAATACATAAACTTTCTTTGTACTCCTTCGATAATGTTTACCCAAATGCTGTACTGCGGTGACCAGATAATACTGCCATATTCTAGTATTGGCAAAACCAGTGCATCAAACAGATATAAACTGACATCAACACCAAAATGCTTAGTATTTCTTACTATGAATCCTGCAACCTTTTGTGCACTCTCAACTTTATTAATGATGTGCCCCGAGAACGATAGTGCTGAGTCAAATGTGACTCCCAAGTCTTTTTGGCTGGTAACTCTTTTAAGATTATCATTATTGACAGTATAATTGAATTTGATTGAGACTAAAAAGTTAAAAGTACAATAAATATATTTTAGCTCACACATATACTATACTATAGTAGTGTGAGCTATGGTGATCCTAATTTCTTCGAGAAAAAAAAAGTTGCTCCGATTTCAAAAAATTTTATATATCTTTGCGTTTCAGATGATTTTGAAACTTTTTTGTTGCGCCGTCTGTCTGTCTGTCTGTATGTCGGTCTGTAACGACCAACGCGCATAACTCAAAAACCGCTTGGCCGATTTTATTGAAATTTGGTACCTAGGCTGGGTCTTGGGTCGAGATGGTCCCATTTAAAAATGAACAAAATCCACCAAACAAAAACCAAATAAAAGGGTGGGGGTAGATTTCAAAAAATAGAGTTTATGTGAAAATATGGCGTGTGTGATATCAAACGAAAGGTAATTGCGTCTGGAGTTAAATAAAATACATTTTACTTTAAAAACGGGTTGGGGGTGAATTAAAAAAATTAGTGTTTATGTGTAAATATGGCGTGTGTGATATCAAACGAACGGAAATTGAGTCTGGAGTTAAACAAAATACATTTAAAAGGTGGGGGTAGATTTGAAAAATTAAAGTTTAAGTCAAAACATGGCTTATGTGATATCAAACGAAAGGTAACTGAGTCAGGAGTTCAATAAAATATATTTCAGTTTTTAGTTATATTAGCTCACACGTACACTATAACTATAGTACCTAGTGTGAGCTTAGGTGCCCATAGATTGGCAGAGTATTTAAGTTCGCGCCACGATTTTATATCGAGCTTAAAAGTATGTAACGTGCCATTAAAGCTATTGTTAAATCTAGACTGTTAAAAACAGAAATCTGCCAAATTATTAAATTCACTAAAATTTCATTACTCTTCAAATTTTTGGCGTATTTTATTTAGCATATACCCGTGGTGCCAAATTTCATAGCTTAGACTAATTAAAAACTGCAAAGAAAACAACATTTGTTTTTTGCTACCTCCTTGACATACCCTTTGCCCCGACGCCACCGGAAATACAGGATCTGCCATTCTGATTAATTGCATTTGAATTATTGATAAATATATCCTTTAGTCAGATTGTGGAACAATAACCTTAGGTTTGTTACTATGTTAAAAAGTGCTTACGTATTTGGGTTACTTGTATTGACTGTTTAATATCGTTTGCTAATTATTATAATAAATTATTATTGCAAAGTCAATCGTTGCGTTCACATATACACAAACGTCATAAGATAATAGTTAAATGGATTCTATTATAAGACGGGAAAACTATCAGGTATTTATATTAGGTCACTAAAAGTAATTATTTTTGTACCAAGGGCTTGAGAATAAAGTGTTCTTTACGCCATTGCATTGGTTCAAACAAAAAATTTTTTACGAACGGAAAATAAATAACAAATTTTAATGAATATTTTATTATGTTGAAAAATTAAAGAAAAGCATTTGAAATTAATTTTGTATTATAGTGGATAGTGCTAGTATCTTAGCTATTTCAATATGGAAAGTGTCCTTGGCTGTTAAATTTTGTCCCCTTTTTTATTATGTATACAAGGCGTCACATAAAATGCATACGCCGATTTAACGTGGTAAAATTTATGGTTGGTTCTTGTTGTTTGTCCAAGTTTTCCAAAATGCCTCCACAAATCGTAGGCGAATAAGGCGTTCCAGATTAAGATGTCGTGTGGCATCAAAATAAATTTTTAAATGCAGAAAATCAACAAGCTCGCCTAATTTTTGCTTTAACTTATTCTGTGGAAAATGAAGATTTTTGGCAACGTGTGGTTTTTACAGATGAAAAGATATTTCAATCACATTGTGATCGAAAACAAATCTTTGTTTATCGGCCACCAAGAACGCGCTACCAAGAAAAATATATTTCGGAAAACGAAGACTTAGCCGGAAGATTTTCTGAGTGTTTGGGGTGGATTTCGGCAAGAGGACAGGGGCTCTTTTTTAAATCCTTGGTAGGTTTAATACTTAGGCTTATGTTACCATCATGAGAGACGCCATGCTTCCTCAAGTCCGGATTCTTTACCCAGATGGTTTTGTATACCAGCAAGACGACTGCCCTGTCCATACAGACGAAATATCACGATAGTGGTTTCAAGAGAACAATGTCGAGGTTTTGCCATAGCCAGCCAAAACTCCCGATGCCAATCCAATAAAAAACGTGTGACTTATTTAAAGAAAATTAAAAATGAATATTACTCCTAGAAACTCGAGCGACATTATGGGCAAACCCAAATTTGTTTCGAAATTTAGCAAATTCAATGCCTAGAACCTAGAAGGCTAGCCAGTATTATCCAGGCCAATGGTGCATTGACACGTTATTAAATATTGTTTCTTTTTTCATATTTTTTTAATTTGCTAACACTATGACGGGGCGCACTGATTTTGGTCAATTTTCGCCATTTTCCTCTTCTTCATATTTTCTTTTGATTCGCACAATCGTCGACTTGTTTCATCCATTCGTGAAAACTCTTGGGGTTTATCTGGACGCTGGAATGACATGGGAAGTGCATATCAACCACCTTTGGTCTAAATTATCACAAATAATTTTCCTGATAAGAAGTTTATCAAAGAATGTATCTACGGCCATACTGTTATTGGCATATCATGGATATTTTTATTCGCATTTGTCCTATGCAGTCTTATACTGTGGTCATTCTCCTAATTCTGCACACATTATTAAGTTACAGCGACGTTGCGTTAGAATAATCGCGCTGGGTTAAAATGTCGAGATTGCTGTAGAGATACTTTCATAGAGTTGAAACTGATGCCTTTCCCTTGCACCTTTATTTTCCACTGCTTGATGTATGTAAAACAAAATCAAGAAAGTTTTGCAGCACATAGTGACATTCATCCCTATTCCACCAGGAATAGAGATAACCTGGTTCCCAGCTACGACCGACTGCAAACAACAAGAAGAGGTACTGATCACTTTGGTATCAAATTTTTTAATGCCTTACCAACTGAGGTAAAAATTTAACTACAAATCACTTTAAATCTAAAGTAAAAAATTCCTTAAATAAAAATGCCTTTATTCCTTCGACGAGTACTTGGGGGGTGATTTTAACCTTTAAGGTGTATGTTTTAATCTGTATGTCTGTTACCAAATTTTAATCATGTATTAGTCTTTTATAATCTTTTCAATGTCACATTATGTTATTTCATATTTTAAATTTTAAATAAGCTCTTTTTTTTTGAGATGCATATTCTTGTAATATTTCCTTTTTGTACTATTTTTTTTTAAATTTCTATTTATGACTTGTAAAAGCACATATGGTGTAATACTTTACCAATAAATAAACTAAACTAAACTATAGTGAGCGGCTACACGATGCACCAACCAACCAGCGTCTGATTTGTTCTATTGTTTCTATTTTGTTGTAACAAAAAGATTGAAATTATTTTTTTTGTTTTATTTTCCCAAATTTTTTTTTAGTTAGTTTGCTTACATTTTGAGACGATAGAGTAAGGCTGATGCGCTAGTGTAGACTCTGCGGTTGTCATCGTTGGCTTTCCTGGAGTTTGTCCCCAGTAGGTCACTAACTGATTCATTTTCCAATCATTCAGTTGTTTTCTGTAGTGGCTTTTCATAAGCCCGCAGAAGTGCTCTGATCCGCAACAGGGTCTTTCTTTGCGAGGCTGTCTGCCTCCTCATTTGCTTTAATGTCCTGGTGTCCTGGTACCCAAATCCTGATACTCAGCAATTTTGTTATTTTGAGCTAGTAGTTTTAAGGTCTGTTTACAGTCCCAGACTAGCTATCTGACAGATACATAAAAGCACTTATGGTCGCTTGGCTGTCCAAAAGTTTAAGATATGCTTCCTATTGCAGCTCGTATCAAAGCATTCTTGTCCGCATCTGGTCATCGTAAGCACTTTTGCTTGGAATATGGTGGATGTGTTGCTCATCGAAAACGAGAGCTTGAAATTTGAACCTTTTATGCCCAAACCGGCTCCTTCCTACTCGTCTGTGTACTAGACCGAAGCGTTCCTTGCTTGCGGTAGTTCTTTTATCGATTTAGAGATTGGCGGTCCTTTACAGGGGTGCTGCTTGAGCTTAGGACACCCGCGTGCATCCATATTTTTGCGCTGCATTTTCTAATAATTTTTTTTTACGTATCGTCAGGGTTTCAAAATAATACTACTCGAGGCGGAATGGCTTATCACTCCTCAAGATAAACAATTGCAATATAAATAAACTACTAGAAAATTGAAAAATAATCCTCCGTTGGCAAAAATTTTAGAAAAACTTAATACTTTTCGAAGAAAATCCTGAAGCGAAATTTTTTTTTAGATATAGTACATAAAAATTGACACCGCATAAAAAATCGTTCAATGTAAGGAAACCATTAACTTATTAATAAGTTAATGAAAGAAACTAAAATAGAAAATTTAAAAAAAAATGCCACAGACAAAAATTTTGAAATAATTTTAAACTTTTCGGAAAGAAACGCGCCCAAATTTTTTTATACAAATTAAAAAACACGGCGCCACATAAAAAAAAATGTTCAATATAAAGAAACTAATCGAAATTTTAAAAAAATATCGCGGCACAAAATAGAAAAGTAAGTAGGTATTTTTTTGTTAATTGTTATTCAGAAACTGTATATATATATTTAACAATTGGCAGGGCTCCTATATATTCTTTTAATGTATGTGTTTTTATATGATAAATAAACATTAAAATTTTATGAGAACGATGACAGTGGATGAGAGTTTTATACGATGACAAGCTTAACGGAATTTATAAAAACACGTAAATCTATCACTAGAAACAAAAAAATTGTGTAGGTGCCAACACTGAATATCAATGATATATTGTTTTGCTCTTGGGTGGCCCCTAGACCTTCAATAATATTGCTCAATATCTGGTTGTTCGAAAACTGCGTTTTTATTCTTAGATCTATAGCCCAGTAAATGCGTATTTAGAACTGCCGTTTTCGTAACAAAATTGCGGAAGTTTTTTTTTCAACGGTTTTATATGTTTTCGAGGCTGCTGAATCCAAATTTATGGTTTGCTGCCTGGTATGAAGTCGGCTTTATAGCCAAATACGCAAAAAATCTGATTTTTTTCGCCCTTTTTTCAGTTTTTTGCCTATATCTCAAAAACTATTCGTGTTTTAAAGATGAGCGTCCTATTCAGAATTAAAGGAAATAAAATTTCCTACAAAATACATTATTTAACTTTTATTTTATGATAAGCGGTACCCGCGCTAGACCTTGCTAAAAAACAACTATTTTTTGATATTTTTTGAATTTTTAGAAAAACGCCCAGGCCCATCTCTTTCATGTCGAGAAATAAACAAGTAATCAACAAAAAACTTAATTTAAAGTAAAAGAGCCTTAAAGAACATAGTTTCTAAAACTTGACGACAACGCAGGCGGACCCAGGGCTATCAAAACGGACGGGCCACGATCCTCCACTTTGTTGACGTCACATCGGGGGCTGATTTTTTTTTAATGGTCACGTCACGACACAATTGACTGTCTTTAAAATATTGAAGTTGAAATGACGGTAAATAAAGCCGGTTTTGAGATTGTTTTTACTATATTCTTGCAGAACAATTTTTTTTACTATATTCTTGCAGAACATTTTTTTTTAAATGTATAGTAATCCTTAATTTTTCAGAGCCGCTTCATTAGCCGAGGCCAACTCAAAAATAGAGGCCACGACCCTGAAAAAATCAGCTGTTCTCCCGGGGCTGAATTTTACATTGGGTCTTATGGGAGGTCAGACGTTTTTTTAGGATATTTTCAAAATGGCACTACAGATTTCCGCAAAATTTCAGTGAAATATTCTCAGACACCATCCCGATATTCCACCAAATGTTTGGAAGGAAGCAACATGATTAAAAGGTTAAAATCTTCAAGATTTAGCATTCCTTATTTTGAATTCAAATTACCCGCCATGTACCACATGCCAACTGTTATATTTGACATGTATTTGACTTTGTCATATGTGATTGTCACATTCGCTTCTGCTTCAAACTTAATTTTTGTGTGAGCTAATGAAGCGGCTATGAAAAATTAGGGCTTACTATACATTTAAAAAAAATTGTTCTGCCAGAATAAAGTAGAAACAATCTCAAAAACGGCTCTATTTAACAAAAAATCAAATATCCATGAACCGTCATTCCAACTTCAAAATTTTAAAGACAATCAGCTGTGTCGTAACGTGACCATCAAAAAAAAATCAGCCCCGGATGTGACGTCAACAAAGTGGAGGATCGTGGCCCGTCCATTTTGATAGCCCTGCATTAGCTCACACAAAAATTAAATTGAAAGCAGAAGCGAATGTGACAAACACAGATGACAAATTCAAATACATGTCAAATATCAGTTGGCATGCGGTACATGGCGGCTAATTCGAATTCAAAATAAGAAATGCAATCTTGCATCCTTACAAAAGTTTAGTAGAATATCGGGATAGTATCTGAGAATATTTTACTGAATTTTTGCGGAAATCTTTGGGCCATTCACTATTCGACGTACTGACAAATGCTGGAGCGGAACATTGATTGATATATAAACCATCAGCTCTTCCATCATCATTAATAACCATCCCGTGGTCATAAAGCCCGACACCCTGTTTCAAAGGATGGTTGTCGCCAAACAGTCAGAAGAAGAACTAGAAGATTTCTTAACCTACGAATTGACTTCCCTTATCTTTGTTCGATGAGATTGGAATGAGAAAAGGGACAAAATCTGCTTTGTACAAAGCATTTACACCGCTTCCAAACACTACGCGATTGGACAGCAGTACAGTATATGTGATTGATGGGGGCTTTGATGCAGTGGCGGTTTCTCCATATGTGCACATGTGCACGTGCACTTCTAAATTTTACTTAAAAAAATATTAGACTTTGATCATTCCTTAATTTAATTTATAATTATCCCAAAAGAAATTCACTAAAGACTGGAATATACTTTAGGAATTAATACCTGATGTATGTGTTTGTATTCGTGTTCAAACTCTCCATATACGGAACCCTACGTATATGCAAACAACGCTTTTATTTACTGGAACGAAATTCTATGCACCCTAGATGTTATGTCGCATGCTAATTACGAAATATAGAAAGAGAGGACGACATGTCCCAATAGAATTTTACAGTTCATAGAATCTGAACCTTCCTTCTGCACGGCGCGTATACCCAAGACCAGCCTCAATGCCGCCCGCACCCCCGCACATAGGGCTCCCGAAACCAATTTTTGGCCAAAACCAATTTAGGCATAATTTTACTCCCGGTTTTTATAGAAACCGGTTAAAAATGACTTGATAATAAACTTGTTCACTCAATTTGCCAAAAAGAAACGATTTTTCAATTTACTGGTCATAGGCGTACGTTGCTTTTTTTAAAGTTAAAGAAAATATTATCTATTCTATCTATCTATTTAGCCTTCCTCAATCCATCTTTGGACGTAGGCTTCCCTCAATATCTTTCACTCTTCTCTGTCTGGCGCCGTGTTGATCCATCTAGTTCCCGCGTATTTCTTCAAATCGTCCGCCCATCTCTTTTAGGGTCTTCCCCTACTTGTTTTATTTTCCCAAGGTCTCCAGTTTACAATACATTTGTTCCGTCGATCGTCTTTCTGTCTGATATTATTGACCGGAAAATTTCCATTTTAATTTTGCTACTTCTCTGACATCCCTAACTTTTGTTTTATTTCTTATCCATTTATTCCTTTTTCTATCTCTTAGCTTCACATGTAACATTTTGTCTTTCCACTGACCTTTGGGCTTTTGTTACCTTATCCATGTTTGCTTTTGTAATAAGTGTACAGGTCTGGGATCCATGGATAAGTACATAAGTTGGTTATACACTACTATACATACTCGTTTTGAGATACAAAGAATATTTTTTACTTTTTAATATGTAGCTTAATTTACCCATAGCTGCCCAGACCAATCTTACTCGTCTCTTGATTTCAGCTGTTTGGTTTTCTTTTTTTAGTTTAATAATTTGTCCCAGGTATATATATTCCTCTACTTGTTTTATTTTGATATACGTCAAATTTTGTTGTTAGTCTACCGGTAAATATTTTCGTGAAAACCTTATAAATTACATTGAGGAGTGTTATAGGTCAAGGTTTTTAGGTCTGCTCTATCGTCTTTCTTGTGTAGAATAATGGTTATGGATTATTTCCAGTTGTTTGGGATTATTTTTTCTTTTAGTATTTTATTCAGGAGGATATGAAGATAATGGGATATTATTGTTTTCATAATATAATGATCTAAAAACTATCTGACAATAGACTTACATATAGACAATACATTACTTAATTTGTCCAAAAATATAGAATTTTCGAATTACTAATCATAGGCGTACGTTGCTATTTTAAAAACTAAAAAAAATATTAAAATAATTGTTTCATTAAGTCTTCTGTATGTACAGAAAGACGCCGACCAAAAAAAAGGTGGGTAGACGATTTTGGAAAATATCTAAGATTAATGAAGAAAAAAAGTTGGATAGGATTTTCAAAAACATTGAATGTCATATTGCATTCGCCAAGTTTTGAAAGTATTGGAGCCGCCATATTGAATTTTGAAAATCTGACTAAACATTCGTATTTAGCGACCTTAAAAGCCCCTCTGTACCAAATTTGGTTTCAATCGTTTCATTTTTCTAAATTATGATCTATGGATAATTTTTTGGAAAAAGAGGGAGAGCAAAAAAGAAAATAAAACATGTAATATTGCAATTGGCGTATTAAATTTGTATTCAGCTTTTTTACATATATGCAGATAACACAGTTGTAAATGAAAAATAAATCATTTTTTCTATAAGCGTGCGGAAAAGTCCACTTTTCCGCACGCATTTTAGTGTGGAAAGTGCCACTTTTCCGCACTAGTGCGGAAAAGTAAATTTGTTACGATTTTGAGGTGTTCTATAACATTTAGACCGTTCAAAATACATTTGTATCTTTCCTAGCACACGAAATATCCTAAAAATATTCAAATTGACTAAAATTCTGCTATATTTTCAATATTTTCGATAAAATAAAGTTTTCAGTAAAATAGGTTCAAATTATAAGTTTTAAACCTCCCCGGTATAAATATCGTCATTGTCAATGTCAAACAACAATGAACACTAGTGGTTTTAGATTTGGCATCTTAAATCACCATAGCAACAAATTACAAACAAACTGTCAAAACAAAGCCAATTTTGCAGATACAAGCGTCTTTTGAATTTTTCAAACAAAAAAATCAGATTTTCAATGGATTCTTCGGACGAAGATCTACCCCAGTCAGTTCTAGAAGCCGCTAGAATGTGAATAATAATAATTGATTTGATTAAAACGTTTTGAATATAAATAATTTTCTGATTAATTTTTAGTTTTTTCCTCACGCTTATAGAAAAAATAGTGTACCTAACACGTGCGTAAAGTGTCTTTTCCGCACTTGATTGCTGGCCAAACTCCGCTATCGCGTCGTTTGGCCATCTGCAATCGCGTGCGGAAAAGAGGCACTTTCCGCACTAGTTAGGTAAACTACTATTTTCGTTGGGTATTTTTGTAAATTTTCTAAAATTTTACCGGTTTTTTGAGGTTAGAAAACAAGTTTGACGTGCTAACGCAATTCCGACAACAGATTCAGATTTAGTGCGATAAAGTACTATAGAATATGATTATTTGATCAAAAGTATATACCTTACTTATTTGTCTTTTGTGTGGCTGTGATCAACGGCACTGGAGCATGTTATGTTAAAGAATATAATATGTCAAAATATCGAAAAGGCGCATATGGACGCAAAATGTTTTGTTACTGTAGTAATCCTGGATGTGTGTAGTTTTAAATAAAATTTATCACTAGGTGGCAGTTGATAGCCGACATAAAGTTTTACTCTGACATATCCAAAATTTCTTGCTTTTTTTATGTTCTTACATGTCATCAATAAATTTTTTACTGTGTATAAGTAATTCATCAGTTTTTTATTAAATAATCTACTTACCTTCCTCTCTCAAATCCATTGTAAAGTCGCTTAAATTTAAAAACAAAACAAGGAAAAAAATGCTGTCAATACGGATTAAAATATTGACAATATTTTACGATTCAAGCACTACGAAAACAATATTTAAAATAAATCATCTCTGACGCCTGTCAAAGAGTATTTTTAGTTTTTTTTCATGTGTTTTCAGGCCTACTAGACTCTTTACTTTAGACTGACACTAAGCTTGCTGCCTTTGAGGGCATTTCACCTTAAGCCCTTTTTGGCCAAAAATCAGATGCGTGAGCCGTCTGTGCCCCGTGATGACCCATGCCTCGTCGGTTCGCGTTGCATGTTAGAGCAGATTAGCGGCACTTTTAATTCGTGCACTTAGTAGTTGTGTGTGCAACGATTCCTTTTGCAAGTATCGAATAGATACTGATCCTTCCTATTCGAGTATCAGATATTTTGTATTCGGTACTAAGTAATCATTATATTATATAACACTGAGTAGAGTTAAAATTTTAAGTACTAGGGGTGCAAAAAATAAAAATATTGATGTTTGACATGTTTGTAGTTTTTGAAGTGTAAACTTCTTTAGGGGCGTTTAGCTGTTTTGGTGGGTAGTGAATTCAACTGAGCCGTCAGGCTCGGCTATGTAACGCTCATTCGGGTGAAATCGGCTCAAGTCGACTTACTGTGAGAAACATTCAGCGAGCGATATGATGATGCAGATGAAGGCCAGTACACAGAAGAGTTCGGTTCGGTCCGCTTTGCAGAATATGTTATGGGCCAGTATTATTAATTTCGCCTTGTTGAAGTTTACACTTCTGCCGTGTGGTCTTAAGCACACACAATTTTTTTTTATTACGAAAATGTAGATATATTAATCTGGGGAATTTTGACAATGGCGGAAGTCTCTAATTCTGATAGCATTAGCGTGCAATATTTAACTAAATTTTCATCTTTGCCATTAGAGAAGAAAATAAACTAGGTGTGATAATTTATTATTTATTTATAAAAACAATAATAATAGGTAGGTAACTAATATCTAACTAAATATCTAATTTTTTAATTATTTGCTCTAAATTATATGATATGACGGCCCACTCGAAGGCCCAAAAAGTTAGCGTGGCACAGAAAAAAGATTTTCGCCTGCGTCGCAATTTTTATTTGTATTTTTTGGTGTGCACCCCCAAAGCTTTTTATCACGCGCCGCCACTGTTTTGACATCAGGTCATTCAAAGGAAGGATGATCCTGCGCACATATTTCAATTTTTTCGTTAGCTTAATTTTGAGTTTAATATAACTACCTAATCAGTTGTAAATATATTAATGTTTTCATGAAACATGGCTTGCCATTTACTTAATTTAACAAATGCTTCTCATTAAAATCTTTGTGAGAAAATTAAATATGGCAGATACAGTGGCACACCCAGAAATATGTCTTGGGGGGGGAGGCCTTTGAGGGGGGCCCAAGACCTTATGATGTCGTATGTTATGCTACTTTTTGTGTTTATTCATGAAATATGAGAAAAATATCTAAAAAAAATTAGGCTTGGGGGGAGCTGGGCCCAGAGCCCCCCTGGGTGCGTCCATGCCAGACATCTTGTTTATGATATATAATGTACTCATACGTGATAACAAGACGCTAGCGCTACCATGCGCAGATCTACCAATATTATTTACCTCATGTATTAGAATAGATGAATACAGGGTGATTTTCACTTGAATGATTCTAACCTCATGAAAATAGAAAGTTTCAAAAACCTAACCTAACAAAACCTAATCAAATCTAACCGAACCGTATCAAAGGAAACTGAACCAATAATTAAAAAAAAGAACTTTCCTGACTTCCTGCCCGGGATCCTAGAGGATGTGAATCCGAACCGAACCAAACCGAACCTAACTAAACTGAACTAAACCTAACCTAACCAAACTAAACTACAACACGTACTGCTTATTAGGTTTAGTTGGGTAGGGTTAGCTTTGGATAGGTTCGGTTCGGTAAGGTCCGGTTCGGATTCACATCCTCTAGGATCCCGGGTAGGAAGTCAGGAAAGTTTTTTTTTGAAAAAAAAATATTGGTTTAGTTTGCTTTGGTTCGGTTCGGTTAGATCTGATTAGGTTTCGTTAGGTTAGGTTTTTGAAACTTTCTATTTTCATGTGGTTAGAATCATTCAAGTGAAAATCACCCTGTACATCTATTCTAATACATGAGGTAAATAATATTGGTAGATCTACGCATGCGAAGTCAGGGATTGGAAGTGGACTTGGTAGGGCTAGCGTCTTGTATACGTGATATAAGGGTTTATTAACATATATATCTTTCGCGTTGCAAGGGATGAAAGTGGGTATTTAGACGTTTTTGTGAAAATACAAAAAAAACATTGTGTTTCACTGAACTCCAGCGCAAATTTTATTTGCTTTAATTTTGTATAGAACGCGCATCTTCAAAAAACGTATAGTTTTTAGGATATAAAGAAAAAACTATAAAAAGTGCTGAAAAATTCTGATTTTTTGCGTTTTTGGCTATGAAGCCGACCTCCTATGAGGCAGCAAACCATAAATTCGGATTCAGCACACTCGAAAACATATAAAACCGTTGAGAAAAATACTTCCGCAATTTTGTTTTGGAAAAATCACCATTTGACTGGGCTACTTTGATTTAAAATTAAAATGCATTGTAGATACCTAAAAAAGGTGGATTTTCAGATGGAAAAAACAAAACCGACAACAAAGTATGACGAGGGGGGGGGGAGAGGAGGAGATTTTACTACTTTGTTACGTAACAGTTTTGAACCAACATAAAAGTAGAATAAGCTACCTCTTATTCCACATTTAATTATGATATGAATGGAGAAGTGTTGTATCTTTCGACTTACACACGACGCAACAATTTTGCCGCGCGAATATATGTAGCGAAAAACATATACCTAACGCAAATGGACTGCGCAGCGCAAGCACTAACAACTTTAGGAATTTATTTCGTGAGTTTTTTAGAGTGCCTATACTTTTACCACGACAAAAAAGCAGGGCAACATTGTTAAGACGAAAGTGCATGGTTTGCGTGGTTATTGTAGTAAGCGGTAAATTTATTGCGCTCTAAATAACGGCGCTATAAGAGTTTTCGCGGTTTCTAATTTGCGCGGTTATAATGTCTTGAGCGGTAAAAATATAAGCGTTTATAATTTCGCGGTAACTGTATGTTGTGCTGTAAATGGTTTGCGATAATACTTTTATTTTTTTATCGTGCGGTATAAACACGCGTGATAATAAAAAAATTGATCGGGGGACTTCCAAAGTGTAACTAAATGTTATAATGGGGGTGGGACAAAAATTGACAAAAATGTGGGGCCTCAAAACAAGTGACATTGAAACTAAAAAAGGGAAACATAAAATTAACAAGACAGGCTAGATCTGGTCAAACAGTGCAGTGACAATAAGGATAGAAACTCGAGATAAAGACCACTGAGTTCAGTAATGAAAAAGAAGTGACGACTCCTGCTGACCCATTTGAAAACATTGGACTTTCCCAAAAAAAGCAAATAAAGTTTACAGCTATTTAAGTTCGTGCATTACGACAAAAAGGACCTACTCTGGCCTACTTGCCGCAACTACGGCTCACTCCGACTACTACTAGTACCAGTAAGTTCGTACTAATAACTGGTATCACTGGCAGCTTTACGATCAGGTGTCACGGGCCCGGTCCAGAATTGTCTTAAGATTTCCCTAAAAACAATATTAGCTTGCAATGTTTTTTTTGTTTTATTTCATTCTTTACACTTCAGAAAATGCATTTACACCCACAGAATTTATTTTGTGGCATAAACTAACCATTTTATAAGTTTTTCAATACAAAAAAGTATCTCGTAACCGGTTAGTTTACCCTACACATGGTCTTCCAAAGAAAACTTAACCCTTAAACTTATGTATCGTATTAGCATTATTAAAAAACCTACATGTTAATAATCTTTGGTAAAACCTTTTGACCAATGGCTGAATCAGGCATCGATACAGTATATAATATTTTGATTTACAAAAATTGAAACAGACCTGCAAAAAATGTCACGACTACGAGTTTATTATTTAAAAAAAATTTACATAGCTTAGTATCAATTTGGGATTATGTTTCGTATGTTTTTTAAAGAACCTAAGTACTGTCTTTTTTTTAGAAAACTTTCTTAAGGGGTTTAACTTTTTTCATCAGTTTTTTTCTATGTCACCTGTGTATGAATTCTTGAAATGGGTGAGAGTGAGAATGCGACCCGACCCTACTAATGTATGAGCCTGGGTGTTTTTTTATAGAATCACACGTTTTTGATTAGAAGAGAACACATATATTACCAGAACAATTTTTTATTTATATAAAACCAAAATAAAGAATAAACTGAATCTTTGTTTTAAATATTTGTGACAGTCAAAAAACAGGACAAACAATAAAAAAATTTACACTAGCTGCGTTCGGTATTTACTTCGGATTAATCTTTTTGATCGAAATCGTTCGTTAATTCCATCTAGATCTAGAAGAGGTAGATCTGAATCGTTCGGTAATTCTGCTCAGACTAGTCGGACGTACATCTGGTTGCTTCGTACATTTTGATCGACGAAACAGATTAATCTGAGATTGTGACGTTTGTTGTGTATTTGTTTTGTTTACAAAAATAATTTTTTTATGTAAAAAGATTGAAATCGAATTGTTTGATGTTGAAGACAACAAATTATATAAATTTCCGACATCACAGGAAAATTTTGTCAAAATTATAGCTGGGCGTAAGTTGCAATATGTACATAATATTTTTGGTTATATTTAGGGTTATAACCATTTATAAATATTTGATCGATTTGATCCGGATCGTTCGGTAATTCCAATTTGCTCAGACTAATCTGTAATCACGTGACCAAAAATCCGTCACGTCTGAGATGCAAATACCGAACGCAGCTACTGTATGCAAGAAAATTATTGATTTTGTTGTTGGTTTGAGGTATTTTTCTGCTTTAATCGGTAGGTACTTAATTTTTCATAGCAATTCACACATTTACGACGATCTTTGGAGACAACTCTTTCACGAAAAAAATGTTTTGGATTTTCGTATACTGGCAGTTCTAATTTATTTCTATCTAAATGCAATAGATTCGCAGCAAGATTTTGCCTGAATTCGGTTATTGACATTATAACTTTGGCTTTGATAACATTCTTATAAACAAGGTATGCATTAAATACAGTCGTACCAAATAATATCCGAGAAGAGTCTCTTCGATCTTCTCGGGTAGTATCTCGAACGCTATTTTTCGGTACTATTTTAGACCCTGACGCAAAAGTGAGCAATGTCCATATTTTTATTCACGTGTTATTAGACGTTGATAAGTTTCTTGATAATATGTAATACATGCAGGGTCTTCATATTAAACGACAAAAGGTGTCACTTTGTCAGTTCACTTATCAACCTAGTAATAGTCCACAGTACACGGTCTGTTTTTGAAGTAATGAGTAAATTGGTTTATTTTGCCTAGACAAACAACTTTTTCCTCTGCAAAAATTCTTAAAAGTGATTCCCAACAGACGGCTCGTAAAAATCTTTCGAGCTTCGGACCGACTAACCCAAGCATGCGCTTTTGGCCACGATGTTGCCATTGACTTTGCACACATCTCTTATGCCACAGAAAAAAAATTGCTTGTTATTAAACCACTTTTTTCATCTCATAAATTACGACATGAAAAAAAGACCAGTAAATAATTGTAACCGGCCATTTTTCTCAATAATTTGTCTTATAACAAAAACTTTGTAGGATCTTTCGTTTCTGAGATATTTACAAAATAATATTTTCAAGGCTGATATATCACTGGGTGCACTTGAAGTGTGCTGATAGGTTAGTTAGGAATTTATCAGGTCCGTCATGGATCCATTTATTTCTAATAATAAATAAAGGGCTGACTAGTGTGTGTTTCTATGGTCTACACAAATTTAGGGTCACCGTAAATACGTCATTAACTCTCGCTGCGTTTAGGAGCTATTTATCTAAATTACTCCTAGGGTAGTAGAGGTGCTGGTTCAACAACCTCCTCCTACTAAATTTTTTAACATAACCCTCGTAACTGCCGTCAAATTAAATGGAGCAGAAGTTTCCAGTAAAACTCTGCAGGATGTTTATATTATTTTCAAAATTGACTTATAGCCGGGCAATTTTCGAATTTTCTGGTTGATTTCGTCCAATAATAAATTTAACGAATTGCTCAAAGGGTAAATCGCAACATGCTTTATTGGGGTATAAATTTTGGGTTTTTCGTAGCTGTGTTTATTCAGCTTGAATGTCGGTGCTATAATTCTAAACAATTCCTGTGTGGCCAAAATTTTGGCCACAAGCTTAATGGGGTATTTGCAGCTGTTTCGTTTATTAGCTTGAGGGTGCTTGAATACAAGAGGGGCATTTTGAAGAGTTTTGGATTGTCTAGAGCCTCAAGGAGTTTAAAGTTGTCATTACACAGAGTACATGAGGTTATTATTATGGCTCTCAAAGGGCATGCACAAGTTTAACTAATAATGTCGCAAACACTTCCGTAAGGTGGCTGAGGCCCGCCCTTTAATAAACTATGTAGGCCAGTAATTAGAGCGAAAAAAAAACCCATGTTGCAAAAGGTGTTGTAGTGTTGTAGTCGCAATTTTGATATAAATGTTTTTCACATTGGAGTCCTTAAAAAAAATTGAGTTTTAGGCGAGGGGTGGCTCCGTATTTCCTTTTGGTGTACAGGTTAGGGGAAATACCTGGAAATACTTGGGAAGTACTGGGAAATATACTGGGAAATACCATTGAAAATACTAAGGGGGGGAATACTAGGAAATACCATTGCTTCGGAAATACTAGGAAATACCATTGAAATTTCAGGAAATACTGGGAAATACCAGGAAATACCGTAGGTATTATACCGTAAGTATTTCTTTTGGTGTACAAAAATCGGCGATCGAGCCACCCCTTGTTTTTAGGCCTTGGATTGGGGCCGACTCCCCGCGCCATCTTCGATTTAGTGTGCAAAAAAAATAATTTTTTTAAAATGACTGTTCCTTTACATTCTAGAAAAAAATGTTTGAAACAAAAGTTGAACAATTGAAGAGATCATTTTTTTTAGTGGCTTTTTACTGAAAAACTGCTTATATTTGAAAAAATGTATAATAACATAAAATAAAGACTAATTAATAGCCTATAAAATGAGATATACATGACTTCTCTGCGTAGTACCCTTGCTGAGATACAAAACCTATTTCAAATGTATTTCCATGATATATATCCCACAGAGCACAAAAATCACATCAACGTTAAATTAACGTAAACAAAAATAACAAGGTTTTTTTTTACTTGAAAACAACCTCTTACCATGTAATATTTATTTTGTTAAATCTACATGCTTAAAGATAACTTAAAAACAAGGAGAAATCAAGCTATAAAAATGTACTTTTTGCTGAAGGTTCTGGTGCTGTGTATATAACGTGTTTTTTACCCTCGTTATTTTCATGTACCAAATTCACACTTGAAAAGTCTTCCACAACATGTTCTAAAACGCCACTAGATTAAGACTTCTCAAACCTACTAACTTTCTGTGTCTTTTTTGGTCACGTTTTTTTAATAACATTTTTTTAACTTAAAATAGACGCAAAGGGAAGTTATAAAAGTTTACTAGTTTAAGACTACAACACTACAAGACAATTTTAAAGATGGCGCTCAAGGCAAGACAAACTATCTATATGTCTATCTATATACATTATGTTTTTTTTTAAAAGCTAAACAAGATTTTTTAACAGTAAACACATTCACAGAATATTAATGTGTCTTTATTAGGTTAATAACAGATGCGTCGTGATCGTAAAGAATCAGGTATCAGTTCCTTAACATGTTTTTGGAGTTTAGAGGCCAAAGCACTGCCTGATAAGTTTCGTCAAAGTGTAAAATGCCGACAATAGGTGGCGCTGCTGCTAGTAAAATCTTAAAAATATTCGGTAGAATAGCCATGCAAGTCGCGTTTTAAAATTCGTGCAGTAAAGGCGTGAATCTAATGTGATTGTACCGTTGATAAAAATCACGTGAAACTAACGTAAAAACATTGCTGTTTTAATTTGATAATGGCGTTATTACAACGCAGTTGTTAGCAACGTTATTTTTTATAACGTTAATGAATGACCTATTAAGCTTGTTTTCATATATGAAATAAACGTTTTTTCTAGCAGCTTTTAAAATCAACGTTTTTTTTTATCACGCCTTTTTTACGTGTTAAACACGTGATTGTGCTATGTGGGATGAAAAATAAACCGAAATTATTAAGTTTTATATTAAGTCCTCTAAGGGTAAGCATTTTACAGAAAAAATGTAATTAACTTTATTGTAGAAAATTAAATTATCTTTTTAACGATGTCCTACTTAAGTGGATCAAGCCCATGGTTAGCACTTAATTGGTATCCCTATATTGAAGTTAAAAAAAATAACCTTCAGTGTTAATACTATACTAATACTAGCTCAAGCGCGGATCTGGTTAAACATCTAGGTTGCGGGGTAATATTCGATGAGATTATTTGTAATATAATTTCTTTCTAGGGCGGAGTAATTCTCCTGTTTTTCTCTACATTACTATAAAAAAGTGTTCTAGGTGGGGGGTAACTACCCCGTTACCCCCTCAAATTCGCGCTTGTAATAGCTTTAACATAACTTTGTGATACACACATTTTTCCTGAAATACGTAGTTTTATTGAAAACTAATTAAACCCCAAAAAAACATTACTTTTTTGTGATCTTTAAAAAATAGCCCCAATTTAGGGATCCCAATTAAGTGCTAACTCTGGGCTTGAACCACATAAGGGATACATCGTTAAAGAGATAATAATAATGTTACTCTCACACTTTATGTAAAAAGGTTTCCTATTGAGGAAATTATATAAAACCAGGGACAGATAAAATAAATAAAACTTAATAATTTCGGCTTATTTTGCATACAACCAAATACCTTAGAGCATAAATATGGGGCATACCGATGCATTCTCAGACGCGATACTTGACCCCAGGACCCCTATTTAATTCTTAATGTTTCTTTTTGGGGTAGACTGGATTTCGGTTACTTAGCATGCGTTAGTTTTGATGTTATTACATTTTTCTAAAAACTAGTTGATTGGGTGAAAATTTATCAAATTGTGGATTAAAATTGTAGTTTTTTTAAAACTAATTGTACCAATTTATTGTCGACACCATGAAGGGTGTTTAATGGCATTTATAATCTACTTTTAACTTTTTAACAAATTATGAAGAAAAATACAAGTAGTTACCTATGGAATGGCACTCTTTTAGTCCCGGACATTTTTCCACAAACCGCACATGTTTTACGTGATTTATTTCCCATTTTTCACAAAAAAAACTTAATTTTACACGACAAATGCAAAAAACCGCAAAATGTAAATAAGCAACAAAGATGGCCTCTACCCACACGGCAGCTGTGTGTCATTCATCATGACAAGACACACGCCTGCGCACTTGAAAATTCGCGTCCGCGAAATTAATCTTGCCATTGTTTCCAAAGCCAGCTATGAGGGCTTTACTTTTCTATTCTTTGAACATGTATTTATGCTATAACGTATTTGCATACAACTTATTGGAAATACAAAGAAAACGGGTGTACTGCTAATACTTGAGGGTTCGTATTTCAGCAACAGTACTACCCAAAGAACTTGGTGATATTCAGTTTTGTAGGCTAATAATTGGTCTTAAATGTATGTTTTTACATATTTTCTCAAAAATAAGCAGTTTCTAAGTTAAAGGCCACTAAACAAAAAAAAATTGTTAAAATCCAAAAACAAAAAAATTGTCAAAATCCAAAAACTTGAGAAAACATTCACTTGAAGAAGAATTTGATCTTTCAGTTTTATAAAATACCTACTTGACAAATTTGAAAGTATCAGTGCCCCTCCAGAAAAGAATTCCAAAAGGAGCAAGCGAAGAACTCTGCGTATATTATATTCTAAAACTTTTAATAACTAAAAATTGAAGCATTTATTAGTGATTCACACGAGACCGAGACGAGACTTTCATAAAGTCTCGTCTCGCCGATGAAATATGAAGTCTTGTCTCGAGTCTCGTCTCGCAGCCTCGAGTCTCGTCTCGTCTCGCGTCTCGTACGAGAACCTCGCAAATGAATCGCAATTTCGTCATGCATAATCTTGTTCCAGTCTAGTACGGGATATTTACCGTTTCTTACTTTTTAGGTATAATGTAGAAGTAGAAAGAGAAAATGACAACAAAAATAACATTATTTATTCAAAAGTAAGTACCTAATAGGTACATACTTACATCATACATCTAAACAAGAAAAAAAACATAGCATTATATATTCGAAAATTATAAAAATAATATAAAAAGTAACACGTATATTCTAAACAAATAAACAAAACAAAAACTTTAAACCAATATTATTTACTTATTTAAGAAATAGGTATCTAAGAAAAAAAAATTGTGTGTGCTTAAGACCACACAGCAGAAGTGTAAACTTCAACAAAGCGAAATTAATAATACTGGCCTTCATCTGCATCATCATATCGCTCGCTGAATGTTCCTTTCACAGTTAGTCGACTCGAGCCGACTTCACCCAAATGAGCGTTACATAGCCGAGCCTGACGGCTCAGTCCAATTTAGTACCCACAAAAACTTCTATACATGGATAAAGGATTTTTGCTTCGGTTCAGTCAGTTTTTCTGCTAAACGCGCCTAAAGAAGTTTACACTTCAAA
The DNA here is from genome assembly GCA_963576565.1 of Aspidapion aeneum. NCBI lineage: Eukaryota > Metazoa > Arthropoda > Insecta > Coleoptera > Brentidae > Aspidapion > Aspidapion aeneum. The sequence continues at coordinate 44,914,149 of OY755043.1, forward strand.
AAACCATTATCAGTCAGATCAGCGATGCAACTGCGACACAGAAGGGGTGACTCTTCGGTGACCGCTGCGTCGGTCGGCGGTCCGTCAAAACAAAGTTATTCTTTATCTTAGACTATTTAGCACAGAAAAATTTTCAGGTAGTCATTCAATTTGCGATCTGTTGTTATTGCAGTATTGCCTTTATGTTCCGCTGCCGCAAGAGAGAGAATACTAGTCCGTTTTCGTTTCACGCATTACGTCGTTTTACAACAATCATGGATTGTGTTTTTAAAGTATTTATGAATGAAATGTTTTGTCTGTCTGTGCTAAATAGTCTAAATTCTTTCTAAATCGGCACGCAGAAATATTTACCTGCGAGACTCTCGCACGAGACACGAAAAGTCTTGTCCGAAACTCTCGAAAACGAGACTCTCGTGGGCACCACTAGTATTTATCCCTTTGCAATCTTGTAGCACGCAAAAAAGTAAATGATTTTTTTTTATTTTGACTTGTCTATTTAGTAAGCTGGTATCGGAGAAGAATTCAGGACAAGATAACCACAAAATGGCTGACTGACAAAAAAATTCAGTTTCTCAGTGTTAAATGAATAGCTGCTGGTAGTGACGTCTTTGAACACGGAGGGAGGGGTAATATATTCCCCTCCCATGTCTCTGGTTCAAACTAGAAATGGGTGACAGAAACTTACGATTTTTTGGAGCAGTTTAACCAATACGTAAATGCTACAATAGGAAAATTGCAATTTAGAAACTTGTTTCCTACGCTGCGCTGTGCTGCCGCGTCGCGACAGCTGGAGCGGGCCCACAGAACACCAAAGGGCCGATAAGCAGTCACTCTAACTGTTTTTATGCTGCGACGCCGAAGGTGACGCAGCGTTCGGTCCGCGTAGCTATTCTGGGTCTTGAAAGATGTGACCATCCACATTGTGCGAAATAACTTGTCTCGACCAATTGCATAGTCACCCGCTCCTCAGAGTTAGTGAATTTTACGCGTTTGAAGTGAAATCTATTCTCCTGCCCCGTTCCGACTGAACGTTTCTCGGTCGGATCGTAGGAGAAGCTTGCGCAATGGAGGTCTTTTCGCATACCACGTGAGGGCTCGGAGCTAATTTAGTTTGCCATTGGGCAAAGCATGTGATGGGAACTATCACATCTTTCAAGACCCAGAATACGTATCCAGGGCGCTCAGTACCAGACTGTGACAAAATCCCACTGCTATTTCGTTCGGACTGGAGCAGACCGTGACTGCGACAGACGAGTCACAGTAACAAAGTCACACCCACCTCTAGTTGAAACCCAATTTCAAGCTGTTCTAGAATCTCTAATCATAGGTAGGTAAACACAAAACAAGATGGTGGCACATATTGCCGACTCTCTCAACAATGTGTGGGTTTATGATTAGTTTTGCACATCAATCTTTTAGAAACGTTCATTCAAGATTAATTCGGCATCAGTTAGTGAATATTGTTTGTGTAAATTTTAGCATTTCAAACATTCGTTAGTTAATTATAATGTGTCGATGGAACGGCATTCATGTATGAATAGGTAAATGTAATTACTTATAAATCAAGTCAACATGCTGATATTCGAAGCAGGCAGTGGTGGTTCCTTCATAAGTGCACATGTGAGCAAGTGCAACTCCAAAGGATCAGGCACACCTCTTATGGGATTTCTGTAATCCGTCAAACTTCATGAAATTTTGGTATGTTGTAGACTAAACCTTTCTTATCAAAAGTTCTCATGGGCCCAACTCAAATTAATGATCAGTTTTTGAAATACAGAGTGTTGAAAGTGATAATGTCCAAGAAGCATAATACCTCTTTAGACGGGTTTTCCAAACATATACGCACTGTTAGTATTACGTATATTATCTATTTATTTATTATTTTTAATCTGTCCCTTCAAAACCTTATCTACAGAGTGTTTAAGTAAATATTATTCGAATTTATAATAAGAAACAAGCTTTAGTTTGTTGTAGATTAAACCTTGCTCATCAAAAGTTCTTATGGGCCCAACTTAAATAAGTGACCAGTTTTTGAAATACAGGGTGTTGAAAGTGATAATGTCCAAGAAGCATTATAACTCTTCAGACGGGTTGTCCAAACAAGAAATGATTAAAAAGTAATTTTATTACGTTATTTAATATTTTTCATCCGTTATTTTGGTAGAGAATTTTAAGAAAAAGTCCCGTTTTTTTTACAATTAGTCCCTTTTCACTTTTTTTGCAGCACAATTTCGCTAACAGCACTGTGTAAATATAAGATGCTCAAGAATATATACAATACATTGATTTTTAATTAGTATTTAAAAAATGATATTTGCCGAAACACCTTGTATTAATTACTTAATAAGTTCAGCTTTATCATTAAAAGAATCATTAGAAAACTAATAAATACTCTATATGTAATAGTAATATTGCGTATATGTTTGGAAACCCCATCTAAAGAGCTATTATGCATCTTGAACATTATCACCTTTAACACTCTGTATTTCAAAAACTGGAAATTAATTTAAGTTTTGGCCCATAAGAACTTCTGATGAGCAAGGTTAATTATGCAGCACACTGAAGCTTGATTCTCAATAAAACATTCGACTGATATTTACTTAAACACCCTGTAAATAATGTTTCAAAGGTACATATTAAAAAAAATAAATAACTTGTAAATATATGTAATTAAAACATTGCATTTACGTTTGGAAAGCCTGCCTAGAGAGCTATTATGCTTCTTGGACAAGACAGGTTCAGTCTACAACATACTAAAACTTCATGATGTTTGACGGATTACAGAAATCCCAAAAGAGGTGTGCCTGATCCTTTAACTTAAAAACAATTAAATATTAAAATATGATCGTTATTTAATTAATAAGTATCAATAACCCCAAAAAGGTATTCACCAAAGTTGAATATGAACTAGAAATTAATACCCGGTATGTATGTGTTTTGTATTCAAGTTTTTATTATTAATTACGAAGTAAAGAAAGAGAGGAGGACATGTCTCTATATAATTTTACAGTACATAGAATCTCGGCCTTACTTCGGTTGTGCTCTTATGGCGAAATTGCGAGGATTGATGCCGCCCGCACTCCCGTGATGCCCACAGTTATTTAAAAATTTTTAACTAAAATCTTATATTGGTGGTCCTTATTACCGGCAAATTTTCGATATTAAAGGCCAAATGTACAATAATATATATTTTTGATATTTATATATGTGTTCTATCTTTTTTCATGAGGTTGAAAATTGAAAATTACTCCAATTATCTTAGCTTGTCTTGCAACCCAACAAACTTAATAACAGCAGCGGACAGATGGATCTGCCGTGTCCTCATTGGAACTACATTATTATACGGCAATTTGTCCGCTGCTGTTATTATGTTCACATAATTCGGACGTCAAAATAAGGTAGGCCTTATGCCCCTCACCCACCTTATCAGGGGCGGATATAGGAACTTTATTTGCGGGGCAATATCATAATAAATATGGCAATAAACTATTTTGCATAGTGACCAAGAGGTGTATTCTGTGTATATAGTTTGAGATTTGGGGGGGGGGGGGAATTTCCCCTTTTTCTCCTACCGTGGATCCGCGTCTGACCTTATAACACCCCTAAAAGTTCATTCTGTTTCACCCTAATAACTCCGATCTACTCTACTGTATTTTTCCTGTTGGCTGCAATATGTAAAAAAATTGTCTTAAATCAAAGCAAATTGCTTTGAAGGAAAATAATTTATGCTTTCCTATTCACCAAGAGAATATTTTCTTGATATAGCACAAAAAATGTCTTGCCTCTTATTTTAATGTAAAACAGAAATTGTTTTATTATAAATTAGAACTGAATTAATCTAAGGCACCGTTTTCTCTGGAAGCAAAATATTACTTACATGAAGACAATTTGCTTTGTTACAAAATGGAATATACTGAAACAAAACAATAAAGGAAGAAAAATAAAGTCTCATTTTAAGATTAAACGTTGCGTTGAACTAAAAAGAAATATTTTAATTCAAAACAAATTGTTTTAAGTTAAAACAATTTATTCAAGAAAAAAATGTGTTTTCATTCTAGATAAAATTTTTTACCGTGCATACTGTTACATTTTTCACTTTTTAAAATGTTTCTGCACTGGTTTGCCCGCAGGTAGAAAAACGAGAACTGCAGTGGACTGTATATATTTTAATTAATGAAAGCGCGAACAAACATAAATATATTGATATGAAATCACGAAATAAGTAAGGTCCATAGGTTAATTGCTGGTACCACACAACGGAAATCAGAAACAAAGCATTCACCAGTTTGCAGCCAATTTCTTGACGTACCAGGGGCCCCTTTCTGGATCTAATGATGGCACCACGTAGCTGAAGGACTGAAGTTTCTAGTTCTATGCTTCAGTACACCAAAATCGAGCACTTTTAAGTGTAGAAATTTGTAATAGTTGGAGAAAGTAAATTAACACGCCATTTTCTCGAGGCGGTAGAAAAGGATCTCACTGATTGTTGGTGCGCATGTCGAAATGCGCAAAAATGTATTCTGTCCGTCATTCTATTGTGTGGTTTTAAAATTAAAAACAACCGCGAAATTTAGCGGGAGCTAACATAACTGCCCTCCAAAACACACAATTTTAGAATCTCAACTGGACAGATATAGATATAAGAAAAATGATCGACCGATAAATACAAATGAATGAAAACAGATAAGTATCGTAAGTTTATTTAGAGATAACGAAACCCGAAAAAGGCAAAACAAACAAACAAAAATTCAAAAAAAATAAAGAAAAACCTATTGTAATACCCGGTAATAGGTAGAAAAATAAAAATTAGTTTTAATTCGGAAGAGGCACAGTTTTACAACTGGCCGCTTGTAAACACCGGTAGCCGTTCGTACCGTCGCAACACGCACTTGACCGTCTCCGCCGGGATGCAGTTCGATGACCCGACCGACTGGCCATTTCAAAAGTGATTGGATGTGATCACTCGTTATGATAACCAAATCATTTAATTTGATATTTGGGGACGAATCAGCCCACTTGTGTCGCTGTTGTAGCGTATGCAAATACTCTACAGAATACCGTTTCCAAAAATCATTATGTAGTTTTTGGATTAGTTGCCATCTCGAGAGCCGATTTAGGGGAACCTCGGACAAATCTGACTCCGGAATTTCTGAATTAAGGGGTTCAAGGGTCAAAAAATGCCCAGGGGTAAGAGGTTGAAGATCGTGTGGGTCTGAAGAGGCAGGAGATAAAGGGCGACTATTAAGTACAGCTTCTATGCGACATGTAAGGGTGGGCATTTCCATGATGGACCACTTCTGGTCGCCGACACCTCGAACAAAGTGAGTTTTAAAACTTTGGACGCCAGCTTCTGCCAGGCCATTGAAAAGTGGACTGAGAGGAGGTCCCAGATGCCAACGAATAGAAAGTCTGGTGGACGCACTTCTTGCGTAATCAAGTAATTGGTTACGAAACCCTATAAAATTACTGCCCTGATCTGACCAGCATTGCGTCACGCTTCCACGTCTGGAAATGAATCGATGGAATGCACCTACAAACCCTTCGGTGGATAGTTCCATGGTTAATTCCAAATGCACCCAATGTGTGGCCGTACAGACAAACATACAGACATACGATTTGAAAGCTTTACAACCACGGTAACGATGAGGAATCACAAAGAATGGTCCACAAAAGTCGATAGCTACACTCGAAAAAGGTTTAAGTTGATTGATTCGATGAGCGGGAAGTGAACTCATTATGGGCGGTCTATAGGGTTTAGGGTTGATTCTAAAACATTGCAAGCACTTGGATATGGTAGAAATTGCTGTAAAAGCATATTATGTAATGTTTTAAACCCAGAAGAGTAGTTAAACGGTGGTTACTCGAAAGTAAGACGGGGTGTTTTGCAGAATAAGACAAAAGGTCAGATTTTTGTAATCTGCCACCGACTCTAATGATATTATTTTCATCAAGAAAAGGTGAAAGTTTTCGTAAAGGTTTTGGTATTGGTTTATCCTTAGATAACGCGGAAAAAAGCTCAGAAAAGCAAGAACCTTGAACGCGTTTAATAAGAAGGTATAACGCACTTTGCCTCTCACCGGTGGTAGGAAAAACAATATTTTCAAAAATAATTTTTTGGTCCGGTGGATTAGTGGATTTTTGATAGGAATGGTTTTGAAAAAGGTTAACTATTCGAAGGACATAACAAATGATACGTTGAATTTTTGATATAGATGAATATTTGATAAGCAGCTGATCTAAGAAGTTAACGTCAATTATCGCATTGCAACAGACCTTTGGCTTTTCCTCCAGATTAATATCTCCGAAATCAATCGGCATTTTTGACTTATGAAAATCGGGCCATTCGTTCTCGGGAGACCATAAAAACGACGGTGCGTTCCACCACATGTCATGTGAAATGAGCTGTGAGGGGGTGGCCCTTCGTGACGCAATATCGGCTGCATTTAAAGCAGAAGGAATGTAGCGCCATGAGTTTGAGGGAATGATTTCTTGGATTCTACTGACTCGATTCTCAACAAAGGTTTGCCAGCGATTAGGAGGGGATGTTAGCCAGTGCAATACGACTTGCGAATTGCAGAAAGTAACGATATTTGTAAAAGTTAATTTTCTTTCATAGCTAAATAAAACGAAGTCAATTAATTCGCTTAAAAGAAATGCGCCTAGGAGTTCTAGCCTAGCCAAAGTTTGTGACTTTATAGGCGCGACCCTAGATTTTGCAGATATGAGAGAAGCAGATATATTGTTTTCCTCTTCTACACGAAAATATACGACGCCTACGTAACCTCGAATTGAAGCGTCACAGAAGCCGATGATTTGACAGGTATGGGTTTTAGACAGTTTGATTTGTCGGGGTAATTGAAAATTGGAAAGAAGCGGGAATTCAGAACGAAGTTTGTTCCAAGAGTCGATGATAGAAGAATCTGGTTCTTCGTCCCAACCTATTTTCGATATCCACAACTGTTGCAAAATAAATTTTGCTTGTAGCAACAAGGGACAAAGAAAACCTAAGGGATCGAAGATTGTTCCTATGATAGATAAAATAGAACGTTTAGTTGGGGGTTTCTCCTTCCTTCGGCATTGATAACAAAAAATGTCGTTTTTTGGATGCCATTGAAGGCCTAAAACTTTGATAAAGTGTGGTTCATCCTTGTCAAAAGAGAGAGGCATTTGACGATCGGATTCTGGCAATGTTGCCAATAACTCAGGACAATTGCTTGCCCATTTTTTAAGTTCAAATCCTCCCGACTTTAACAAATCAATGAGTTCCATCTGTAGGGAAACGGCTTCAGAAAGCGAAGGACTAGTGCCAAAGATATCATCGATGTAAATTGACGTTTTTAGAACACTACTAGCCATAGGAAAACGTTCCTTTTCTCTCTCTGCCAGCTCATTTATGGTACGCATGGCTAGAAATGGTGAGCGTGTCATGCCAAGAGTGACAGTAGAAAGTTCCCACACTGAAAGTGGGTTCTGTGGAGAAAACCTCCACAATATCCTTTGATAAGGACGGTGATAAGGATTGATAAGGACTTGACGGAACATCTGTTTGATATCAGCAATGTAGGCAATAGGATTAAGACGAAACGTAAGGAGTAAAGAAGCAATATCCTTTTGAAGTTTCGGTCCAGACAACAACGTATCATTGAGACTAATATTCTTTGGGGTGACTGCCGAACAATCCCAGACTACCCTTAATTTTGTACTTAAGCTTTCCGGCTTTAGTACAAAATGATGTGCCAAAAAACATGATACGTCGACTTTTGGTTGACTAGATAAAACTAGACTCATATGATTAGAATCGATATAGTCTTGCATGAAACTAGAATAGGCAGTGTACAGATCAGGATTTTTAAGTAATCTGTTTTCTAGAAGTAAAAATCTACGATAAGCTTGCGGATAAGTATTTCCTAGGTCAGGGTTTATTTTATCTTTAAACGGAAGATCTACCATGAATCTACCGCTCGGTTGTCGTACGACACTCGCAGTAAAAATTGATTCCGCTTGTTTTTCCTCCTTTGATAAGATTTGTTTTTTAGGCAAATGTTCGATTTCCCAAAACCTAGGGATAATGACCTCTAAAGGAGGTGAATGACTCGTTAAAAAACAACTGGTTCGTTCCGTAAGATTACCTACTTCGTCAACTTTTCCCATGACGACCCAGCCAAAGATGGTTTCAAGGGCTGAAGGTTGCCCTATTTGTCCAAGAACCCTGCCCTCCTTGAATATCTGTGCGAATAGCTCGCAACAAATAACTAGGTCCACAGGTCTAGATTTGAAATAAGATGGGTCGGCAAGTTTAAGGTTTTCCAAGTGTTTCCACTGATTATCGTTCAAAGTGAATGTAGGCATATTGGAACATAGTTGTGGAACAACAATTGCTTCGAAATGAAGTAAAGGAATGACCTGTCCTTGTGGCTTAATGTGACATTGAACGAGCCCTTTGGAAGTAAGAGAAGACATTTGATTTAATCCGAATATTTCAGTGGTGTAACTTCGCCTAGGAAGATTAAGACGCTGAATACACTTTTCACTGATGAATCCTGTCTGTGATCCAGAATCAAGCAGTACCCTTACAGGTTGAAAATTTCCGCAACCGTCCATAACATCTATTATGGCGGTACATAAAAGAAAGGTACCTGAAGGTCCTGAGGTATTTAATGACACATGAAGATTATTGACAGGTGGTGTGTGAATGACAGGACTAGTATCTTGGCTTCCAGAATCTTTATTAGTTTCTAAGATATGAGTTAAAGTGTGGTGCCTTTTACTATTGCAAGTCCTGCATGAATATTTTGATTTGCACGTATCTACCCCATCCGAGGAATGAAAACACGCAAGACATAATTTTTTCTGCTTGACGAAAGACAGGCGATCGATAGGTGAGAGGTCAAGAAATGTTTGACATTTTGAAAGCACGTGACCTTGATTACACCGGAAACATTTTATTCCCGTACTTGAATTAGTTGAGGTGCCAGCCAGTCCTATAAAAGGCGAATTGGATGATTTATAGGTAGGCTTTTGCCCAAAATGATTTTGCATAGAATTTGATTTTTGATAGGTAGGCACCTTTTAAAGTGCTGTTGATTGAGGAAGTGATTCCAGAACTTTACATCTTTTTTCTAGAAATTGAAAAAGTAACTGAAAAGTGGGAATTTCGTCATTAGTATTGGCGTGACTCATTTCGAAATTTAAACGCGTCGGAATATCCAATTTTTCTAACAGAATGAAAAAAATAATAAAGTCCCAACTGTCAACGTCAAAGCTAAGTGATTTTAAAATTTCTAGGGATTCTGAAAAGGTGTCAATTAAATTACGCAATTCTTTAGCTGACTCGTTTTTTAATGTAGAGTTCATAATTGTGCTTAAAGCATCATTTGCGAGGTCTCGCTTGTTTTGATATCTATTGACTAATTTGTCGTAAGCAATTTTATAATTTTGATCAGATAAGCTAATCCCTGATATCAATTTTAAAGGCTCATCCTCGAGATATGAAAATAAATATTGAAGTTTTCGGACGTTACTTAGACTTTGATTTTGATCTATAATGTTATTAAAAAGATCGAAAAAGCTTGGCCATAATTTTTTATCACCTCGAAATATGGGAATACCTAACTCTTTGAGTTTTGGAGTTTCAGATTCGTTTTGATGAACATATGATCGCGCAAAGGATGGGGCCTCAACCGGAAATATTTCAGAGTAAACCCCCTTACACGCATAAAAATATTTACGAGCTTCTGAAAGGATCGCATCTTGCGCTTTAAACTCCTCGTCGTCCGAATCGTCTATCATCATAATGACATCATTATGTGCCAACATGCATTTATCGAAGGTTTCATCCAAATCGGAATACCTCACTTGAAACTCGTTTCTCGCTTTTGCGTCCGTTGCCGCGGTTTGTGAAAACACATAACACTCGGTGATCGCAGATAAAAAACCCTTGCGTTTTTGCACGGCTTTTTTGATAGACATGATTTAACCTTTGAAATGACGAAATTGTCGGTAAATATACAATTAACGCTAAATTAATGCTTCTGAAATAGAAAAATGACGAATTGTCGAAAATATGCACTAATTTATCGCAATTGATGAAAATTGTTTTAAATATCGAAATGATATGGAACACAACTAATCACAGAAATGTCGGTAAATATACAATTAACGCTAAATTAATGCTTCTGAAATAGAAAAATGACGAATTGTCGAAAATATGCACTAATTTATCGCAATTGATGAAAATTGTTTTAAATATCGAAATGAGATGGAAAACATCTAATCACAGAAATGAGAAATTTTGTTTGTTTGTTTTTTGATTGATTCTCGATTTTTGTTTACTGAAATGACCACGCGGTAGACGCTGCGTTACCATAGCAGCGGACCGAAAACAGGTGAATCGCGCCGAAACCGAAGGTCGAACACGAAAAACTACGGTTCAATACGATTGGCAAATTTTAAGGCCGTGTGGTCGCGGCGAAAATGTGAAAAATGGCCGACTTATTAATACCGTCGTATGGAGTAAATTTAAATAATTCGGGTCGAAGGAACACTTCTGTTTGCCCGCAGGTAGAAAAACGAGAACTACAGTGGACTGTATATATTTTAATTAATGAAAGCGCGAACAAACATAAATATATTGATATGAAATCACGAAATAAGTAAGGTCCATAGGTTAATTGCTGGTACCACACAACGGAAATCAGAAACAAAGCACTCACCAGTTTGCAGCCAATTTCTCCACGTACCAGGGGCCCCTTTCTGGATCTAATGATGGCACCACGTAGCTGAAGGGCTGAAGTTTCTAGTTCTATGCTTCAGTACACCAAAATCGAGCACTTTTAAGTGTAGAAATTTGTAATAGTTGGAGAAAGTAAATTAACACGCCATTTTCTCGAGGCGGTAGAAAAGGATCTCACTGATTGTTGGTGCGCATGTCGAAATGCGCGAAAATGTACTCTGTCCGTCATCCAATTGTGTGGTTTTAAAACTAAAAACAACCGCGAAATTTAGCGGGAGCTAACATGTATAATAAATATTTATTACTTTTAAAACGGTACATCCACTTTAAGGAAAAATTCATACCTGTACTTGCTTTTATTACGTTATGAAAATTTCCATCTGCTTCCATCACAGCTGCCGACAAGCGAATCAAAAGCGGTGCTGTATTGGCATCATAGACCTATAATAGGACTGGACTAAGCACGTCGCATAAGCGCAATGCTGGCGAAGTGATTCCAATTTGAGATGGGGCTATTCCGGACACATCATGGACAAAAACGCATTATATTGTATGGGAAAGATCTCTTTTTTGAATTAATTCGAAGCTTCGACTTTATTAAAAGTAGAAGTTTTTGCAATTGCTCCAGAAACTTTAAGCAAAAGTTTAATAAGAATTTTCATTTGAAAAGATACTTAATTAAAACTTTTTAAATTTAATAAAATATAACTAGGACGTTAAGTTTACAGGTCTAAAATGCCCAGTGGTGTATATACGGGGGGGGGGGGGCAGGGGTGGCCCGGGCCCGGGCCCCCCCCGAAGCTAAGGTTTTTTTGGATCTTTTCCACATACTTCATGAATACAAACATAAAATAGCATAAATTACCGCCTCATGAGGTCTCGGGCCCCCCCAAAACTGTCTCGGGCCCACCCCAAAACTATTTTCTATATATGCCACTGGAAATGCCTCATTTGAGGCCTCTATTTAGGTCACTACCTATAAGGTACCCACAAAAGACCAAAAGGTACTATAAATAATGTACAGGGTGACCCAAAAATCTTATGAAGCTTGTAATGATACTTCAAACTATAGAAAAAAATAGTTAGCAATAGATATTTTCGGACTGGCACATACAGGATATTCCAAGTTAGGTGTCCACCATGGCTAAATTCGTTATTATTATTAAAGATAGAAAAAAGCTTAAATTGGTCCACGGATCATTTGTAGGTGATCCGTGGATGGTCAAATAAAAAAAAAATAATCAAGTAGGTATTGCGTTTTCGAGTTTTTTCAAAAAACATATATTTTTTTTAAATTGAAGTTTTTCTGATGTCTTTTAAGTCGAAACAAAAATAGTTTTTGATTTTTTTAAGTTAAAAATTACGAAGAAATTTAAAATTCAAAACTGCGATTAGACTTCTTTCTGGCAAAAAAAAATCAATATCTACCTTAAGCGGCTGTCCATGGAGCGTATTATCCGCGCTTAGGCTTAAACATTTCAATCCAATTTTTAAATCAATGAAATCCCAAGAAAACATAAATCTGCACGAATAATACGCTCCATGGAGACCCGACATTAGCGTAATTTTGAATTTAAAATATCTTCGTTATTTTTAACTTTAGGAAAAAAACCTTAAAACTTTGTTTAGAATTGAAAGATCATAAAAATTATAAAATGAAAAAAAAAATATATGTTTTTTGAAAAAACTCGAAAACTTCATGCTTGTTTGTTTTTTTGATTTCACCATCTTAAATAGCATCAAAAATTCTACTAGTTTACAAATTTAAGCTTTTTTCTATCTTTAATAATAACGAAGCAATGATGAACAGTAAACTTGGAACACCCTGTTTTTATGCCAGTACGAAAATATCTGTTGCTACCTATTTTTTCTTGTAATTTGACCTACCATTAAAAGCTTTCAAAGATTTTTTAAAATAAAGTTTGCAATAGTGCAAAATTTTCTTGGATCACCCTGTACCTGATAGGGATTTCAGACCTGTAAACTTAATGCAATAGTTACATTTTATTAAATTAAAAAAAATCTAGTTAAAATTAAGTTTAAGTATGTTTTAAAATGAAAGAGGTCTTTCCCATACGTGTTTTTGTCCGTATTTTGCAAGGAATAGCTCTATCTCACTCTGGAATCGATTTTCGAGCATGAGGCTCAGTCCATTCTTATTATAGGTCTATGATTTGCATAGACATACTCATGTCTATAGATCGGGCAGCTACTCTCCATATTATATAAATAGAGTAGCTACATTTCAAAAATAAACAGAACGCTTGTCATAACTGCGCAGACTGGAGGAAACGGAAAAAAAATTAAATCCACCATTTTTTCACAGATTGAGCAATAATAACTTTGACCGGCACGATCTGAAAGGCGGCAGCATTGAACTAAACTCGCAGTAAAACATCATATTGGGTCACTGATCTCGATTAAAGATATTTAACAGGGCGTCACTGCTTACTTTCCACGACGACCTTTATAGTCCAATGAATAGAGACAAAAAAACACTCAACTGCTAATTTTACTTGTAAGTACTGATCGCAGTTAAGTACAAAATTGATATATACTTCAACTTTTAGTTTTGATGCCTAAAGCGCACTTACGAAATTATACAGTTTTGTATTTTCATGAATCAGGTTATTGGGTAATTTTGTACCCAAGTGCGACTAGTAGTTACAAGTAAATTTAGCAGTTGGGTGTTTTATTGTGTTACCTTCCATTGAGTAAAGGTGCGGGAGGAGAGAGGGAGGAGTGAACTAGAAAAATGTTGTCGAAAAAAATCTTAAAGCGTGTGCCGAAAGAATTTTTTAAATCGCTCTATATTTGTGAAAGGTATAGCTATAGCTATACTTATAAGGTGGGAGGGAGAAGAGTGGGAGGGGGATACTAGTAAAATAATGTTGGAAAAAAGTCTTTAAGCGTGTGCAGAAAAAAACTTGAAATCGCTTTATATTTGTGAAATTTATAGCAATAACTATTACTAATAAGGATGGCGGGGAGGAGAGAGGGAGATGCGGGGAGGAGGGGGAACTAGTAAGATGGTGTTGGAAAAAAATCTGAAAACGTATGCAGAAAGAATTTTTGAAATCTCTCTATATTTGATAAAATTATGCGAATATGGTTTTTGAATAGGGCGGGCGGAATGACAGGAGGGGAGATGGGTGGGAGCAGGGTGGACTACAAAGTAACGACAGCAAATTAGAGGACATTAGCAGTGGGTAATCAAAAGAGTTTCAATAAAATTGCCTGAAATTTTGTACAATACAAAATTATCTAAAATCTGGTGGTACTGCTGTTGTTCTGTGATTAACAGTAAAGGAGCTAGGCTATGTCAAAAAATGACTAAAATCACATGCTTGGGCAAATTTTCAGATGTTTCTTACTTAACACGTTACTAACTATCCTTAACACTTTTTTCTAGGGTAAAAAATGGAATATTAATTAACCTTGTGCTTTTACCGGCATCGCGCATCGGCGCAACGCTTGTGCCGTTTTATCAAAACCAGTAAATCATTTTTTTTCACTTTCTTACCCTTAACGTTGTTTTGGTTAAATTATAAAATGACGACACTCCTCAGTAATGGTCAACTTTGGCACTGTAAGGGTCCATCTCACCGACTATTTTTTCGGTTCCATAGCTTAAGCATTTCTTAATATAATCATATAATAACACTTTAGGCTATGTAACGAAAAAAAAAGTCGGTGCGATTGGCTATTAGGAACATATATATATATATATATATATATATATATGCTTGGAGGGTTTCGATATCAAGGTATTTTAACAATTATATTCTACTAAAGCGTTTACAACACCAAAATCTAGTAGGATTTTACTGACAGTCTTATAATTGTGACCTTACAACTAAGATTTAAACAAAATTAGTCGACACACTGTCAATATTATGTGGCAGTTTTAAGAAATTTAAAGGTCTAAAAACATTTCAAAGGTTGGAAACTGGTGGTTATTAGCTTGATTAACCAGAGCCCTCCATTGCGCCCTTACCTTTTTCGTGGCCTTACTCTTTTTCGTACATGTCTCCAGTTCATTATTTTTCTTGCTGTTCTTGTCTTATCAATTCTGTGAATATGTCTGGTGTCCGGAGATAAGAATAGCACCAAGGTAACCCCCAGGCCTGTCGTAAGAGACGACTAAAGGGGCCTCGACCCATTGGTAACTAGGTAGTCTGGTAATGGACGAGCATTGACCAGTATGTTTTAAAAAAACTGGTAACCTTTGGGATCACACTAACATCTACGGTAAATGGGATAGGTTAATCTGGTGGTTCTCTGAACGGATTCGGTTGCCTTTTTTTTTTGTTAAGGGTGTAGTCAGTGCAAGCACTGAAAACAAGTGGTCCCTTTGAAATGTATGTGCCCCCGGAACCGTTTTCTAAACATTACATCAGGTGGCAGAGCAGTCTTTCTATGTAGTCACTACATCTCCCTTCCGCTCTGGCGATTAGGAGTTCGTGCATATCATCTAATTTCTCTTTGTTACTTTATTTTGTCGTGCTCCTTTACTCTTATTACTGACTAAAACTTCTTTTGAAGACTTCTAGCAATACTTCAATACTATCAAGCCGTTTGGTGTCAAACAATTTCTATTTTACTCTAGTATTATTGATTGTTCTGAGTGTTCATCTTTACTTTTATTATCCATTATTTTTTTGATAAATTGGTTACCTACCTTCCAATTATCTTTTTTTTTAGCATCTCATTTATGATTTGTTCTGGTAGTACATTTTCTTGGTCTACATGTAAGGCTTCTAGCATAATGTTTCATTTTTCTCTAAACCTTGGGCAATGATTTGCGTCGTCTATGCCCATACAGTACATACATCTATCGCTTATTGTTTTTCCTATGCGTTTTGTGTATACTTTAAAGCACCCATGATTTGTTAAAATCTGCGTTATTTGATAATTGACATATCTATGTTTACATTCCATCCATCGTTTTATATTTGGTATTAGTCTCTTTATCCAAACAGCTTTTTCGGTACCTTTTTCCACCTTTCTTGCCATTTATTCATGTGTAACCTGTTTAGCTCTCGCGCTCTTAGGATTCGGTGGCCTGGTCATTTGGGAAATCATCACATGGGACAGGGTATTGTGGCTCTCTGTGCCCTGTTGAATATGTCAAAAGGTTTATGTCCCATCAGTGGTACAAGGCTACAACCATGGCATTATGTGGTATATCATGATGATTAAGTTTCTGGCCTAAAATATAATTTGTCTACTGGGTTCTATATACTAGATAGTATTTAAATTATTATCTAAGTCGAACACAGTAGGTACGTGCTAATCTTCTACTTTTGATGAACTTTCGTACTTACCTACCCTGCATAAGGGGAGGGGGATGAAAACTTAATGTTTTAACTACCCTGCCGATCTAAATAACATATCCAAAATTCAGAACTACCGGACCTTTTATAGGGTAAAACCCCTCTATTGATGATTGCTTATACTACGCTTGTAAGGTCACCGTAAAACTTTCCATTTTATAAAATGAATTAATGGCGAAAATGCCTTAGAACGGGTAACCTATTTATGTAACTTGTACTTAACTTTTTAAAATTAGGTTATTACAAAAAGTTACATTTTTCAGTTAACTTTAACTCACTGGCAGAGCCAGAAATAATATGAGAGTTATAAAGGCTGGTAACTACTAGAAATAAGTTAATGGCTGAAAAAAATTATATTTGTGTTGACTTGCTTTATCAGAATCCCGTAAATAAGTACACCACAAAAAAGGTGCATAGGAAAAAAGCGCACAGAAAAAAAAGCATACACGGTAAAAATTGCTTACGGAAAAAAGCGCACAGGAAAACTCAACTTAAACAATAATAACATCGGCACATAAAATACAAAAAGTGATCACTATATTTGAGCAGACCTATCTATCTATGTATATGTGTTTCGATGCGACCAATTCAATTACGAGTTTTGTTTTACCCGTAATTCCCCAAAATTGCGAAAAAATTGATCAAAGTGTTGCAATATTACATTGTTGTGGCAAAAATGGTACATTTTCAAAGCCAACAAATAAATTATTTACAGTAATAAAAAAATGACCAACCCCAGTATAAAAAGAATCTAAGACTATTTATCTGCCTCGCAGAACTACTTAATAAAGCAACGTTGTCATCATCATTCTTTCGCAATTTTTTTGTGTCTGCGCAAAAAATTGAAACGCTTTTTTAAAGTGTAAACTTCTTTAGGCGCGTTTAGCAGTTTTTGTGGGTACTGAATTGAACTAAGCCGTCAGGCTCGGCTGTGTAACGGTCATTCGGGTGAAGTCGGCTCGAGTCGACTAACTGTGAGAGGTACATTAAGCGAGCGATATGATGATGCAGATGAAGGCCAGTATTAATAATTTCGCCTTGTTGAAGTTTACACTTCTGCTGTGTGGTCTGAAACACACACAATTTTTTATTTTAATGGACATTTTGGGGTTGTACGGTCAAACCGGACACCAAATAAGTAAGGTTGTGATTAAATTTACAGGTCACTTTGTTATTTTGTGCTGCCGGTGAAAATTTTACCTATGATCAACCAATTGGGATAACAATAAACCTTTTTAAAACATACTTAAATATTTTAAAATCTACAAAAATTCTTCGATTTTTAAAAAAATTTCACAGTTTTACATATTTTGATAATTTTTAAAGTTTTTATTTTATTATTTCTACAAAAAATTCTAAAAATTAAAAAAAAATTTCAGAACATATTTATAAATTTTAAATTTTTATGAAAATATTATATAGTTGTGCATGAGTAATTATAAAGACTAAATTTCCTTATGATTTTTCCAAGGGTTAAAAACTTTCTTTGTGTAATTTCCCTGTGCGCTGTTTAACTATGTTAGCTTGTTCCTTTGCGCGCTTTTTCGATTTGCGCTCTTTCCTGCTGGCGCTTTTTTCTGTGTAAGCTTTTTTCTATAAATTTTTATGAAGATATATAGTTCATGAATAATTCTAGACTTAAATTTATCTTATGATTTTTCAAGGGTCATAAGTCTCTTTGTATATTTTTCCTGATTGCTGTTTTACTATGTGAGCTCGTTCCTTTGCGCGCTTTCTTGATCCGCGTCTTTCCTGCGGGCGCTTTTGCCTGTGCCAATACTTTATTTGCAAATATTTCCTCTTCGCTTTTTTCCTGTGCGCTTCTTTACAGTCACCGTTTCAACATTACCCCCCTCCCCTCCCCTGACTTTTGCTCCAGAACCGCCGTTGATTTAACTTAATTAAAATTTAAAAACTTTCGGAAAAGTTTTAAATCAGACATAGGCAGTGGCGGCTGGTGACCTTATAAATTGGGGGGGCAGAAATTTAAATTGCATGAAAAACGAGATAAAAAACTTACCGAAACAATTTGATTTTAGTATTTTCCAAACAAGTAGCTACTTGGTGTAGTTTTTAGATTATTTGTTTATAGATAAAGTCCATTCACCTTTTTTTATGGCCCTGTAGAGCAACCTCAAAAATCCCGCAGAATTTTAAACAGTCTATTAACCTACTAGGTATAAGTCTAATTTTTGTCAAGTTTTCATTATGTTCGGTAATGTTTTGCCTATAGACACTATTCAATTGGCACCTAATATCAGTCTTGCCTAGCATAGAAACTTCTGTGTGGTTATTTAAATGAATACCACTTACTTAGTGTCTCTTTAACTTTTCACTAAAGCGCTTGATATCACACATTCCCTTTGCACGCAGGATCACTTCGTGGATTGTTCCTAACAAGACAAATAAAGCAAAAAAAAACATTTCTTTTTTCACAATCGAACAACCAATTTTCAGCATCGTATAATTTTTTATTAAATTTTCTATTTGTTTTTTATGGAACACCCCTCGGCATTACTTACACTAAAGTTTTGGTTCATTTTTAGGTCCGCTCTATGTGGCCCTAAAGATTTTATTTGTAATTAAAGTTCATATGTCAACGTATTTAAAGTTGCACAGTTAATTATATGTAATCGACGGTATTTATTTCCATTTTATAAACAAACGATAACTAAAACAACATGAGACCGGCAGACTTTTTACTACTGATGACAAACCCCAAATCAAAACAAATTCAGACGTCTTTACTAAGAATAGAACCGGCAACACTAGAAAGGGCAAAGTACGTTTCGGCACGATGATGATGACCGACTTCAACTAAAACAAACATTCCTCCCGCCCCCGCTCGAGAACATCCACCCATAACCCGCTGAAAAACGGGTGATATTGAAACCTTGCACCGCGCGGCGCTGCCGGCTTGTAATTATTTACGCTAAAAAAGTAAAAAGTTCACCCAATTAATCGCTTGTTGTTAACCATAGATACTAAAAAGAACTAGACAATCATGTCGTAAGAGAAGATTTAACTTTTTTTAAATAAATCAATTAAAAATACTGTTTGTTCTCTAGTTTTGGGAGGGCACTGCCCCGTTGCAGCCGCCACTCAAGTTTTACTGGATAATAATTAGCCTGCCTGGATAAAGCTAAAAAGAATTTTGTTTCATTCAAAAAGTAGCAAATAAACTTTTAATAAGGTAATATCAAATTAAGGCCACTTGCTTTTTCAGCAAGACAAGAGCAGTTAGAGCTATAAATTACACACGAATTGTTGAATATTAACGGATTGGATTTGGCCAAAGCGAAAGCGGCAAATCTAAAATGGCCGTCGTCCCGTCCTTTTAAACTAATGACATTTCGTTCTCCGGTTTAGAAATTTCAAATTCTTGTTAACACTGTTTTTGTTTTATTGTGTTTTTGCCAGTTTTTCTTAATTAAATTTGGGATAAAATCTAATTGTTCTTCTTTTTATTAGAGAAGAGAAAATCCGAGATTTGCTTTCTTTTTTATCAAAAACACAACAAAACTAACAACAACTGAGAGTCTCTGCCAGTGGTGTATCCAGGCCCTGATCTTGGGAGGGGTAATTTAGTCAAACAACACATAGTTGCTAAATAAGAGCACATATTATTTGTAAAAAATCCTTATGTTTTACCAATCTTGGGGGGGGGGTAATTACCCCCAGTACCCCCCCCCCTGTATACGCCGGTGGTCTCTGCCATTTTGACAAAGCCGCGATAAAAACAAAGTACAGCAAGTTTGGCTAGGCTGTCTAAACCACTTTTCCGCTTTTTTAATGGTAATGTCAAACGCATGGTGTACCCATTTTTTTATCCAAAGCACAGAGAGGTCGGGTTGCCGGTAGTGAAAATAATCTTTTGGGTTTTGCTGTTTACTTCGGTATATCATATTTTTTATAATATTCATCTTAAAATTGGTTTGTGTCCTCCGTTCTGACAAACGTCGATTTTTAGGAGCAAAAATAGATGTAGGATGTTATATGCAGTTTTTCAAAAAATACTGCACTTTAATGATATATTTGAGAACCCAAGAGCACCCCTCTCCGAGGTGCGCCCTTGTTATATAAAACAAATCGCTAAATGACTAGAAAATACAAAAAGATTATATGCACATACGCTTCACTCTGATGTGCTACAATTAAACTAGTCATAGAAGCATTAAAGTCAAATAGATTATAAATCCCAGGTGATTCACATATATTGTATTTGTATTTTTAGCTCACACCACTACTATACTATAGTAGTGTGAGCTATGGTGATCCTAATTTTTTCGAGAAAAAAAAAGTTGCTCCGATTTCAAAAATTTTTATATATCTTTGCGTTTCAGATGATTTTGAAACTTTTTTGTCTCGCCGTCTGTCTGTCTGTCTGTCTGTCTGTATGTCTGTCTGTATGTCTGTCTGTATGTCTGTCTGTATGTCTGTCTGTATGTCTGTCTGTATGTCTGTCTGTATGTCTGTCTGTATGTCTGTCTGTATGTCTGTCTGTATGTCTGTCTGTATGTCTGTCTGTATGTCTGTCTGTATGTCTGTCTGTATGTCTGTCTGTATGTCTGTCTGTATGTCTGTCTGTATGTCTGTCTGTATGTCTGTCTGTAACGACCAACCCGCATAACTCAAAAACCGCTGGTCCGATTTAAATGAAATTTGGTACCTAGGCTGGGTCTTGGGCCGTGGTGGTCCCATTTAAAAATGATCCAAATCCACCGAACGCAAGCCAAATAAAAGGGTGGGGGTAGATTAAGAGTTTATATAAAAATATGACGTGTGTGATATTAAACGAAAGGTAATTAGGTCTGGAGTTAAACAAAATGAATTTTAAGTTATTAAAACAAAGGGTGGGGGTAGATGTCAAAAAATTAGAGTTTAAGTAAAAATATGGCGTGTTTGATATCAAACGAAAGGTAAATGAGTCTGGAGTTAAACAAAATACATTTTACTTTTTTAAAAAAGGGTGGGGGTAGATTTAAAAAATTAGAGTTTAAGTCAAAATATGGCTTGTTTGGTATCAAACGAAAGGTAATTGAGTCTGGAGTTGAATAAAATATATTTCAGTTTTTAGTTATATTAGCTCACACGTACACTATAACTATAGTACCTAGTGTGAGCTTAGGTGCCCATAGATTGGCAGAGTATTTTAAATAGTAGGGATGAGGGAGGCCTCAGATACGCGAGAGAGGTCTGAGATACTTTAAAGGCGGCCAAGCCCTGTCTGCCCCCTAGCTACGTCGATGGTTTATTATGGACAAATATAACCATATTAAAATGGATGGAGAATAGCTTCCAACAATACTGGATAAATATACCAGAACCTGCTCATTCTAAAGAGTTCATTATCATCATTATGCGTTTAAAAGTTTCAAAAACTTAAATTGATACTCTTTAAAACATCAAGACAGCAATGAAAAGACAATCGCATTGACACAAAAAGTGATGCTATTGTTTTGTCAAGTTGTCAAATTTAGTTTAAGAGCGGTTAAATATGGTTTTTTTCCGAGGAAGAAAAACTGGATATGTAACTAGTAATATATTCAGTTTCCCGACAGAAGACAACCAACCCGCGAAGCCATTTTAAATAGAATAAATACTTTATTATGGCCAGCAAATAGCTCTGACTTTTCTCCCCTTGACTTTTTATTATGGGGCTACCAAAAAAATAAGGTGTATTACAACAGGCTGGAAACACTTCAAATTCTACAAGAGAAAATAGAACAGACATTTGGAAATTCTGCACACTCTATCTATTAATCTATTTAAATTTATAAGAATTATTAAAAATTGTATTAATAATAATAAAGGAGGCTATGAAGAAAATTACCAATGAAGTAAAGATATTTATTTTTTCTAAAAAAAATGTATTAGTCTTTGTTTTTACTGGCTTGCAGCGCCACAAATTACTGTACAGAATCACCGCGGATAAATATTAGAGAATTATTGAAATAAACCCAGGCTATAATAGTGCCAGGCACAATTTTGACACCCTCACATTGTAATATCAGCTGTGATCTTTTATCACACGGGCTTTGTTTACTATATGAACGGGAATAAATAGTGCCTTCTTTTATTAATTGAAAATAAACGACGAAAGTTTTAAATTCGACTTTGGTATGTCAATTTTGAAGGATTAACCTGTCAGTTTTTAATGTAAATTTGTCAAAATAGTGCCTGGCACAATTATAGCCTGGCTGTATTTCAATAATTCTCTAATAATAAAATATATATATATATATATATATATATATATATATATATATATATATATACCTTACAAAAGCAACAGCATTTGTGTCAATGCAATTGTCTTTTTCATAACTGCCTTAAAGTTTCAAAGATTATCAATTTAAGTTTTTAAAATTTTCAACGCACATATCTCCAAAACCTTTAAACTGAATAATTCCAACATATATGTTTTTTAAATCATAAAGACAAGATCTATAAAAATCTAAAAAAATATACAGGGTGTCCAATTTAAAAAGTAGTCCGTCGTCCGTAGTGTTGTCGTGGTATCAAAATTTGCTTCACACATCGGCGGTCCGAGTTTAATTCCTGGCTTGGTACTTGGTTGTTGGTGATTGTTTAAAATGCTTTAACCTGGCTTTAACTTTGCAAAACTGGGCGAATGATCCTGATTGGATGGAAATTCCCAGTATAAACAAAAAAAAAACAAAAAAAAATTAAAAAACCATCAACCTGTCAAATTTTGACCTATATAATTTTTTTGATATTCTGACCCAAAGATTCTTTTACTTCTTAAAAAATTATGAAACTTTTATATTTATTATATTTTGACATCTATTCAAATAAACGTTTTAGATATGGTGTAAAAATATACGGGAAAACCCTGTGCACAAAATCGACGTGTTCAAGAAATTTTCCAAAAATTAACTACAAATACCTACAAAAATAGTTTACCTTTAAAAAAACACCATTACCATTACCTGGTAGGATCAAGGGGGATTGATGCCCCCCCCCCCCCCCAAATAAATGAATCTGTTTGCAAAAGAGATTTCTTAACAACAAAAATAGGAAAAAAGTTGCCCAGTATGCAAAGTTTTAAGAAAAAATTTTGATAACTACTTTATATCCCCTCCGAAACTTCTTTTCCCGTTTGTAGCCCAGTCATATTAGGTGAAAAAATCCTGACACTTGGAATTTCGTATAATTATTCCTTAGCATCTGGGACACAATCATATTCTCCGCCAAAATCACTCTTGAGCTTCGCTAAACTCTATATCATAATTTTTGAGATAACTTTTTGACAGTTATCAGCTGTTTACCATAACAAATAGCATATAGGCTAACGAAAAAAAAATTGTAAAAAGTTGTCTCAAAAATAATGATGTGAACTATAGATATAAGGCCCCAAAGGTAATCAAAATCACTATTTTGCAATTTTCTCGAAAAATAATAACTTTTTTAAAAAAAGTTAAGAAAGAAAAAATACGCAAAAGAGCAATTCCGCGCCAAGTCATCCAATTTACAAAAAAAGTGTTGCCCTGACATTTAATTTTTTTCTTTAATCATGCTTACTAAATGAAACAGCTTAACCGCTTTTGCACAATTTTAGATTTTTTAATCCAACTAGTATGTTGTACACGCATTTGAAAAGTCTAAAAACGGGCACAATGGGACTTTAAAGAAAAAAATTATGCTCATAGTAAACAGCACCTAAAAAAAATTAACCTATAATTTTTAAAACATGCATAAAAGTAGTTTTCAAAAAAATTTGTTTTTTAGCAAAACCTTTTATATTGGCTTAATTAGAGCAATTTAGAGAATATCCAAAAAACGTAGAAATTTTCGAAGTTTTCATATTTTTTTGGGGTATAAATGTAATGTTTTCTTAAATTTTTGATACAGTGTTGGAAAGCTATACTCAAGGAATATATCTTCCTTGTACAAAACATATTTAAAAAGTAGACGTTACCTTGGAGTTCTACGAAGAAGTTAAGAATGTCTGGGAAATTCCTCAACTTCAGCATCAAAAATGACCCTGTCTATCGGGGTGCTGGTGGTAATCAAGTAGGGTAAATTTTTCACTGTATCATATACTTTTAAAAACAAGAATAAAAAATCTGGGTCTCTAATCCTTAAGGTCACTACACATTTTTTTGTTATTTTAATATTTTTTGTGATGTTAAAATTACAGGCGTGGATCTACGGGAGGATGCCCCAACCCCCCAAATCTGAAACTTTACTCAGTGTTGACACACAGAATACCTCCTACTACTACTACTACCTCCACTATGCAAAATAGTTTTGTGAAATTTTATTATGATATTTTCCCCCAAAATAAAGTTTCTAGATGCGCCCCTACAAATTAAGGTTTATCAGAAGGTAAAGTTTATTTATATGAGCACTGTTCAATAAATTATGATCTAAACTCTCTTCATAAGGTCACTACACAAATTTTTTAAAATTTTATTTACTTTTTTAGTAGTTACCTACTGTCGTACTTAAAAAATCGGAAAAGAAGTTGAGTTCTATAATTTCAGAAACCGAAAAAAAAATTTCTGAGCTTGAAGTAAATTTAGCATCTATAGTTAAATCATCCAGAGGAGTGAAAAAATGGTGTCCAGTTGTTTGTTTGAGATTTTAATGTAAAACAAATCGTTTCACAGTACCTCCAAACGCATCACATGGGCTTTTACCATGCGTGAGTTTTGTAGTTTTTTAATGCTCAGTGGCGTATGCAGAAATTTTCCAAGGGGGTTGGGAGAGGGGGCTTGAGTAAAAGCAAAGTCCTGGAAAACTATTTATTTCTTCTTTCAGAAAAATTCAATCTTTAGGAGAAGTTCTTAATGGCTTTGGAAATATTAGGCCTCCAACACCCCTCCCTCCTGCGTACGCCACTGTTAAACCTGAACCATTTCATTTACCAAAGAAACAAACTAATTAATGTCCGTGTCTCACCAAAAATGTATTCTTAAAACAAAAAAATTTCCGACAGTGTACGAAGATGGGACTTGAACCCACAAACTAGGATGTCACGCAAAACAGTATGTGGCTATAAATAAGATCGTCTGACGATGATTTTTATACATAATTTTTATCCTTATGCGACTCAATAAAAAAATTTGATTTTTTACATGCTTTAATCAAATAGCTTGGTAAAATGACAGACCCAGATTTTTTATTTTACTTTTATTTAGACGATACATTGTCAAGTAAAACAAGGCACAAGCAAAGAAAATATATCAACAAGAAGCGACAAAACCTGAATGACAGTAATGCAGTACTATTGCACTCAAAGAAAAAACTGTGCAATTTTTGTTTTACACAAAAAAAAAATAAATTCAAAACTTTACTAGCAAAAATATTGTCAGGAATCCCTGTAATTTACTTTGTTTGAATGGTAACCTTATTTGTTTATTTGTATAATGAAACCACGTCCTGTATACAGGGATGCATATTTCACTTTGGCCTATAAATATATTTGTTATCCCTTTCAACTGGTCTAGCATGTTCTATGAGTTCTACGATGTTACGAGTTTTAAAGAGAATAAGGTTTGTACCGGTATTTATAATGTGCGTCTTCAGCTCGCCACTGGCATGAGCCGCGCCTGACTCCAAAACATTTTATCCGACTAATCAATTTCTCTAGTGTCTAGGGGAAATTTTCATTAAGTTGACATAAAAGAATTACATGTGGGTGTGTAATGCACCAGAATGTGCCTCTTATTTTTGAAGTTCTCCGGAAAAAAATGGCGATTGCCCCCGCCTGAGACAACCTAATTTATTTCTATATTAGAATTTGTTTTATAAACACAATTTTTTTGCATATTTTAACTGTAATTATTTTTTTTTTCAACAAGTTGTTTGCGTATATCTTTTCTTTTTGGACAATTTTCCGTTTTCAAAAACGGAAAAAGAACAAAGAGACCGGAAAATCTATTTTTACGGTCTCTTTTTTAAAAATGATCTAAAATACAAAGTGACATTTAAAATTAAGCATGAATTAATTGTAGAGTAGTAGTTTGTAGTGTTTAATCTCTTTTTAAAAAAATTATTATTTACATGTTGGTTGTGTTTGTGCTGTTTTATACCGGTTTAAAAAAAATACATACGGTACACGATCGAAAACTATCTTTTCCTACTCACGTGCGGAAAAGTGTACTTTTCCGCACTCTTTTGCGTGCGGGAAGTAGCACTTTTCCGCACTAGTGCGGAAAAGTTACTTTGCCGCACTAGTGCGGAAAAGTTACTTTTCCGCACTGCCCCTTGAATTTTGTTTTTACATGAGTTTTAATGAAAATATGGAACTGCAATAACAGTAAACAGTTTTTTGCAATATTTATTATGTGAGTATTACTATTGTTTCTCATAGGTACTCTATTAATAAGCAAAGTTTTTTAGAAGCTGCCTTTATTAATGACAGTTTTTTACTTTGTCAAGCACTCTATTAACAGAATAACAGAACTGACACCCAACATGTAGATGTCATTATTTTTAAGGTGGCTATGAGTAAGTATAGCATCACTGTTTAGATACCATAGCAACAAATTAAAATACAAACAAACGGTTTGATAGCTTTTTGAGCTGCAGCGTCGTTATAGTATAATATTATCCACTATTTTTGACCCAATGGACTCAGATTCCGAACAGGAAACGCCCCAGGAGATTTTGGAGGCAGCAAATGCGGCCACACTATCGTTGATACCCGAGAAATCTTCGCCAAGATACAACAAAGAATACGAAGCTTTAGAATCATGGTGTAAAAGCAAGAGTATGACCTTAGCAGTGGCTGCTTCAAAAGAGGAGGTAATATTGGCCTATTTTTATTATTTATCGAAGAAACTCTCTCCTTCTACTTTATGGTCCAAGTATTCCATGGTTAAAATGGTCCTTAAAGTCAAACATAACATCGATCTTAAAAATTTTTGTAAATTGACAGCCTTTCTAAAACGCAAAAATGAAGGCTTTAAACCAAAAAAATCCAGAATATTTGAAAAGGAGGACACGGAAAAATTTTTGACCCAAGCGCCAGACTCGGTTTATCTCATGATGAAAGTTGCCACCATCTTCGGCGTAGCTGGGGCGTGTCGCAGGGAAGAACTAACGAAACTAACCATCGACAACATTGAAGAAAAAGACGACATTCTCTTGATTACCATACCAGATACTAAAACAAAGGTATGTAGAAAATTTGTGGTTTGCGAAGACAGCTACATCGCTTTATATAAAAAATACAAGTCGTTACGTCCTTTAAACTGCACCACAAATCGTTTTTTCCTAAACTACAAAGCTGGAAAGTGCGGTAATCAATGCGTCGGCATTAATACGTTTGGAAAAATGCCAAGTAACATTGCAGGATATCTGGGCCTCAAAAATCCTGAAATGTACACCGGCCATTGCTTTAGACGATCATCGGCCACAATGCTAGCTGACGCAGGAAGCAATATCACAAATATTAAAAGGCATGGGGGCTGGAAGTCCACTTCTGTGGCGGAATCCTATATAGAGGATTCCCTACAAAATAAGAAAAAAATTGCGGAAAACATTTTATCAAAAAAACCATTAAACAACATGTATCAGAATCTGCAGCTAGATCACATTGAAAGTGAGGCACCATCTTCCATTATTTATCAAGGCCAAGAAGAAAGTTCCAGTGTCGTAAAATCCATGGAAATCCAGGAATCTCATATTTTTACTTCAAAAACGGGCCAAATTATAAACGCCAGTGAAATGAAAGCACATTTAAAAGGAGCTGACTCAGCAGTGAACCTGCAATGCGCTACAAATTGTAGCTTCAATTTTAATTTTTATAGTAAATAGTAAAATTAGTTTAAAGTTTTCCGATTTTTCTGTTATTATTTTAAAAAATAAAGAAAATATTAACAAATCTTTAGTTTCTTATTTAATTTTATGCAAAATTACATAAAATAGTTTTGAGTGCGGAAAAGTAACTTTGCCGCACTAGTGCGGAAAAGTAACTTTTCCGCACTCATTTTTTATAACTTTATTTTTAAGTTATTAAAGAAGAATGCATCAATTTCATTCCTTATTCTTTGTGCTTGGCGTGTTCTAACCTAAAAGACCAAAAAATTGTCCGATAAAAACTATTTTTTTTCTAAAAAACTGATGATTTCCACGTTCATAGGAAAAATGTTGTACCTAACACTTGCGGAAAATGTCTTTTCCGCCCTTGACGGTTGCCCGAACTCCGCTCCGCGTCGTTCGTGCAACTTCCGTCGCGTGCGGAAAAGTATCACTTTCCGCACTTGTTAGGTAAATAACTATTACCTACTCGCGTGCGGTAAAGTAATTACTTTACCGCACGCGCACCACTTAGAAACCTTAGCAACGCATCAATAAGACAGCTTCGATATTTGTTTACATTTCAATTTCATCTAATTTGACATGTTTATTTAAAAATTACATTTAATTTTTTGAAAAAAAAAAGTTCCTCATAGGTAAAATATTGTACACTTGGGGACTAATTAAATGGCCGTTGCCGTTTTCAGAAGAGCTAAGATGAGAATCCGAATTTAATAGAATTTTGATATTACCCAACAGCAATATTAGACTGCAAGCCAAACGAAATACAGTAAGGAGCCCTGAGTTAATGCTTAAATTAAATTAAATAAGGGCCTACGTGCAAATTTTATGAAAACGAGTTTATTTAAGAAATCTAATGATATATTTAAAAAAATATTAATTTAAATAAATAATAATGCCCTTAGAAGAACTCTAGCGCAATTCTATCAAATTCTAATAAAAAAGTTGTTAATTCTAGACATTTACATTTTTGGAATAAATTGCATATTCATTTTAAAAGTACTTTTTTGCAGATAAGCCTTTTTAGCCGTAGAATGATGATTGTCGCGTCTGGCAATACCTACAGAATTTTTAATTGTGCAACGAAATATTTCGTATTATATAAATAATATGTAATATAATACAGGGTGTAGCAGAATGAAGGTGCGTTTTTAAAATATGAATAACTCAGCTAATTACAAGAATTTAAGTTGAGATTTTAACAGTTGAAAAGTGAATTTGCGTTTTGAGAGTAATATCAGGTAGATGACGTCCGTTTTCTGCAATGTTGGAGTCGTTCCTCAAAGTTCCGCATCACACAAATCAATTTCAATTGCCCCTGGGCGTAGTTAGGGTGGCTTGGGTGGAGGTTAAGCCTTCCCGTCCAAAGCTTATTAAAATTAACCCCCCCCCCCCCCTGAAATTATTCGAACATTACCATAGACACACAAACACAATTCAGAAGAGAAAGTATGACTATAGCCTCCCAGATGAGAACACCTAACTACGCCCATGCCAATGCCTCACTTGTGCTCTGGGTAGTTATTCTGAGTCTTAAATGATGTGACCATCCACATCACACGCTTTGACCAATAGCAAACTCTGAGCGGTCGCTTTTTATGCGAATTGAATTGTCTCGACCAATAGCATAGTCACCCGCTCTTTAGAGTTAATGAATTTTACGCGTTTGAAGTGAAATCTGTTCTCCTGCCCTATAGCGACTGAACGTTTCTCGGTTATATCGTAGGAGAAGCTTGCGCAATGGAGGTCTTTTCGCATGACACGTGACGGCTCGGAGCTAATGTAAAGCTTGCTATTGGTCAAAGGGTGTGTTGTGGATAGTCACACCGTTCAAGACTTAGAATAGATACCGTGATAGCTTCTGTCTACTCCTCCAGCCTACCTATTCTCGTACTTGAACGATGTGATAGTAAAATTCACTAACTCTGAAGAGCGGGCGACTATGTCATTGGTGAGAGTGTGGAGCGTGTGATGTGGTTAGAGCCTCAGGGTGGTTTAAGGTATTTCCCTTAAAATATAATAATTATTAGTTGTGGTATCATGGAAACGAGTAAGCCACGACACTTTAACGAGACGCGAGATCACGTAACCACCTAGGGGGAGATCAATCTTCCCCCAAATAAGAATGTATAAAGTGTGTTTAAAAAGATTTCGCAGCAACACAACTAGGACAAAAATGGGTGGGCGGTTTGAAAACATGCAGCAGAGTTAGTGAAAATTTAATCACGAATAAGTCACTTTGCAGCATTTATGGAAAAATACACATACAAAAAATATTTGCAAACTAACTGAACTTGTAGATCTTGATTTTGACTCAGTCCACCGTAGTGCCTTACCTAGGGGGGATCAAGGGTATTAATCCCCCCGACATTTTTAGGACTAATAAATAATAAAATATTTATGGCAGAATTGACTCTGAAGATTTTTGCTTATAGCAGCTGAAAACATGCTTAAACTACAGTTTGGTTAAGCATTCTATTTTCTAAAAAAACTAAAATCTTATTTTATAGGTAAATTCATGCAAAATGCGTAACAAACTATTTTTGTTCAATTTCGAAAAAAGCCCGTACTTCTTAATAACACCAAATAACTTTATTAATAATTAAACAGTTGTGTTTAAAACAACATTAATTGACTTGACTGCGAAGTTAATCCAGGATTAGAGTTAGTTAATCAAGGATAGTTTTTGCCTGACAAATATAAATTTGACTAAAAAATTATGCCGCGTTGACTTATTTTTTAGCCATCCATAGGTAGGAAGGCTATTGGGATCGTCAAAAAAACTTTTTTTTATTTTTCATCAAAATAATGTTAGGTTACATTACATACACCAAAATTTTTGATAGCGACGCGTCGCGTCGATTGTCTGGGGCACGATAGCACAAAAATTAAGAAATATATTTTAGTCACTTAACTGTCAACGTTCCCATTTTTACAACACTTAATAGTATAGTTAATAACAAATAGTTTCAGAGGAATTCATAGTTATTTTAAAAATAAAATTAAATATTTTTAGTAATTAGGCAATGTTTGCAACAAAGTATAAAAGGCAATTTCAAAGGGGTAAAGTCAACCACGGACACGGGTGTTTCGCAAAAAGAAATTTTTCACTTAATAGTATAGTTAATAACAAATAGTTTCAGAGGAATTCATATTTAAAAAAAAATAAAACCAAATATTTTTAGTAATTAGGCAATATGTTTGCAAAAAAGTATAAAAGGCAATTTCAAAGAGGTAAAGTCAACCACGGACACCGGTGTTTCGGAAAAAGGAATTTCCATCGTCAGCGTAGCTTGCCTGACTACAGTAATCAAACTGACTACAAGATACAAGGTAATTTACCTATTTAGGAAAATGCAGATCATTAAAATATATATATCTTTTTTAGGCTAGACAAGAAACACAGGCCTGACTCCATCCGAGTACAATGTTACAAAAATTATATATTAAAAATAGCGCAACCAAAATCATAACATTTCTGGCTCCGAGGCAGTTCACATTTCACTTTTTTTCACTCTTAAAACTTTCGTTTGTGAGATATTACAGCCTAAGTTAAAAGCCGCTTCTATCGTGTCACCCCGTGCGCACTTCATTGCTAAAATGTAAGACACAATTTAAATCATTTCTTACACCCTAAGAATGCAAAATCGACTGGTCGTTCAAAAATCGTCGTGTGCAGGGGGTGATGGGGGTAGATTTTCAAAAAATTTGGAAAACAATTGTTTTGCATTTTTTGAATCTATAAAGTGTGCTCATGACTCCACCAAAAGCATATAGTAATATTACTATCAGAAACATTTATTTTTCAATGTTGAAAATATCGTTCCCAATGCTTTTATATGGAGTTCCCTATTAGTATAAGAGCCCAGTAGGATTTTGGGCTTGAATTGCAAACCGATACTCATATATTTTAATCGATTCGTCATAAGACCATGTCCCAAAAAAAATGGAGATACCTGCGAAAATCCTGCATAAACAAGCCGCCATCTTTGTTTAAAGATGGCGAAAAGGAGTTTGAATCAAATGTACGTAACTTTTTTATTACGAAATCGATTTTACTCAGACAAATTGTGATTAGCTTCTACTATAATGGCCTCTCCAAAACACTATCAATACTTTTATCTCTATACTATAAATTCTGTAAGTTCCTTTAATACGCTGTTTTTTTTTAGGTTTTTTGATTTTTTAAAGAAAATTACGGGTTTTACAAAAAAACATAAATAATAAAAAATATGCAGATTGTTAAGATGTATTCACGGTGGGTCTAATACTTGCTGTAGAGTAAGCGGTTCTCGAGTTACACTCAAAAAACCACTAAATTGGCCTATACACCTACCCCTGGGTACAAAATTTTCATATTTTCACCAAGTCATGAAAGTTACTAAAAAACTAAAAAGATCGAAAAAGGATGTCAGGCTAAATAAGAAACGGCTATTAGTTTCAAAAAGAAACTGATACTGAGGTAGAAATGGCGGCTTAAACATGGCCGAAGCGTAATTTACAATTTTATTTTTGAGGGTAATTATTTTATGTAAAACGAACCCTCACGGGGTCAAAATGTACCCCCGCTAAAAGACAATTTAATTATCTTCAAAAAAGGATAGTATACTTTTTGTCGTAAAGTTAATAGTTTTCCTGAAAAAAACAAAAAATATGCGGCATACATAATTCGATGTTTTCGTTCCATAGAAGTACGACAATGGCATGGGTCCATTAAGGAAAAAATAATTTATGCATAAATAAGCGAACCCGCAGTTACATATTTAAACAAGGCCAACACAAAAATAGAGGCCACGACCCTGAAAAAATCAGCTGTTCTCCCGGGGCTGAATTTTACATTGGGTCTTATGGGAGGTCAGACGTTTTTTTATGATATTTTCAAAATGGCACTA
Source organism: Aspidapion aeneum (assembly GCA_963576565.1). Taxonomy (NCBI): domain Eukaryota; kingdom Metazoa; phylum Arthropoda; class Insecta; order Coleoptera; family Brentidae; genus Aspidapion; species Aspidapion aeneum. Next base: position 44,946,902 of record OY755043.1, read on the forward strand.
CAGATTTCCGCAAAATTTCTGTGAAATATTCTCAGACACCATCCCGATATTCCACCAAAGGTTTGTAAGGAAGCAACATGATTAAAAGGTTTAAATCTTCAAGATTTAGCATTCCTTATTTTGAATTCAAATTACCCGCCATGTACCACATGCCAACTGTTATATTTGACATGTATTTGACTTTGTCATATGTGATTGTCACATTCGCTTCTACTTTAAACTTAATTTTTGTGTGAGCTAATGAAGCGGCTATGAAAAATTAGGGCTTACTATACATTAAAAAAAAAATTGTTCTGCGAGAATATAGTAAAAATAATCTCAAAAACGGCTTTATTTAAAAAAAAATCAAATATCCATGAACCGTCATTCCAACTTCAATATGTTAAAGACAATCAGCTGTGTCGTAACGTGACTATCAAAAAAAAATCAGCCCCGGATGTGACGTCAACAAAGTGGAGGATCGTGACCCGTCCATTTTGATAGCCCTGATTTAAACTCAGCATCAAAAATCTTACAAAAAACATATTTGATACTTTTCTGTTAAATTAACAGGTGGTCACGTGATTTTGGCAACTTCTTAACGGTTTAAGCTAGAGACTTGGTTCTTTTTTTGATTTGTAGACAAAAATGTCCGATCAAAATTAATCACCACTGGCATGTTTTTAAATTTGTAAAAATATATACAGGGTGTCCCAAAAATCTGGGTCTAACCAAATATCTGCCCAACTATTGAAGATAACTGAACCATATTTGGTAGTGATTGATGACATCGAGAGATTTATTTTATGCACACATTAACAAAAACGTGTAAAAAATACACTAAGAAAAAAGTTATATTTATATTTTAGCTATTTATTCGGTTTTTATTTTCTAAAAAACGCCCTGTATTTCTAAAACGGAGCAATGTCGGATTAAAGTAATTGGCTTTTAATTGTCTTATTTTGACCTCAGAAATATATCTTAGGCTTTTGCACTGTCCTTTCATAGACAGATTGTATAAGTAATTTTATCCATATTTTCGTGCTTTTCCATGTTTTTCCCGGGTACGCTGTAATTGACCAGAGGCAATCAACCAAAACCTTAAACTACATGGCAATACCAACAAAAAATATGTGGCACAAATTCCCACCTATGGGGGATGGCGGGTATAACTATGGTTAAAAATTTGTAAAAAATGGTGAAATAATAGATTTTGACATGTTTTTCGTCATAGGTAAGGGACAGTTGGCGTACATGGTTTTTCAAAGACCTTTCAAACAAGATATCTCTCAATGGGGTTTTTGTTTAAAACAACAAGCTTGTGAATTTTGACAAAAACTGAAAAAATTAGTTTTGACAGATTTGATTGTGTAGACAATTAACGGCTATATCAAAATATTTAATTTTCAAATACCTTTATAACGAGGTATCAATCGATAAGGATTTATAATTAACATTTTTAAGTTGATCGCCCCTATGCCGCCCCCTAATACAGGGGTAGCACAACCGCCCCTTCATAAAATAGATCTCTTGATGATTCGGTTCGGTTCGATTTCTGCCAAATATGGTTCGGTTATCTTCAATAGTTCAGAACATATTTGAGCGGACTCAGAGTTTTGGGAGACCCTGTATATATATCTTGTTTTCGCTCACTCTCCTGGCATCTCCTTCTTACCCTCTTGGCTAATTTCAGTGCCAGGAAGAGTAGAAATAATACAAAAAAAAGACATTTTAATCTTAGCAACCATCTCAGGAAAGGAAAGACCTCGGGCAAGACTGCATTCCCGGCCGTTTTAAAAAATAGTAAAATTAAAGAGCCCTCAAAAAGTTGGCGGCAAATTCAGTTAAAAAGGGTACACTAGAAGATTGGATTTTCAATAAACCGAAACATATTAAAAAGACTTATTTTATAATAATTTTTAATGGGTCATATAGAAATAGCGGTATATGATACCGCTAACAGCGTTAATGTAAGTTTTTTTCATTACACTACTGAGTAAATCCATTGAAAAAAAACCTTTTAAACTGATGTAACTAGTAAACGAAATGATCGATGGCTGGTTCGTTTTATCCATTTATCAGGGACAAGTACTACGAATTTACTTTTTTACCTGAAATAAAGCAAATATTTACCTGTAGATAAGCAGGTACTAAAACTAAAAGAAAAGTTTAGGCCTATTAAATATAGTATATATTTCGGATACATTTACTTACTTTTTTTATGGAGATTTATGTAAGAAATACAATTTGGATAAATGTAAAAAAAGCAGAAACTAAAAATTGTCTTAATTATTATATATTTATTTATTGATCGACATTACAAAAACCCCTGTAAATACTTTTAACTCCTATAGAGCATCTGTATCATTTTATCCAAAATTGTATTTCTTACACATTTTTCGAAATTGAACTTTATCTCGGTGTTGAAAATTCATGAATAACGAAGTGACAATTAGGGTTAAAAAGTGGCAGACCAGGCCTAAAAAAAAGTACGAAAAGTAGCGTATAAAGCATTTTTTTTCTTGGCGCATTTTAGAGGGTGACACCAGCTTTAAATAAAAGTTTCACTTTAGAAATACTACCGCAAGAACAAAGGCAAATATACCAATATCAACATTATTATCAAAAAATTTCAAAAAATTTATTTGGAAAAGTATAATGTTTTAATTATGCAACAGTTCAAATATCGAAATGCGGATTCGACTAAAATTTGTTTTGGGCGCCAGGCGGCACCGTATTCAAAATTTTTAAAAATTTGTTTTTGTCATCAAAATTGGATAATTTTGTCTACAAATCAAAAAAAGAACCAAGTCTCTAGTTCAAAACGTTCAGAAGTTGCCAAAATCACGTGACCACCTGTCAATTTAACAGAAAAGTATCAAATATTTTTTTTGTAAGATTTTTGACGCTGAGTTTAAATATGTAACTAATGGATGTATGTAAATATGGACCCATGCCATTGTCGTCCTTCTATGGAACGAAAACATCGAATTATGTATGCCGCATATTTTTTTGTTTTTTTCAGGAAAACTATTACCTTTACGACAAAAAGTGTACTATCCTTTTTTGAAGATAATTAAATTGTCTTTTAGCGGGGGTATATTTTGACCCCGTGGGGGGTTCGTTTTACATAAAAAAATTAAACTCAAAAATGAAATTTTAAATTACGCTTCGGCCATGTTTAATCCGCCGTATCTACCTCAGTATCAGTTCTTTTTGAAACTAATAGCCGTTTCTTATTTACCTTGACATCCTTTTTCGATCTGTATAGATTTTTAGTAACTTTCATGACTTTGGTGAAAATATGAAAATTTTGTACTATTAGGTATAGGCCAATTTAGTGGATTTTTGAGTGTAACTCGAGAACCGCTTAATCTACAGCAAATATTAGACCCAACATGAATATATCTTAACAATCTGCATATTTCTTAGTTCTTATGTTTTTTTTGTAAAACCCGTAGTTTTCTTTAAAAAATCAAGAAACCTAAAAAACACAGCGCATTAAAGGAACTTACAGAATTTATAGTATAGAGACAAATAAAAAACAAAGTATTGATAGTGTTTTGGAGAGGCCATTATAGTAGAAGCTAATCACAATTTGTTTGAGTAAAATCGATTTCATAATAAAAAAGTTACGTACATTTGATTCAAACTCCTGTTCGCCATCTTTAAACAAAGATGACATGTTGTTTATGCAGGATATTCGCAGGTATCTTAATTTTTTTTGGGACATGGTCTTATGACGAATCGATCAAAATTTATCGGAGTATCGGTTTGCAATTCAAGCCCAAAATCCTACTGGGCTCTTAGACTATATTAAACAAGTGCTCGCCCTGAAAACGCGTATTTATAATAATTTATAACTTGTTATAACTCGAGAACCCTTTGCTTAATCAAAAAAACACCTTGATTTTTGAAAAATGTCAATCGGACGCATAGTTTTTTTTAAAGTAGCAAAGAGTGATGCCATGACGCGACGAACGCAGCAGACACTGACATGCGACGAAGGGTCAGATATTTTGCAAATGCACGGCGGGCCAGGCGAAACGCGACTCTATGTCTTGAGACAAGTCGAGACACACAAGTTCGTTTTTCGTTTAACTCTCGCGGTTACAGATGTTTAAGTTACTTACTTGGTATTTTGCTTGTGAATTGCGTTATGTATAAATGTTGTGCTTGTGTGATTTGGCCGTGAAGGGCCAAATATCAAAGGCTAGGCGTGAAGAAAAGGGAAATTTAGTTCTATATTAGAATGTGACTCTTGGCCCTACGGGCCTCCAATTTATTTCTATATTAGTATGTGACTCTCGGCCCTACGGGCCTCCAGGAGTCCATATTCACTATATTAGTATGTAACTCTTGGCCCTACGGTCCTCCAGTCGTCCAAATTCACTATATTAGTATGTGACTCTCGGCCCTACGGGCATCCATATTTAAAAGAGAAACTACCCGACTCCAGTTTAATTCTATATTATCATGTGCCTCTCGGCCCTACGGGCCTCCAATTTGTGTCTATATTAGTATGTGACACTCGGCCCTACGGGCCTCCGGGAATCCATATTTGAAATTGAAACTACGCGCCTTCCGTTAAATTTGATATTAGAACGTGACTCTCGGCCCAACGGTCCTCCAATTTATTTCTATATTAGTATGTGACTCTCGGCCCTACGGGACTCCAATTTATTTCTATATTAGTATTTGACTCTCGGCCCTACAGGCCTACGGGAGTCCATATTCACTATATTAGTATGTGACTCGGCCCTACGGGCCTCCGGGAACCCATATTTGAAAGGGAAACTGCGCCTCCCGTTAAATTCTATATTGGAATCGAGACTTTTGATTTGAGCCCCCCACTCCCTGCTATAGGCATAATATGTGAAAACAGAAAATTTGACATGGTGTAATTAGTTTAAAACTGGAAGACACAATTTTAACGGTAATGAACTATGTATGTTTTTCTTGCAAGCCTACACAATAGCGTATCTGTCGCCGTCGAGATAATTAAAATAAATTGTCGGCGTCTTAAAATATGACTCTTCAAAGAAGCACCAATTTTTGGCAAATTTTGATGGTTTTTTGACAAAAACTCAAAAAGTACCAAACTAATCTAAAAATTTTTCTCTGATATTTATAGATCTTAGGCCCTATCGTTAAAGTTATTATAAAATTTTCATTTTGACGTCTCTGTTTAGAGATATAGGCAAATAATTGAAATTTAAAAAAAATCTGTTTTTGAAAAACACAGGGACCTATTGCGCGTCAATGCACTAAGTGAGTGACATCTAAAGCCACATAAATTTATTTTGTTATCGTAGAAATAGGTTCAATCAAGGGCTGTCAAGTCACCGGAAGTGATGCAGCAAAATCGTTTCTGAGATATAAATTGTCAAAATATAACCAATTTAAGGTTTTTTATATTTAAGGAGCCCTGTAGAGGAGGGATGCGACCTACAAAAAAGTTTATTTGAAGTTTTTTTGTTAATTTGACCGTAAAAATAATTTCTGTTATTAAAAAATTTATTATTGTATTTTTTGTTCGCCTGATGACGTCACTTACATAAACGATGCCAGCGAGTGCTTTTATTCGAGATAAAAACCTATCGTAGAGCTCTGAAATTTGGCACACTAATAGGCATTGACAAACTAAATCGAAATGGATTCTTTCATTTTTTCGATTTGACCCTATACGGGCCTCCGGGAATCCATATTTGAAAGGGAAACTACGCTCCTCCCGTTAAATTCTATATTAGAATAGAGACTTTTGATTTGAGACTCCCCGCTATAGGCATAATATGGCAAAACAGAAAAATTGACATAGCGTACACCTGGAAGACACAATTTTAACGGTAATGATTTATGATTTTTTTTTGCAAGCCTATACAATAGCGCATCTGTCGCCGTCGAGATAATTAAAATTAATTGTCAGCGTCTTAAAATATGACACTTTAAAGTAGCACCACTTTTTGGCAAATTTTGATGGTTCTTTGGCAAAAACTCAAAAAGTACCAAACTAATCAAAATTTTTTTCTCTGTTTATAGATCTTCGTAGGCCCTATCGATAAAGTTATTATAAATTTTTCATTTTGACGTCTCGAGATATAGACAAATAATTGAAATTTAAAAAAATGCTGTTTTTTAAAAACACAGGGCCTATTGCGCGTCAATGCACTAGGTAGGCGACATCTAAAGCCACAAATAATATTTTTACCGTAGAAATAGGTTCAGTCAAGAGCTATCAAGTCACCGGAAGTCGAGCAAAAAAAGAGTTTGAGATATGACCCTTCAAAGTTTTACATAAACACGCTGATATCTCAAAAACAACTAAACCGATTCTGATTTGGTTTTTGGTTTTCTTAATAAGACCAACATTGCTATGATTCTTAAAGAAAAAATTTTCGTTTTTCCCAACTTTGAAAAAAGAGGAGGGGGAGGTACCCTAAAAGCTTGAATTAAAAAAAAAAGTTCACTTCGGGGAGAGGGGGGGGGAGGGGGGGGTGGCGGGGGCGAGAGTCACATACTAATATAGAAATAAATTGGAGGCCCGCATTTGATATTTGGCCCTTCACGGCCAAATCACACAAGCACAACATTTATACCGCGAGAGTTAAACGAAAAACGAACTTATGTGTGTCTCGACTTGTCTCAAGACATAGAGGCGCGTTTCGCCTGGCCCGCCGTGCATTTGTAAAATATCTGACCCTTCGTCGCATGTCATTGTCTACCGCGTTCGTCGCGTCATGGCATCACTCTTTGCTACTTTAAAAAAAACTATGCGTCCGATTGACATTTTTCAAAAATCATTTTGATCCCTGATATTTGATACACAAAGTTTACAGAAGGTGTTTTTTTGATTAAGCAAAGGGTTCTCGAGTTATAACAAGTTATAAATTATTATAAATACCCGTTTTCAGGGCGAGCACTTGTTTAATAGGGAACTCCATATAAAAGCATTGGGAACGATATTTGCAACATTGAAAAATAAATGTTTCTGATAGTAATATTACTATATGCTTTTGGTGTAGTCATGAGCACACTTTATAGATTCAAAAAATGCAAAAAAAATTTTTTCAAAATTTTTGGAAAATCTACCCCCACCACCCCCTGCACACGACGATTTTTGGACGACCAGTCGATTTTGCATTCTTAGGGTGTAAGAAATGATTTACATTGTTTCTTACACTTTAGCAATGAAGTGCACACGAAAATCGGTTCTAGAAGACTTTTACGCGCTTATAAACTCTAATAATATTGAGAGCGAACCGATCCGAGCTTTTCTGTGGTTTCAAGAGGGAGCGTGACCTTGTCGAAGGACTGCCGTGCCCTCAGATATAATCAGTGACGGATCTAGACCCCGAAAATTGGGGTTGCCCAAAAATAATATTTAATTATTACTTTTTGCAAATTTGTTAAGTACTATTAGTTAATTCATGAAAGTATATAACAGGTGGGCCAATTTTTGTTATAATGTTCGAACTATACTACCGATTTCAGTAGGATAAGCGGCAATTAATTTAATTAATAAAGATTTTAAAATCGGTGATATAGTTCCAAGGTAATTATGTTTCTTTAGTGGCCATTTTAACAAAAAATAGGGAGCCATGGACGAACCAGAGGGGGGGCGGCCCAGCCCCTTCCCCAACGTTAAGATTTTTGTGCCACATATTACATGAGCAAAAAACTTAAATTCCATAAAATCTGACATCATGGGGTCTCGCCACCCCTCAGGCATATTCGTCGGTGCGCTACTGAGTAACCTCTTTAACCCATTTGTTCCCAAGCAGTGGCCTATCTAGGCCCTTAAAGTTGGTGGAGCCCTAAAATAAAACTAAATTATGACTTTTTTACAGATAAAACTGGGGTCGGGCAAAAGTAAATTCGAGGAAAAATTATTTTTTTGTTTTATAGTTTAAAAATTTTAAGCGTTGCGAACAAAGCATCGAAACACAAAATATCAACAGTTCAAAGTGTCGAAAACACAAAAAATCGAAATTACAAAACACCGAAAAGACAAAATGTCGAATTACAAAATGTCGAAATGCAAAATAAAAGATAAAACCCAACCTAACACGATCTGGTCAGGTTAGATTTTGTGTAATAACCTAACCAGATCATGTTAGTACTTTTTGTTTACTAACGAAACCAGGTCAGGTTTAAAACCTATTAATATTATACAAAAAAATTAACCTGATCTGGTCAGGTTAGTTTTTTTTAATTATAACAACCTAACCAGAACAGGTTTTTTTTAATAACTTCGTCATTTTGTACTTTCGTCATTTTGTGTTTAAACGTTTTGTTCGTCATCCCAAAACGCAATAGAACAATATAAAAATAATCTATTTTTCCTGTCTTTTTAAGTGTTTAATATGTATTTAAAAGGAAACAGCTCCACTAACACCTTTGACACCAACATAAAAAACTCAAACTTTTATATGCTTTATCCAAACCATCTCTCTCAGTCATGGCGCACCTAAGGTGGGACACTCGGGGCCCGGGCCCTCTCCAAAACCTTCGGATTTTTTGGATATTTTTTACATGTTTAATGAAAATAGCATAAGATACGGCATTATCGGGTTTTGAGCCTCCCCCAAAACGTATTCCTGGGTGCGCTATTGCTCAGTTAAACGTATTTGAAACAAGACAAATATTAAACACGATCTTCTCGCACAAATTTGCTGGTAACCTTCAGATACACCGTAACAAGGCTTAGGTAATCCATTCTCCCTCTTTGTTGTGTTGTATGTGAGGAACAAGGACTTAATCGCGATTAAACCCAAAATTGCGCTTAAGTGCATCTGAGGGTAAATCGTGTATAATTTTCAGAAGATATCATTACTGAATACTGATTTTGGTAATAAGACCGCAGCATTTTTTGCTTTTTTAGTTGAAAAGATGCACTTGTCCGATAAACTATTACTTGGTTTCTTTGCAATTTACCAAACTTGGGAAGATTAAGTACTCTATTACCTCCCTTTGTATGCGCCGGTGTTCTTAATAATAGCAAATAAAAATTTAATTTAACGTTCCTTTCAATATGGTCTGAATTTAAGTGCAGGCAGCCTGCAGACCAAACATGTTTAGATGCGTCCTGCAGGCCGGTTGCCCCGCTCTGTATACCCAGCCAGATCCAGCCATGATCAAACAAATGAAAAAATAAGCGGGTAACGTTCGAAATTACGTAAAAATGCACCCCTCATATTCTCACTAAAGATTTACCTGCGTGAAACAAATAAAGAAAAAATCCCAAACTCACAAAGAAGGGTGATTCTTGAGCGCAAAGTGTAACGCTCGAAATTACGTAAATTGTCTCAGACTGATCACTGAATATTTAACTGTGTAAAACAAATAAAGAAGAACATAATAGGTATCACCGAGTAGCCTATTCTTGATCGCAGAGCCTTCAACTTTCATTGATAAATGCAAAATCACTAATATTTTTAGGCTGTATAGTTTAGTATAGTAGCCAAATGGATTCATTCATGGTTTTAAATTAAAAGGACTAAATAAAAAGTCCGAAATTCTCATCCCAACTTTGTAGCGGCCATTTAATTAGTCCCTGTCTGTACCTTACACATGCGGAAAGTGTCTTTACCACCCTTGACGGCTTCACCGCTCCGCGTCGTTCGGCCAACTGCCGTCGCGTGCGGTATCACTTTCTGCATTTGTTAGGTAAATACTATTACAGGTCTAGTAACGTAAATAGCTATTAATTGCATTTTCTCCCAATTGTGATTGGATTTGTTCCTGTTTCTAAAACAATAAAAACATAAAACGGAGATTCAAAACGTTTTATAAAAATTTCTACTTTAACAAAATTTGTTTTATTGTCAATTCCCTTTTTTCCATTTTTTTCATAATTTTTAAATTTAAACTGGCCGAAAAGAATCTTAAACAATATAATATTACTAGATTTTTATAAATATTACAATGATTATTGTGTGTTTTTTGGTTATTATTTTTTCTATTGAATTCCGTAACCGATTTTTGTTGATAAAAATGTATAATAATATAAGGGGTCGATTTTCTATGACCACAGTTATATGATTATATAGGTGTAATGTCCTTCTTAATTTGATTTTTTTCTTTGTGTTACAGTTACGCAAAATTTTTCTCAGTGTAATATAACTGCATTAGTGTCATTTGGTACAAGCGTGACGTCACATATTTGTTTCCCATATGAACAATGCTCTGAGTGACAGTATTTCGCTTCTTGTTGATATATCTTCTTTGGCACAAGCGAAGTTTTAATAGACAGATAGACATGACAATTTTTTTAGTCAAAAGTCGCCAACTCTGAGGTTTTTGCGGTTTTTGCAATTTTAAAAAATTTAATTTGCTGAAAGCAATAGACCTAGACATTTTTCTTTTGCCTTGTATGATAGTCAATCCACTGAGCTTTAATGTGCGTATAGACCTTTTTTTGATGGACCATATTCAGCACCGGTGTAAATAATTAAAAATCGAGAAAATCATAAAATTTATTATTTTTTAAAACTATTTTTGCCATGTCAAAAAAGTGAGGTTAATTTTTTTTCTCTATAGGATTATCCAACCAATATTAAAGATTTCTTCCGCCAAATTTCTTTTTACATAAAATTTAATACAATAGAAATAAAAAAAAATAAGGCCAAAACTGATTTTCTTCTTTTTTTTTTTACTTTTAAAGTGGCCTGTAAAATACGGGAGGCGACATTAAAAATTAAAATTTGTTAATTTGGTATTCCTAAGGACAGTAATACATGTTATCAAAATTTGGATTTTTTTCGTGACATGGCAGCTACCCCCATTGGATGATTTGGCGTGGAATTATTCAAAATCATTCGGTCTATAATGTAAAATTAGGAAAAAACCTAATCTAACATTTTAAAAGAATTATAAAAAAAAATGTTTTTTTTTATTTTATTAATTTCCTACCCTGTAGTTAACTTGTTTTAAAATGTTAATACGTTATTAGATTAAGCTTGATCTCCACTTGTTTAAAACTCCATGTACATAAATTTAGTTTTTGTTTCTTAAAAGTTAAACAGTTTTAAGTAGGAATTAGGCCAATGGTCAATAGTATCCGGACCGCCAATGGGACATGGAAAAAAATATTTTTATAACTGTATGAGAAAAAAAAGCGTACATAAAATACTTCTTTTTCTGGGTAGAAACAGCTTTAAAATATGCGCAAATGTGCGCACTTTTCTTATATTTGAAATTCCAGCCAAACTGCTATTGATAGCAAAAATAGTGTTTCACTAAACTTTAATGGGACAAAGGGGTTTAAAGAAAATAAATGTCACCTAAGAGTGGTTTTTTTAAGTTTAAACAGATAAACATGAGTACATAAAATTTTATCGAATAGGTGTTGTATTATGATTTTTTCCCAAATATATAAGTATACTGAAAGCTTTAGTTTCTAAGATATCTACAAATAATAATTTATGCATGTATATATAGCCTGCTTTTTGACAGCCTTGGCGAAAAATCTTGACATAAAAAACTTGAATATTGCATATTAATACGAGTATTTATTAAAACGTTATGTAGGTACTTCTGTTTATAATTTTCAACCCTTAATAAACCACCCTTATGATAGAGATCATTGCCCTTATGTTCCATTATTTTGTCTAAACCCCTTTGTCACATTTAAGTTTAGTCACTGTGTAACACTATTTTTTCTAAAATTTTATAAAAATTACTTTAATATCTGTTAAGCTCGAATTTCAAATAAAATAAAAGTTTTTGCATTTGCGCGTATTTTAACACTGTTTCTAACCAGAAGTTAAATATTTTTAATATTATGCTTTTTTGTGTCGTACAGTTCCTAATTGTATAAAAATTAAATTTTAAAAATACCAATGGTGGTCCGGCTAGTATTAGCTATTTCGTAACCTTGACTTAAAGTTTAACTTTAAAAAAACAAAGACTGAATCTTAGTAAATGGTGTTTGATACAAGTGAGGATCAAGCTTAATATTATAAAGTATTAACATTTTAAAACAAGTTACCTACAGAGTAGATTTTTTTTTTAATTATCTTTTGTAAATATATAGGTTGTCCCATAACTTAGGGGCCATAGTGCAGCACGTGATAGAGGAGGTTATTTTCGAGAGAAAAGTTTATATAACATGGAGGTCATCACACATTGGTTTTTAAGATACAGGATGTTTAAAGTTAGAGAAGTGGGGGGGAAAGGGTTTTACAAAAAAAAAATCTCTCACAGCCAGCTGAATACTCTGCTAATTGTGATTCAGAAATGTGGTATTACATTTTTTGATTTGAGGAGATACAGGCAAATTATAAATAACAAAAAAAAAATTTTTTCAAAAAAAAATTAACCGACTAATTTTTTTCAAAATTATTTTTATGTCAATTTATTGCTCTTTTTCTAATACATACATGACTCTACCCAATTTCATATTTTTATTGCGTTTTTTTTAAATATCAAAAAAGTTAAAAAAATTGTTAACTTTGATGCTCTATATCTCGGCAAAGAAAGAGTTTCACCTGTTGGCCTATGGCCTTTAAGTTATGGGACACCCTTATGGTTTTTTTCCTAATTTTATAGTTTAGACCCAATGATTTTGCTTATTTTTTCACTCTTAACTTTTTTTGAAAAAGTTATTACTTTTCGAGAAAAACACCAAAAATTTATTTTTAGAACATTTGGGGCCTTATATCTAGCGAAGCTCAAGGACGATTTTGGCGCAGAATACGTGGAGATTTGTCCCGGATGCTAATGAATAATTGTACAAAAATCCAGCCAGGCACCTATTTCTTTCCAGGTGAATTCCTCATATGACTAAATGAACATTGTTAGCCCTTTTAGAATTGCTGCCAAACTGTCAAAATTGCTATCAAAAACAGTTTTATTCTGTCCCTAAAACCTATGCTTTTATTATAACGAGTTTTTTCTTTATCCAATGGATAATATCCCTTTTAATTTTTTGTTCCTCATATGCAAACAAGCGTGCATTGAATGAAAGAGATCTGTTTAAAAAAAGATGTTAAAAACCTCACTTGCAACAATACTGTTTGTTTTAAAAGCAGTTTTGCTCTTATTTCTTCCTTTTGGTAACGATCTAGCACAAAATTTAAGTGATGTTAAAATTTAAAAAGAGAAAACAATATTTCAAAGACCAATAAACCATTTGCATTTTCCAGAAAAGGGTTCATTCATTTTTTGTGTTTTAATAAAGGAAAAGTAAACATGCTCTTTTTTTCAGAAAAATGAAAATTCATTTTTTTTCTTGATATCTTTAATTAATTAGCGGTGAGGTTAAAGCAGTGGCGGTTCGTCAGGTGAAGGAAGAAAAGGGCCCCTTCACAAAAAAACTAAAATAAAATGATTTTTTTTAAATAATAATTTACCAGTATAAACTTTAAGCTATCATTACCTCTACATTTTATGTATACAAATATTAAAGAATAATAATTATAAACTAATTATTAATATTAATTTGATCAGACCGCCACCTCTGCTACATGTAATGGAATAGGCTAACCGCGGCACGTGTACGACGCACACTGGTCAAATTTCCAGAAAAGTTGGCGATAATATGTAGATCTTTTTGTTTGTCGTAGTTTTAATTAAATTTATAGTTATTAACACTCTAGTACTCTAGTTGGTCTTGAAAAAAGCATTTGATATATTTTCATTTGTTTGTAGGGTCCTGCCAAACTTTCTTATTAACCTTATTAATTTCACCAAATAATTACTTTGATAAGGTTTGTATTCATCTGGCTGTTCTAAAAATCTACTTATGTTTCTGAGAAATGCTTACTATCATATTGCACATTAGGGTGAACCAAATCTTTGCAGTTATTTGATCTGTGAGCATTAAAAGAATACACTTAAACCGGTCGGTATCAAGTCTGTAGACTTGATACTTAAACCCGGTCTACAATGCTCTTAAGGTCTTAGTAAATACTGGTGCTGGTGTTTAGTAACCAATATTTAAACTATTTTTATTTTTTTGCTCTTGCATAGCGCTGGTGAAATAAAATGTAGAAGGTTGTTTTTGTTAATGATTTCACCATATTCCTGACCACCAAATAAATGTACTCTAAAATGTTTATTACGATTCTGAAAAAAGCTATCGAAAAAAAACTTTCCCTAATTTGCACCATTTTTTATATTTAATTTTTGAATTTTGGCGTTTATTCAATTATTTAAGGGTTTTGCACAATATTTTTACTGAACTTTTATTAAAATGCCTATTTTATATTTGTATAAATTAATAAACAAATTAAAAACTATTTAATTTGATTAAAAACTTTTTTTTTCTTTTTTACGAGATAGTCCAGGATATTCTGATTTTTAATTTTAATGATTGAAATTACTGTAATTTTAATGATTGAGAGATTAATGATTGAGATGACTGTGATTTTTAATTTTAATGATTAAGTAAATGTAAATAAATAAGTTACTTTTATTCTATGAAAAAAACGTTTTTTAGTTACAAAAAAACTTTTTTTTACATTTTGTCTCTTCTATTTTTTCAAAACAGTAAATTTTTAAAAATTAAATCAAAATTTAGATTGTAAACCATCAATATTTTTTACTTTTTACTGGGAAAGTGACATAAATGTACACGTGAGGAGCACATGACATCGCTTTCTCAAAAAAATTTACTTTTCCTGTCAGGACATGCGATTACTGCCCCCTAGCGGCGAGCTAAAAAGAATATATTTTAGGTAAATTCGCAAAGCACTTAATAACAAATAAAAAGTCTCGTCATAGTCATAACTGTATTAGTTTCTGATATAAATTCGGCAGTTAACCTTAAGAGGACACACTGTATATTACTAGTTTTTTAATACCATATTTGTATACTACTAACCACAAACAAAATTGATTTATTTTTGTATTAAAAAAATAAATCCTTCATAAGAATTAAATTAGGAAAATCTAGCTATATTTAATTTTAATCACGCTGTATCATTTTAAGTTTTTATTATTTAAATATTTGATACAAATATTGAGAGATTTAAGTATTGTATTTTAAAACGATTTAAGAAACTAGAAATCATTTCTAAATGTCGTTTTTTTCGTTAAAAAAACAGTCATATTCGATATATCTTTTATCATAGTTATCAGCTGGTTATCATAAAAATAACATAGGCCAACGGAAAAAATTGTTCCAAAAATACTGTAATTGTTATACCCTGTATATATCTATAATGATTCAAAAATTCAGTAATGAGGCATATAAATCTAAAACACGTTATTTTAAACGTGAAATAACCTATAACTATTATGGCCAGCTTTTTTAGAAATTCGACCAAAGTGCGACGCGCCCGTCGTACATCAATAAAACACTAAACTGAAGTATGAGGAAATAGTAAGTGAGGGGTCAATATACCGGAATGGGACAACTGGGCGCCGCACAGAGGGGCCGGGACCCATAAAAGTTACCAAAAATATGAAACTCAGGATATGAAATTTAACTGAAAAAAACGCTTGAAAATTATCCTCCTTGCATCTCTTTCTTTATTTAAGGCATCCATGAAAAAGTGCGTACAACAAAACAATTGATAGGGCTTGTCAAAGGTAACGTAATTTTTACTGCGTTACATATGCATTCTTTAAAGTAAAATATTTGGTACTTTCAAAGGTCATTTTCTCTGTGACAGAATTTCTTAGAACTAAACAGTAAATGGCTAGCACTAACTACTACTACTATAGATTTGTTTAATAGAAATTTATTTAGTTTATTTTTTAATATTATTTAGATAATTAAATTCTAATCAAAACGTAACAGAAATTGAGTTTTGTTTTAAAACTGTAGTTTCAGCTGGCCCAAAAGTTAAGGATCCATTCGAATCCATCACAAACTTTTATTACTTCCTTTTCTACAAAACCTCATCTTTAATGTGGTATAAGCATTTTTTGCGGTATTTTGCGGTTTAACTCAAGAAAACGATTTCCAGAGTTTCAAGCATTTGCATATTGTGTGACATTTTAACAAGCCACATTTCTGTCTAAATGTCCCACACACTATAATTTAAATTTAATACAAAAATATCACTCTTTTTTGGTTTACTAACACATTTTAGAATCATATTCTGCCAATTTTTGGGCATTTAAGCTTAAAGGATTAAAATTAGAATTGGAATAAAAAATAAGTACTTATTTTCTCCGCAACTATTAATTAATTTCCTAAAAAAATTGAATAAATATTTTTTGAGTTATAAGCTTTGGTTACAGTTATATAAACATATAGGCATACATACAGATAAAAAGGCAAAATCCAAAAATGCTTTAAATTATTTTTCACAAAAGCAAAGATATATAATTTTGGTAAAATCATCGCACTTTTTGTTCTTGTAGCTTTCAGTAGGATCACTATAGATAATAATTAATTATAGTTTGGTATATTGTGCGGTAAAAATGACAAGAGAAAATAAGTTTGTTATATTCTAATAAAGAAATTTAATTAGAAATATTAGGGTCGAAAATTTTTTCTTTAAATATAAAAAAAATAATATGTGGATTATTTTGAAATCAGCCGTCATGATATTTCGATAAAAGTAAAAGAATGTCCGTGTTTAAATTCACACCAAAAGTGTCAAAATGTATGTTATAGTTTAAAGAGAAGTGGAAAAAAGCTGCTAGAAATAAGTCAACTTTTATTTGAACAAACAGAAATTGGTTGAAAAGTAATTTAACTTCCAAAATTTGTCTATTACATAGTAACTGCGAACAGAGTTTAAAGAATGCAGCGAAAACAGTAAACGTCAGAAAACTGCACATTTGCGAAAAAAAACACAATTGAGAAAATATAATATGCTGCCCAAATGGAGTTTATATTACATATCTAAGCTTCCAAAGTATTAAAAGAATTATCTTTAAATCCCGATTGAGCTTCTGAATACATAAACTTTTTAACAAAAGTAGTAAAAGAAACGACTAACAATCAATTGTCACAAAATGAGGCGCTCTCGGTTCTTGTAGAAGTTGGCTTATCAAGGAATCAGTACAATCTCATCCGAGAAAAAGACAGAAGTAAATTTCCTTGCTTAATTTTGCTTTCGTTACCTGGCTGGTTCCATTAAAATTGGTGGTCGGGAATCCGCAATTAAAAGACCCCCAAAAAATTATTTGGCAAAATCCATCTCCATCGTCTCCCCGCTACTTCAGATTGTAATAATTATAGCGTAGTTTAGTTTTGTTTTGTTGTTTTTTTTATTCCTTTAAATATATTTTTTATAAATAGATCATTTTTAAACAAACGTGAAAATTCGTACCCGTGAATTTAAAAATCAAACAAGTTTCATGGCTAATCGGGCAAAAAGGAGTTTTTTGTTTCTCTCATATTTTTCCGTGGGTAGCCCGAAAGCTTAACCTCACGGGGGTCCAAGATTAGATTAGGTGTCCATTAGATCTTGGACCCCCGTGAGGTTAAGCTTTCGGGCTACCCACGGAAAAATATGAGAGAAACAAAAAACTCCTTTTTGCCCGATTAGCCATGAAACTTGTTTGATTTTTTCATTTTTAAATTTATTCATTTTATTAACATGGGTTGTGGGCTATCAAATTAAAGGTTATTTTACCTAGATAATGAAATTACAATCAGGGAACATAAGGGTTGTTGTTTTTTTTAATTACTTTAAGTTTTAATATTAAATTTTGTTGCTATATGTAAGTACTGCGTTAGCGTACCGCACACCTCGGCTAACTGCTCGTGCGAAAATAATTTTTCATTAAATTATTAATTTTATAAACAAAAATGCGTTTATAGAAAAGTTCAATAAACATTATATGCATATAGAATTTTCGGTAACTTTTATGTGTCCCGGCCCCACTGTGCGCCGTCAACAGGGCGCCGCCAACTCGACGCCGCCAACTCGGCGCCGCCAACTGGGCTCCGGGCCAACTGGGCGCCGGGCCAACTCGGCGCCGCAAACTGGGCGCCGGCCAACTCGGCGCCGGACTAAAATTTTTTTTTTGGATAAAATGTGTAGATGAAAAATAAAATATATTATTTATATAAAAACATCTTTAAAAAATCATTTACGCAATTTTTTTGAAATTTGTTTTTGTTAATAAAGTTAAATCCATTAAAGCCTCATCATACCGCTGGAACCCAGAAAATATTTGCACGATATGTAACCTTCAATGTGAAGAATCTTTAAGTCACTTTTTGTTTGAGTGTCCAATCTACTCTTCTATTAGACAGGGTAAGGAGAATTTCTTAACGTCATTTGATGACGTTTTAAATGTTTTAAACAACCCGGATTATAAACGCACAAAGAGACATTGCGAACAGATTTGGAACTTGCTCCTCACACGGTCTTTTATTATCTGCGATTAAAATGTTTAATGTCACAACTTATGTTATGTAAAATAATTCCTTTAAACATAGGTTTAGAAAAATAATTTAAAAAAAGTTGTGGATTCTACAAGATTAATTTTAGGATTTTGCAGTTTCGAACTTAAATTGTAGTACATGGATTTACATATTTTTTAAATGTTATCCACTAATTACCTATTATCTATTACCTATCGAAAATGTTGCTTCCCAAAGGAGCGTGTATACCGAGTTATTGTACAAAATCTATATTGGTAGGCTAAATTTAGTTTACTTAAATCACCCTTTAAAATTTTTTAAAACCAAGAGCTGCCAGTGGTTTAAAGGGGAGCACATACATTTTAACTATTAAAATTTGGTCCTAAAACTCCAATTAAGAAAAATTATTGCGTTCTTATTACGACGTTTCGTTCATTTCGGTAAACTTTTAATTACCCACCACCAATAATATTTTGACAGTGGAGCAGCCTGAGAGTTTCACTTAAATTTTTTTGAGTAATCCGTTTAATTGGAATTAAAATACAGGGTATAAATGGTATGACCACAGCCTACCTAATACCCAGCTCACAGAGTTAAGTCGGCGCCTTTCATCTAAGTGTAATTAAAAATATGACGCCACCGACGCCATTTCGGGTCAGAATACAGAGCTGAACTAAAAATAATTTTATTTTAAATAGACAGGATTGGACTTTTAATAATATATTTTAATTTTATTAAATTTAGTCGACATTTTACTGTTGTTTTATTTTAAATAAACGTAGGTATACGTACTTTTTTTAGTTAAATTAAAAATATTCCGAAAATGTTTAGGAAGGAAATATTTGGTAATATACGAAAATGTTCAGTACGTGCCAATCAATTATTTAACAAAACTTTAAAAAAATCTTTTAAAGTTAAGAGACCCTTAAAGTTAAAGCTCACTTAAATTTAACGGACTGCTAACTTTTTTTATTTTAACTTTTTTTTAAGAGCTTCATTTTTTAACTGAATAAAGTAACTTGTTTTATATGTGGGTGTTAAAATTTAATTAAAATATTTTTTTGTTCAACATATGTCGCTCTCTCAAGTATCCATACAGTTAGTATACTTGATCAAAATGTATTGATGCCTCAAAAATTAATTTTAACCATGTAATTTTGTTTTTTATTAAACTTTATTTTCACAAGATTCATAACAAAATACTACATCTAATAGAATTATGGTTATCATTTATAGTATTTTTAGAGCAAAATGGTCAAATATCCTCGATTTTTACTAAACGTCACACGCCGAATTGCCCCTGGAAATTGGTACGTAGGTAGCTCACTGACTTTAAGATTCTCTATATCAGCACTGTCATTAGAAACACAGAAAACTAATCACCTACGCGCTCACAAAAAATAATCGTAAGCACACGCTACTGAATTCGATGCGAACTAAGTAACACCTGAAAGCCCGGGAGCACCTGACTTGTGCCCTGCTTCTAACCCGAAATGGCCGGCTGCGCGAAGATCGGCGCAACGCTCGCGCTCAATAAGTCTATGAGCTGGTTGTTAGGTAGGCTGTGGTATGACTTACAATATTTTAATGAGTGATAGAGGAGGTCAAAATAAGAAAAAAGTTCATATAACACGGGGGTCAAAACTGAGTTTTAAAGATAACTTGTTTTAAACACACAGCAAAAATATAAAATTTGGGGAAGTCATGCATCAAAATAGAAACAATAATCAGATATAAAAATGATTTTGAAAAAAATTGTGAGCAAATCTTTTTAAGAAAATCTGTTTTTTTGTTATAAACTTTTATAAATGCTTACTAAACTAAACGCAATATTTTTGTTG
The DNA here is from genome assembly GCA_963576565.1 of Aspidapion aeneum. Taxonomy (NCBI): domain Eukaryota; kingdom Metazoa; phylum Arthropoda; class Insecta; order Coleoptera; family Brentidae; genus Aspidapion; species Aspidapion aeneum. The sequence continues at coordinate 44,966,996 of OY755043.1, forward strand.
ATGTAGTATGTTATTAGAAACAAGTCTCTAGGTAGACATAACAATAACATATCAGTGATATTTTGTAAAAGTTTATGTAAGCAAAAAATAAAAAGTTTAATTTGTTTAACATTTTTAGAGGTAACTTTGCTAGCCTGTAACTCCTTAACTTGTCATTTTGTCCAACATATTTTTAATCATGATTAGCCAGCCAGATAATCACTTGTCTTTGCCAGATTTTCTTTTTTGATATAACCCTTTTTCCCCCACTACTCCAACTTTAAAAATCCTATTTCTTAAAAACAACATTTATTTCTTATTTTGGCCACCTCTGCCACCATTTAAAATATTGTGAGTCATATCGTTTACCGTATATAAAAAAATTACGAAATCTTTAGTGGATTCGGAGAAAATCGAACAAAATTTCTGGATGCGCCGCTGGCGCTGTAGGTATTTTGGCTCGGGAGAAATTAATTCGGTGCGTGTACGAAATTGCGAGTTAAAAAATACGTTTGTGGTCCCGTTGCGATATTAAAACTGTACGGGATGTTACAAATTTAATGTATTTGAACAATTTCGAGTATAGTAAAAAAATTCACATAAGGGAGTTTTTAAATGGTCCAAACACGAAATTTCATGTCACTCAAGAAAATAAATGGATCCATGACGGATCTGACACACTTCTAGCTAGCCTATTAGCACACCCAAGTTAAGCCATGATTATCAGCCTTAAAAACAGTTTTTTGTAAATATCTCAGAAACTAAAGCTCCCACAAAGTTTTTGGTTAGAGTTGTGATTGTCTACTATATTCCGAAAACCGCATATTGATCCGATACTCCGTTAAAAAGTAAGCATTTTTTAAATATTTTAATTGTCAATAAACTGTCATTGGCATTAATTGATTTTAACCAAAATCTATTCAGTTCGTTAGAGTATCGAACACTATTTTACCTGTAAATTTTATTAAAATCGGTTTAGCGGTTTGGGAGCTATCGTGTTACGGACAGACACACACACAGAGTGAGACATCACGACGATATTCTAAGATAAGTCAAACTACACCCATAACCCATAACACATTTTCGGCGTTATAAAAAAATCTCGTCGAAAATAATACCTTCTCTAGCCATTGCTGCGCGGGCTAGGAAGGTAAAAAATTATTTGTTTCAGTTTTGGGATTGGGATAAGCACGACTCATCCAATTAGAGCCACTAGTGTTGTAAAATTTCCAGAAATATATTTTCGGAAATATTTCCTGAAACATTGGAAATATATGGAAATATTGGAAATTTATGAAATATTAAAAAAATAAGAAAAAAGGGAATATTTATTTATAATATCATAACAAAACACCGGAAAACGCAAAAGGCTTATACATGAACACAAATCAGGAGTTATTCTACAAACAAATATACAGAAATAAGGTCAAATTTGTACACTTGGGGACTAATTAAATGGCCGTTGCCGTTTTCAGAAGAGCTAAGATGAGAATCCGAATTTAATAGAATTTTGATATTACCCAACAGCAATATTAGACTGCAAGCCAAACGAAATACAGTAAAGAGCCCTGAGTTAATGCTTAAATTAAATTAAATAAGGGCCTACGTGCAAATTTTATGAAAACGAGTTTATTTAAGAAATCTAATATATTTATTATATATTTAAAAAAATATTAATTTAAATAAATAATAATGCCCTTAGAAGAACTCTAGCGCAATTCTATCAAATTCTAATAAAAAAGTTGTTAATTCTAGACATTTACATTTTTGGAATAAATTGCATATTCATTTTAAAAGTACTTTTTTGCAGATAAGCCTTTTTAGCCGTAGAATGATGATTGTCGCGTCTGGCAATACCTACAGAATTTTTAATTGTGCAAAGAAATATTTCGTATTATATAAATAATATGTAATATAATACAGGGTGTAGCAGAATGAAGGTGCGTTTTTAAAATATGAATAACTCAGCTAATTACAAGAATTTAAGTTGAGATTTTAACAGTTGAAAAGTGAATTTGCGTTTTGAGAGTAATATCAGGTAGATGACGTCCGTTTTCTGCAATGTTGGAGTCGTTCCTCAAAGTTCCGCATCACACAAATCAATTTCAATTGCCCCTGGGCGTAGTTAGGGTGGCTTGGGTGAAGGTTAAGCCTTCCCGTCCAAAGCTTATTAAAATTAACCCCCCCCTGAAATTATTCGAACATTACCATAGACACACAAACACAATTCAGAAGAGAAAGTATGACTATAGCCTCCCAGATGAGAACACCTAACTACGCCCATGCCAATGCCCCACTTGTGCTCTGGGTAGTTATTCTGAGTCTTAAATGATGTGACCATCCACATCACACGCTTTGACCAATAGCAAACTCTGAGCGGTCGCTTTTTATGCGAATTGAATTGTCTCGACCAATAGCATAGTCACCCGCTCTTTAGAGTTAATGAATTTTACGCGTTTGAAGTGAAATCTGTTCTCCTGCCCTATAGCGACTGAACGTTTCTCGGTTATATCGTAGGAGAAGCTTGCGCAATGGAGGTCTTTTCGCATGACACGTGACGGCTCGGAGCTAATGTAAAGCTTGCTATTGGTCAAAAGGTGTGTTGTGGATAGTCACACCGTTCAAGACTTAGAATAGATACCGTGATAGCTTCTGTCTACTCCTCCAGCCTACCTATTCTCGTACTTGAACGATGTGATAGTAAAATTCACTAACTCTGAAGAGCGGGCGACTATGTCATTGGTCGAGATAAGGCATTTCGCACAACTCGCAACTGCTCAGAGTTTGCTATTGGTGAGAGTGTGGAGCGTGTGATGTGGTTAGAGCCTCAGGGTGGTTTAAGGTATTTCCCTTAAAATATAATAATTATTAGTTGTGGTATCATGGAAACGAGTAAGCCACGACACTTTAACGAGACGCGAGATCACGTAACCACCAGGCCGTACCTAGGGGGAGATCAATCTTCCCCTAAATAAGAATGTATAAAGTGTGTTTAAAAAGATTTCGCAGCAACACAACTAGGACAAAAATGGGTGGGCGGTTTGAAAACATGCAGCAGAGTTAGTGAAAATTTAATCACGAATAAGTCACTTTGCAGCATTTATGGAAAAATACACATACAAAAAATATTTGCAAACTAACTGAACTTGTAGATCTTGATTTTGACTCAGTCCACCGTAGTGCCTTACCTAGGGGGGATCAAGGGTATTAATCCCCCCGACATTTTTAGGACTAATAAATAATAAAATATTTATGGCAGAATTGACTCTGAAGATTTTTGCTTATAGCAGCTGAAAACATGCTTAAACTACAGTTTGGTTAAGCATTCTATTTTCTAAAAAAACTAAAATCTTATTTTATAGGTAAATTCATGCAAAATGCGTAACAAACTATTTTTGTTCAATTTCTAAAAAAGCCCGTACTTCTTAATAACACCAAATAACTTTATTAATAAATAAACAGTTGTGTTTTAAACAACATTAATTGACTTGACTGCGAAATTAATCCAGGATTAGAGTTAGTTAATCAAGGATAGTTTTTGCCTGACAAATATAAATTTGACTAAAAAATTATGCCGCGTTGACTTATTTTTTAGCCATCCATAGGTAGGAAGGCTATTGGGATCGTCAAAAAAACTTTTTTTTATTTTTCATCAAAATAATGTTAGGTTACATTACATACACCAAAATTTTTGATAGCGACGCGTCGCGTCGATTGTCTGGGGCACGATAGCACAAAAATTAAAAAATATATTTTAGTCACTTAACTGTCAACGTTTCCATTTTTACAACACTTAATAGTATAGTTAATAACAAATAGTTTCAGAGGAATTCATAGTTATTTTAAAAATAAAATTAAATATTTTTAGTAATTAGGCAATGTTTGCAAAAAAGTATAAAAGGCAATTTCAAAGGGGTAAAGTCAACCACGGACACCGGTGTTTCGGAAAAAGGAATTTCCATCGTCAGCGTAGCTTGCCTGACTACAGTAATCAAACTGACTACAAGATACAAGGTAATTTACCTATTTAGGAAAATGCAGATCATTAAAATATATATATCTTTTTTAGGTTAGACTAGAAACACAAGCCTGACTCCATCCGAGTACAATGTTACAAAAATTATATATTAAAAATAGCGCAACCAAAATCATAACATTTCTGGCTCCGACGCAGTTCACATTTCACTTTTTTTCACTCTTAAAACTTTCGTTTGTGAGATATTACAGCCTAAGTTAAAAGCCGCTTCTATCGTGTCACCCCGTGTGCACTTCATTGCTAAAATGTAAGACACAATTTAAATCATTTCTTACACCCTAAGAATGCAAAATCGACTGGTCGTTCAAAAATCGTCGTGTGCAGGGGGTGATGGGGGTAGATTTTCCACAAATTTGGAAAACAATTATTTTGCATTTTTTGAATCTATAAAGTGTGCTCATGACTCCACCAAAAGCATATAGTAATATTACTATCAGAAACATTTATTTTTCAATGTTGAAAATATCGTTCCCAATGCTTTTATATGGAGTTCCCTATTAGTATAAGAGCCCAGTAGGATTTTGGGCTTGAATTGCAAACCGATACTCATATATTTTAATCGATTCGTCATAAGACCATGTCCCAAAAAAAATGGAGATACCTGCGAAAATCCTGCATAAACAAGCCGCCATCTTTGTTTAAAGATGGCGAAAAGGAGTTTGAATCAAATGTACGTAACTTTTTTATTACGAAATCGATTTTACTCAGACAAATTGTGATTAGCTTCTACTATAATGGCCTCTCCAAAACACTATCAATACTTTGTTTTTTATCTCTATACTATAAATTCTGTAAGTTCCTTTAATACGCTGTTTTTTTTTTTAGGTTTTTTGATTTTTTAAAGAAAATTACGGGTTTTACAAAAAAAACATAAATAATAAAAAATATGCAGATTGTTAAGATGTATTCACGGTGGGTCTAATACTTGCTGTAGAGTAAGCGGTTCTCGAGTTACACTCAAAAAACCACTAAATTGGCCTATACACCTACCCCTGGGTACAAAATTTTCATATTTTCACCAAGTCATGAAAGTTACTAAAAAACTAAACAGATCGAAAAAGGATGTCAGGCTAAATAAGAAACGGCTATTAGTTTCAAAAAGAAACAACTGATACTGAGGTAGAAATGGCGGCTTAAACATGGCCGAAGCGTAATTTACAATTTTATTTTTGAGGGTAATTATTTTATGTAAAACGAACCCTCACGGGGTCAAAATGTACCCCCGCTAAAAGACAATTTAATTATCTTCAAAAAAGGATAGTATACTTTTTGTCGTAAAGTTAATAGTTTTCCTGAAAAAAACAAAAAATATGCGCATACATAATTCGATGTTTTCGTTCCATAGAAGTACGACAATGGCATGGGTCCATTAAGGAAAAAATAATTTATGCATAAATAAGCGAACCCGCAGTTACATATTTAAACAAGGCCAACACAAAAATAGAGGCCACGACCCTGAAAAAATCAGCTGTTCTCCCGGGGCTGAATTTTACATTGGGTCTTATGGGAGGTCAGACGTTTTTTTATGATATTTTCAAAATGGCACTACAGATTTCCGCAAAATTTCTGTGAAATATTCTCAGACACCATCCCGATATTCCACCAAAGGTTTGTAAGGAAGCAACATGATTAAAAGGTTTAAATCTTCAAGATTTAGCATTCCTTATTTTGAATTCAAATTACCCGCCATGTACCACATGCCAACTGTTATATTTGACATGTATTTGACTTTGTCATATGTGATTGTCACATTCGCTTCTACTTTAAACTTAATTTTTGTGTGAGCTAATGAAGCGGCTATGAAAAATTAGGGCTTACTATACATTTAAAAAAAATTGTTCTGCGAGAATATAGTAAAAACAATCTCAAAAACGGCTTTATTTAAAAAAAAATCAAATATCCATGAACCGTCATTCCAACTTCAATATGTTAAAGACAATCAGCTGTGTCGTAACGTGACTATCAAAAAAAAATCAGCCCCGGATGTGACGTCAACAAAGTGGAGGATCGTGACCCGTCCATTTTGATAGCCCTGATTTAAACTCAGCATCAAAAATCTTACAAAAAACATATTTGATACTTTTCTGTTAAATTAACAGGTGGTCACGTGATTTTGGCAACTTCTTAACGGTTTAAGCTAGAGACTTGGTTCTTTTTTTGATTTGTAGACAAAAATGTCCGATCAAAATTAATCACCACTGGCATGTTTTTAAATTTGTAAAAATATATACAGGGTGTCCCAAAAATCTGGGTCTAACCAAATATCTGCCCAACTATTGAAGATAACTGAACCATATTTGGTAGTGATTGATGACATCGAGAGATTTATTTTATGCACACATTAACAAAAACGTTTAAAAAATACACTAAGAAAAAAGTTATATTTATATTTTAGCTATTTATTCGGTTTTTATTTTCTAAAAAACGCCCTGTATTTCTAAAACGGAGCAATGTCGGATTAAAGTAATTGGCTTTTAATTGTCTTATTTTGACCTCAGAAATATATCTTAAGCTTTTGCACTGTCCTTTCATAGACAGATTGTATAAGTAATTTTATCCATATTTTCGTGCTTTTCCATGTTTTTCCCGGGTACGCTGTAATTGACCAGAGGCAATCAACCAAAACCTTAAACTACATGGCAATACCAACAAAAAATATGTGGCACAAATTCCCACCTATGGGGGATGGCGGGTATAACTATGGTTAAAAATTTGTAAAAAATGGTGAAATAATAGATTTTGACATGTTTTTCGTCATAGGTAAGGGACAGTTGGCGTACATGGTTTTTAAAAACCTTTCAAACAAGATATCTCTTCATGGGGTTTTTGTTTAAAACAACAAGCTTGTGAATTTTGACAAAAACTGAAAAAAATAGTTTTGACAGATTTGATTGTGTAGACAATTAACGGCTATATCAAAATATTTAATTTTCAAATACCTTTATAACGAGGTATCAATCGATAAGGAATTATAATTAACATTTTTAAGTTGATAGCCCCTATGCCGCCCCCTAATACAGGGGTAGCACAACCGCCCCTTCATAAAATAGATCTCTTAATGATTCGGTTTGGTTCGATTTCTGCCAAATATGGTTCGGTTATCTTCAATAGTTCAGAACATATTTGAGCGGACTCAGAGTTTTGAGACACCCTGTATATATATCTTGTTTTCGCTCACTCTCCTGGCATCTCCTTCTTACCCTCTTGGCTAATTTCAGTGCCAGGAAGAGTAGAAATAATACAAAAAAAAGAAATTTTAATCTTAGCAACCATCTCAGGAAAGGAAAGACCTCGGGCAAGACTGCATTCCCGGCCGTTTTAAAAAATAGTAAAATTAAAGAGCCCTCAAAAAGTTGGCGGCAAATTCAGTTAAAAAGGGTACACTAGAAGATTGGATTTTCAATAAACCGAAACATATTAAAAAGACTTATTTTATAATAATTTTTAATGGGTCATATAGAAATAGCGGTATATGATACCGCTAACAGCGTTAATGTAAGTTTTTTTCATTACACTACTGAGTAAATCCATTGAAAAAAAACCTTTTAAACTGATGTAACTAGTAAACGAAATGATCGATGGCTGGTTCGTTTTATCCATTTATCAGGGACAAGTACTACGAATTTACTTTTTTACCTGAAATAAAGCAAATATTTACCTGTAGATAAGCAGGTACTAAAACTAAAAGAAAAGTTTAGGCCTATTAAATATAGTATATATTCCGGATACATTTACCTACTTTTTTTATGGAGATTTATGTAAGAACTACAATTTGGATAAATGTAAAAAAAAGCAGAAACTAAAAATTGTCTTAATTATTATATATTTATTTATTGATCGACATTACAAAAACCCCTGTAAATACTTTTAACTCCTATAGAGCATCTGTATCATTTTATCCAAAATTGTCTTTCTTACACATTTTTCGAAATTGAACTTTATCTCGGTGTTGAAAATTCATGAATAACGAAGTGACAATTAGGGTTAAAAAGTGGCAGACCAGGCCTAAAAAAAAGTACGAAAAGTAGCGTATAAAGCATTTTTTTTCTTGGCGCATTTTAGAGGGTGACACCAGCTTTAAATAAAAGTTTCACTTTAGAAATACTACCGCAAGAACAAAGGCAAATATACCAATATCAACATTATTATCAAAAAATTTCAAAAAATTTATTTGGAAAAGTATAATGTTTTAATTATGCAACAGTTCAAATATCGAAATGCGGATTCAACTAAAATTTGTTTTGGGTGCCAGGCGGCACCGTATTCAAAATTTTTAAAAATTTATTTTTGTCATCAAAATTGGATAATTTTGTCTACAAATCAAAAAAAGAACCAAGTCTCTAGTTCAAAACGTTCAGAAGTTGCCAAAATCACGTGACCACCTGTCAATTTAACAGAAAAGTATCAAATATTTTTTTTGTAAGATTTTTGACGCTGAGTTTAAATATGTAACTAATGGATGTATGTAAATATGGACCCATGCCATTGTCGTCCTTCTATGGAACGAAAACATCGAATTATGTATGCCGCATATTTTTTTGTTTTTTTCAGGAAAACTATTACCTTTACGACAAAAAGTGTACTATCCTTTTTTGAAGATAATTAAATTGTCTTTTAGCGGGGGTATATTTTGACCCCGTGGGGGGTTCGTTTTACATAAAAAAATTAAACTCAAAAATGAAATTTTAAATTACGCTTCGGCCATGTTTAATCCGCCGTATCTACCTCAGTATCAGTTCTTTTTGAAACTAATAGCCGTTTCTTATTTAGCTTGACATCCTTTTTCGATCTGTATAGATTTTTAGTAACTTTCATGACTTTGGTGAAAATATGAAAATTTTGTACTATTAGGTATAGGCCAATTTAGTGGATTTTTGAGTGTAACTCGAGAACCGCTTAATCTACAGCAAATATTAGACCCAACATGAATATATCTTAACAATCTGCATATTTCTTATTTCTTATGTTTTTTTTTGTAAAACCCGTAGTTTTCTTTAAAAAATCAAGAAACCTAAAAAAACACAGCGCATTAAAGGAACTTACAGAATTTATAGTATAGAGACAAATAAAAAACAAAGTATTGATAGTGTTTTGGAGAGGCCATTATAGTAGAAGCTAATCACAATTTGTTTGAGTAACATCGATTTCATAATAAAAAAGTTACGTACATTTGATTCAAACTCCTGTTCGCCATCTTTAAACAAAGATGACATGTTGTTTATGCAGGATATTCGCAGGTATCTTAATTTTTTTTGGGACATAGTCTTATGACGAATCGATCAAAATTTATCGGAGTATCGGTTTGCAATTCAAGCCCAAAATCCTACTGGGCTCTTAGACTATATTAAACAAGTGCTCGCCCTGAAAACGCGTATTTATAATAATTTATAACTTGTTATAACTCGAGAACCCTTTGCTTAATCAAAAAAACACCTTGATTTTTGAAAAATGTCAATCGGACGCATAGTTTTTTTTAAAGTAGCAAAGAGTGATGCCATGACGCGACGAACGCAGCAGACACTGACATGCGACGAAGGGTCAGATATTTTGCAAATGCACGGCGGGCCAGGCGAAACGCGACTCTATGTCTTGAGACAAGTCGAGACACACAAGTTCGTTTTTCGTTTAACTCTCGCGGTTACAGATATTTAAGTTACTTACTTGGTATTTTGCTTGTGAATTGCGTTATGTATAAATGTTGTGCTTGTGTGATTTGGCCGTGAAGGGCCAAATATCAAAGGCTAGGCGTGAAGAAAAGGGAAATTTAGTTCTATATTAGAATGTGTCTCTTGGCCCTACGGGCCTCCAATTTATTTCTATATTAGTATGTGACTCTCGGCCCTACGGGCCTCCAGGAGTCCATATTCACTATATTAGTATGTAACTCTTGGCCCTACGGTCCTCCAGTCGTCCAAATTCACTATATTAGTATGTGACTCTCGGCCCTACGGGCATCCATATTTAAAAGAGAAACTACCCGACTCCAGTTTAATTTTATATTATCATGTGCCTCTCGGCCCTACGGGCCTCCAATTTGTGTCTATATTAGTATGTGACACTCGGCCCTACGGGCCTCCGGGAATCCATATTTGAAATTGAAACTACGCGCCTTCCGTTAAATTTGATATTAGAACGTGACTCTCGGCCCAACGGTCCTCCAATTTATTTCTATATTAGTATGTGACTCTCGGCCCTACGGGACTCCAATTTATTTCTATATTAGTATTTGACTCTCGGCCCTACAGGCCTACGGGAGTCCATATTCACTATATTAGTATGTGACTCGGCCCTACGGGCCTCCGGGAACCCATATTTGAAAGGGAAACTGCGCCTCCCGTTAAATTCTATATTGGAATCGAGACTTTTGATTTGAGCCCCCCACTCCCTGCTATAGGCATAATATGTGAAAACAGAAAATTTGACATGGTGTAATTAGTTTAAAACTGGAAGACACAATTTTAACGGTAATGAACTATGTATGTTTTTCTTGCAAGCCTACACAATAGCGTATCTGTCGCCGTCGAGATAATTAAAATAAATTGTCGGCGTCTTAAAATATGACTCTTCAAAGAAGCACCAATTTTTGGCAAATTTTGATGGTTTTTTGACAAAAACTCAAAAAGTACCAAACTAATCTAAAAATTTTTCTCTGATATTTATAGATCTTAGGCCCTATCGTTAAAGTTATTATAAAATTTTCATTTTGACGTCTCTGTTTAGAGATATAGGCAAATAATTGAAATTTAAAAAAAATCTGTTTTTGAAAAACACAGGGACCTATTGCGCGTCAATGCACTAAGTGAGTGACATCTAAAGCCACATAAATTTATTTTGTTATATTATAAGTCACCGGAAGTGATGCAGCAAAATCGTTTCTGAGATATAAATTGTCAAAATATAACCAATTTAAGGTTTTTTATATTTAAGGAGCCCTGTAGAGGAGGGATGCGACCTACAAAAAAGTTTATTTGAAGTTTTTTTGTTAATTTGACCGTAAAAATAATTTCTGTTATTAAAAAATTTATTATTGTATTTTTTGTTCGCCTGATGACGTCATTTACATAAACGATGCCAGCGAGTGCTTTTATTCGAGATAAAAACCTATCGTAGAGCTCTGAAATTTGGCACACTAATAGGCATTGACAAACTAAATCGAAATGGATTCTTTCATTTTTTCGATTTGACCCTATACGGGCCTCCGGGAATCCATATTTGAAAGGGAAACTACGCTCCTCCCGTTAAATTCTATATTAGAATCGAGACTTTTGATTTGAGACTCCCCGCTATAGGCATAATATGGCAAAAATTGACATAGCGTACACCTGTAGACACAATTTTTACGGTAATGATTTATGATTTTTTTTTGCAAGCCTATACAATAGCGCATCTGTCGCCGTCGAGATAATTAAAATTAATTGTCATCGTCTTAAAATATGACACTTTAAAGTAGCACCACTTTTTGGCAAATTTTGATGGTTCTTTGGCAAAAACTCAAAAAGTACCAAACTAATCAAAATTTTTTTCTCTGTTTATAGATCTTCGTAGGCCCTATCGAAAAAGTTATTATAAATTTTTCATTTTGACGTCTCGAGATATAGACAAATAATTGAAATTTAAAAAAATGCTGTTTTTTAAAAACACAGGGCCTATTGCGCGTCAATGCACTAGGTAGGCGACATCTAAAGCCACAAATAATATTTTTACCGTAGAAATAGGTTCAGTCAAGAGCTATCAAGTCACCGGAAGTCGAGCAAAAAAAGAGTTTGATATATGACCCTTCAAAGTTTTACATAAAAACGCTGATATCTCAAAAACAACTAAACCGATTCTGATTTGGTTTTTAGTTTTCTCAATAAGACCAACATTGCTATGATTCTTAAAGAAAAAATTTTCGTTTTTCCCAACTTTGAAAAAAGAGGAGGGGGAGGTACCCTAAAAGCTTGAATTAAAAAAAAATAGTCCACTTCGGGGAGAGTGGGGGGGGGGGGAGGGGGGGTGGCGGGGGCGAGAGTCACATACTAATATAGAAATAAATTGGAGGCCCGCATTTGATATTTGGCCCTTCACGGCCAAATCACACAAGCACAACATTTATACCGCGAGAGTTAAACGAAAAACGAACTTATGTGTGTCTCGACTTGTCTCAAGACATAGAGGCGCGTTTCGCCTGGCCCGCCGTGCATTTGTAAAATATCTGACCCTTCGTCGCATGTCATTGTCTACCGCGTTCGTCGCGTCATGGCATCACTCTTTGCTACTTTAAAAAAAACTATGCGTCCGATTGACATTTTTCAAAAATCATTTTGATCCCTGATATTTGATACACAAAGTTTACAGAAGGTGTTTTTTTGATTAAGCAAAGGGTTCTCGAGTTATAACAAGTTATAAATTATTATAAATACCCGTGTTCAGGGCGAGCACTTGTTTAATAGGGAACTCCATATAAAAGCATTGGGAACAATATTTGCAACATTGAAAAATAAATGTTTCTGATAGTAATATTACTATATGCTTTTGGTGTAGTCATGAGCACACTTTATAGATTCAAAAAATGCAAAAAAATTTTTTTCAAAATTTTTGGAAAATCTACCCCCACCACCCCCTGCACACGACGATTTTTGGACGACCAGACGATTTTGCATTCTTAGGGTGTAAGAAATGATTTACATTGTTTCTTACACTTTAGCAATGAAGTGCACACGAAAATCGGTTCTAGAAGACTTTTACGCGCTTATAAACTCTAATAATATTGAGAGCGAACCGATCCGAGCTTTTCTGTGGTTTCAAGAGGGAGCGTGACCTTGTCGAAGGACTGCCGTGCCCTCAGATATAATCAGTGACGGATCTAGACCCCGAAAATTGGGGTTGCCCAAAAATAATATTTAATTATTACTTTTTGCAAATTTGTTAAGTACTATTAGTTAATTCATGAAAGTATATACCAGGTGGGCCAATTTTTGTTATAATGTTCGAACTATACTACCGATTTCAGTAGGATAAGCGGCAATTAATTTAATTAATAAAGATTTTAAAATCGGTGATATAGTTCCAAGGTAATTATGTTTCTTTAGTGGCCATTTTAACAAAAAATAGGGAGCCATGGACGAACCAGAGGGGGGGCGGCCCAGCCCTTTCCCCAACGTTAAGATTTTTGTGCCACATATTACATGAGCAAAAAACTTAAATTCCATAAAATCTGACATCATGGGGTCCTCAGGCATATTCGTCGGTGCGCTACTGAGTAACCTCTTTAACCCATTTGTTCCCAAGCAGTGGCCTATCTAGGCCCTTAAAGTTGGTGGAGCCCTAAAATAAAACTAAATTATGACTTTTTTACAGATAAAACTGGGGTCGGGCAAAAGTAAATTCGAGGAAAAATTATTTTTTTGTTTAATAGTTTAAAAAATTTAAGCGTTGCGAAGAAAGCATCGAAACACAAAATATCAACAGTTCAAAGTGTCGAAAACACAAAAAATCGAAATTACAAGACACCGAAAAGACAAAATGTCGAATTACAAAATGTCGAAATGCAAAATAAAAGATAAAACCCAACCTAACACGATCTGGTCAGGTTAGATTTTGTGTAATAACCTAACCAGATCATGTTAGTACTTTTTGTTTACTAACGAAACCAGGTCAGGTTTAAAACCTATTAATATTATACAAAAAAATTAACCTGATCTGGTCAGGTTAGTTTTTTTTAATTATAATAACCTAATCAGAACAGGTTTTTTTTAATAACTTCGTCATTTTGTACTTTCGTCATTTTGTGTTTAAACGTTTTGTTCGTCATCCCAAAACGCAATAGAACAATATAAAAATAATATATTTTTCCTGTCTTTTTAAGTGTTTAATATGTATTTAAAAGGAAACAGCTACCACTAACACCTTTGACACCAACATAAAAAACTCAAACTTTTATATGCTTTATCCAAACCATCTCTCTCAGTCCTGGCGCACCTAAGGTGGGACACTCGGGGCCCGGGCCCTCTCCAAAACCTTTGGATTTTTTGGATATTTTTTACATGTCTAATGAAAATAGCATAAGATACGGCATTATCGGGTTTTGAGCCTCCCCCAAAACGTATTCCTGGGTGCGCTATTGCTCAGTTAAACGTATTTGAAACAAGACAAATATTAAACACGATCTTCTCGCACAAATTTGCTGGTAACCTTCAGATACACCGTAACAAGGCTTAGGTAATCCATTCTCCCTCTTTGTTGTGTTGTATGTGAGGAACAAGGACTTAATCGCGATTAAACCCAAAATTGCGCTTAAGTGCATCTGAGGGTAAATCGTGTATAATTTTCAGAAGATATCATTACTGAATACTGATTTTGGTAATAAGACCGCAGCATTTTTTGCTTTTTTAGTTGAAAAGATGCACTTGTCCGATAAACTATTACTTGGTTTCTTTGCAATTTACCCAACTTGGGAACCTCCCTTTGTATGCGCCGGTGTTCTTAATAATAGCAAATAAAAATTTAATTTAACGTTCCTTTCAATATGGTCTGAATTTAAGTGCAGGCAGCCTGCAGACCAAACATGTTTAGATGCGTCCTGCAGGCCGGTTGCCCCGCTCTGTATACCCAGCCAGATCCAGCCATGATCAAACAAATGAAAAAATAAGCGGGCAACGATCGAAATTACGTAAAAATGCACCCCTCATATTCTCACTAAAGATTTACCTGCGTGAAACAAATAAAGAAAAAATCCCAAACTCACAAAGAAGGGTGATTCTTGAGCGCAAAGTGTAACGCTCGAAATTACGTAAATTGTCTCAGACTGATCACTGAATATTTAACTGTGTGAAACAAATAAAGAAGAACATAATAGGTATCACCGAGTAGCCTATTCTTGATCGCAGAGCCTTCAACTTTCATTGATAAATGCAAAATCACTAATATTTTTAGGCTGTATAGTTTAGTATAGTAGCCAAATGGATTCATCCATGGTTTTAAATTAAAAGGACTAAATAAAAAGTCCGAAATTCTCATCCCAACTTTGTAGCGGCCATTTAATTAGTCCCTGTCTGTACAACAAAAATCTCATTCTTGACACACTACACTATTCATTAGTCGAGCAAGAGGCATATCTTCATCGCTGTCATCAGCATCATACTCAATAACATCGCTTGCCAGTTTAGTTTAGGTAAATTATAAACACCAGTATACAAATTATTCTCCTTTAAAACTCGTCGCGTCCCAGAACTTTTAGAGCATGGTACGTCAGTTGAAACAGAAAAGCGACATTATAAATAAAACTTTTTGTTAGCTCCCGCTAAATTTCGCGGTTGTTTATATATATTTTTAAAAACACACAACTGTATGAAGGACAAAGCGCATTCCGCGTATTTGGACATGCGCACCAACAACCAGTGAGATCATTGTCAATCGCCAAGAGAAAAAGGCGTGTTAATTTCGGTCTCCAACTATTTTTAAATATCTACACCTGAAAGTGCTCGATTTTTGTGTACTGAAGCATAGAACTGGAAACTTCAACCCTTCAGCTACGTGGTGACATCATTAGATCCACTCGGGGGCCCCTGTGAACGAGGAGAACTTGAATGCAAAGGAGGTGAGTGCTTGTCTTTGATTACCGTTGTGTGGTTCCAACCATTTTACCTATGGACATTTTGATTATTTCGTAAAATCATATCAATATATTTATGTTTGCTCGCGATATCATTAATTAATAATATTTACAGTCCATTCATTGCCTTTAACGTTTTTCTATCCGTGGGCTAACATAAAAGTGTTCCTTTCGAGCCGAATTATTTTTAAATAATAAATCCATACGACGGTAGTAATAAATTATTTGCAATAAGACGGCGGCCTTGAATTTTTTCGCAGCATCGTCGTTGAAACGTCGACCGGAGAAAGTAGCCGGCGCAGTACGTGTTTTTGGTCCGCTGCCATGGTAACGGGTCTACTCCGCGTGGTGTAAACAAATCGAGTAGGAATCAAAACAAAACAAAACAAGAGTTCAGTGGTGTATCATATCATTTCGATATTTAAAACAATTTTTATCAATTGGCGATAAATTAGTGCATATTTTCGACAATTCGTCATTTTTCTATTTCAGAAGCATTAATTTAGCGTTAATTGTATATTTACCGACAATTTCGTCATTTCAAAGGTAAAATCATGTCTGTCAAAAAAGCCGTACAAAAACGCAAGGGTTTTTTATCTGCGATCACCGAGTGTTATGTGTTGTCGCAGACTGCGGAAAAAGATGAAAGAGCGAGAAACGAGTTTCAAGTGAGGTATGCCGATTTGGATGAAACCTTCGATAAATGCATGCTGGCACATAATGACGTCATTATGTTGCTAGACGACTCGGACGATGAGGAATTTAAAACGCAGGATGCGATCCTTTCAGAAGCTCGTAAATATTTTTATGCGTGTAAGGGGGTTTACTCTAAAATATTTCCGGTTGAGGCCCCATCTTTTTCGGGATCATATGTTCGACAAAACGAATACGAAACTCCAAAACTCAAAGAGTTAGGTATTCCCATATTTCGAGGTGATAAAAAATTATGGCCAAGCTTTTTCGATCTTTTTAATAACATTATAGATCAAAATCAAAGTCTAAGTAACGTTCGAAAACTTCAATATTTATTTTCATATCTCGAGGATGAGCCTTTAAAATTGATATCAGGGATTAGCTTATCTGATCAAAATTATAAAATTGCTTACGACAAATTAGTCAATAGATATCAAAACAAGCGAGACCTCGCAAATGATGCTTTGAGCTCAATTATGAACTCCACCTTAAAAAACGAGTCAGCTAAAGAATTGCGTAATTTAATTGACACCTTTTCTGAATCCCTAGAAATTTTAAAATCACTTAGCTTTGACGTTGACAGTTGGGACTTTATTATTTTTTTCATTTTATTAGAAAAATTGGATATTCCAACGCGTTCAAATTTCGAAATGAGTCACGCCAATACTAATACCGAAATTCCCACTTTTCAGTCACTTTTTCAATTTCTAGAAAAAAGATGTAAAGTTTTGGAATCACTTCCTCAATCAACAGCACCCAAAAAGGTGCCTACCTATCAAAATTCAAATTCTATGCGAAATCAGTTTGGGCAAAAGCCTACCTATAAATCATCCAACTCGCCTTTTATAGGACTGGCTGGCACCTCAACTAATTCGAGTACGGGAATAAAATGTTTCCGATGTAATCAAGGTCACGTGCTTTCGAAATGTCAAACATTTCTTGATCTCTCACCTATCGATCGCCTATCTTTCGTCAAACAGAAAAAATTATGTTTAGCGTGTTTTCATCCCTTGCATGATGTAGATACGTGCAAATCAAAATATTCATGCAGGACTTGCAATAGTAAAAGGCACCACACTTTAACTCATATCTTAGAAACTAATCAAGCGTCTGGAAGCCAAGATACTAGTCCTGTCATTCACACACCACCTGTCAATAATCTTCATGTGTCATTAAATGCCTCAGGACCTTCAGGTATCTTTCTTTTATGCACCGCCATAATAGATGTTATGGACGGTTGCGGAAATTTTCAACCTGTAAGGGCACTGCTTGATTCTGGATCACAGACTGGATTCATCAGTGAAAAGTGTATTCAGCGTCTTAATCTTCCTAGGCGAAGTTACACCACTGAAATATTCGGATTAAATCAGATGTCTTCTTTTACTTCCAAAGGGCTCGTTCAATGTCACATTAAGCCACAAGGACAAGTCACTCCTTTACTTAATTTCGAAGCAATTGTTGTTCCACAACTATGTTCCAATATGCCTACATTCTCCTTGAACGATAATCAGTGGAAACACTTGGGAAACCTTAAACTTGCCGACCCATCTTATTTCAAATCTAGACCTGTGGACCTGGTTATTGGTTGCGAGCTATTCGCACAGATTTTCAAGGAGGGCAGGGTTCTTGGACAGGTAGGGCAGCCTTCAGCCCTTGAAACTATCTTTGGCTGGGTCGTCATGGGAAAGGTTGACGAAGTAGGTAGTCTTACGGAACGAACCAGTTGTTTTTTAACGAGTCATTCACCTCCTTTAGAGGTCATTCTCCCTAGGTTTTGGGAAATCGAACATTTGCCTAAAAAACAAATCTTATCAAAGGAAGAAAAACAAGCAGAATCAATTTTTACTGCTAGTGTATTACGGCAACCGAGCGGTAGATTCATGGTAGATCTTCCGTTTAAAGATAAAATAAACCCTGACCTAGGAAATACTTATCCGCAAGCTTATCGTAGATTTTTACTTCTAGAAAATAGATTAATCAAAAATCCTGATCTGTACACTGCCTATTCAAATTTCATGCAAGACTATATCGATTCTAATCATATGAGTTTGGTTTTATCTAGTCAACCAAAGGTCGACGTATCGTGTTTTTTAGCACATCATTGCGTTTTAAAGCCGGAAAGCTTGAGTACAAAATTAAGGGTGGTCTGGGATTGTTCAGCAGTCACCCCAAAAAATATTAGTCTCAATGACACATTGTTATCTGGACCGAAACTTCAAAAAGATATTGCTTCTTTACTCCTTACATTTCGTCTTAATCCTATTGCCTACATTGCTGATATCAAACAGATGTTCCGTCAAGTCCTTATCAATCCTTGTCACCGTCCTTATCAAAGGATATTGTGGAGGTTTTCTCCACAGGACCCACTTTCAGTGTGGGAACTTTCTACTGTCACTTTTGGCATGACATGCTCACCTTTTCTAGCCATGCGTACCTTAAATGAGCTGGCAGAGAGAGAAAAGGAACGTTTTCCTATGGCTAGTACTGTTCTAAAAACGTCAATCTATATCGACGATATCTTGGGAACTAGCCCTTCGCTTTCTGAAGCTCTCTCCCTTCAAACAGAACTCAATGATTTGTTGAAGTCGGGAGGATTTGAACTTAAAAAATGGGCAAGCAATTGTCCTGAGTTATTGGCAACATTGCCAGAGTCCGATCGTCAAATGCCTCTCTCTTTCGACAAGGAGGAACCCCACTTTATCAAAGTTTTAGGACTTCAATGGCATCCAAAAAACGACATTTTTTCTTATCAATGCCGAATGAAGGACAAACCCCCAACCAAACGTTCTATTTTATCTATCATAGGAACAATCTTCGACCCCTTAGGTTTTCTTTGTCCCTTGTTGCTACAAGCAAAATTTATTTTGCAACAGTTGTGGATATCGAAAGTAGGCTGGGACGAAGAACCAGATTCTTCTATCATCGACTCTTGGAACAAACTTCGTTCTGAATTCCCGCTTCTTTCCAATTTTCAATTACCCCGACAAATCAAACTGTCAAAAACCAATACCTGTCAAATCATCGGCTTCTGTGACGCTTCAATTCGAGGCTACGCAGGCGTCGTATATTTTCGTGTAGAAGAGGAAAACAATATATCTGTTTCTCTCATATCTGCAAAATCTAGGGTCGCGCCTATAAAGTCACAAACTTTGGCTAGGCTAGAACTCCTAGGCGCATTTCTTTTAAGCGAATTAATTGACTTCGTTTTATCTAGCTATGAAGGAAAAATAACTTTTACAAATATCGTTACTTTCTGCGATTCGCAAGTCGTATTGCACTGGCTTTCATCCCCTCCTAATCGCTGGCAAACCTTTGTTGGAAATCGAGTCAGTAGAATCCAAGAAATCATTCCCTCAAACTCGTGGCGCTACATTCCTTCTGCTTTGAATGCAGCCGATATTGCGTCACGGGGGGCCACCCCTTCACAGCTCATGTCACATGACATGTGGTGGAACGCACCGTCGTTCTTGTGGTCTCCCGAAAACGAATGGCCCGATTTTCATAAACCAAAAATGCCGATTGATTTCGGAGATATTAATCTGGAGGAAAAGCCAAAAGTCTGTTGCAATGCGATAATTGATGTCAACTTCTTAGATCAGCTTCTTATCAAATATTCATCTATATCCAAAATTCAACGTATCATTTGTTATGTCCTTCGAATAGTTAACCTTTTTCAAAACCATTCCTATCAAAAACCCACTAAGCCGCCGGACCAGAAAGTTATTTTTGAGAATATTGTTTTTCCTACCACCGGTGAGATGCAAAGTGCGTTACACCTTCTTATCAAACGCGTTCAAGGTTCTTGTTTTTCTGAGCTTTTTCTGCGTTATCTAAGGATAAACCAATACCGAAACCTTTGCGAAAACTTTCACCTTTTCTTGATGAGAATAATATCATTAGAGTCGGTGGCAGATTGCAAAAGTCTGACCTTTTGTCTTATTCTGCAAAACACCCCGTCTTGCTTTCGAGTGACCATCGTTTAACTACACTTCTTATCGAGTCCGCTCATCGACAATATCTTCATCCTGGGTTTAAAACATTACATAATCTGCTTTTACAGCAATTTTGGATATTGTCTGCCAGACGGGCAATTCAAAGAACCATATCCAAGTGCTTGCAATGTTTTAGAATCAACCCTAAACCCTATAGACCGCCCATAATGAGTTCACTTCCCGCTCATCGAATCAATCAGCTTAAACCTTTTTCGAGTGTAGCTATCGACTTTTGTGGACCTTTCTTTGTGATTCCTCATCGTTACCGTGGTTGTAGAGCTTTCAAATCGTATGTCTGTGTGTTTGTCTGTACGGCCACACATTGCGTGCATTTGGAATTAACCATGGAACTGTCCACCGAAGGGTTCGTAGGTGCATTCCATCGATTCATTTCTAGACGCGGAAGCGTGACGCAATGCTGGTCAGATCAAGGCAGTAATTTTATAGGGTTTCGTAACCAATTACTGGATTACGCAAGAAGTGCTGCCACCAGACTTTCTATTCGTTGGCATCTGGGACCTCCTCTCAGTCCACATTTCAATGGCCTGGCAGAAGCTGGCGTCAAAAGTTTTAAAACTCACTTTGTTCGAGTTGTCGGCGACCAGAAGTTGTCTATCATGGAGATGTCCACCCTTACCTGTCGCATAGAAGCCGTACTTAATAGTCGCCCTTTATCTCCTGCCTCTTCAGACCCACACGATCTTCAACCTCTTACCCCTGGGCATTTTTTGACACTTGAACCCCTTAACTCTGAAATTCCGGAGTCAGATTTGTCCGAGGTTCCCCTAAATCGGCTCTCGAGATGGCAACTAATCCAAAAACTACATAATGATTTTTGGAAACGGTATTCTATAGAGTATTTGCATACGCTACAACAGCGACACAAGTGGGCTGATTTGTCCCCAAATATCAAATTAAATGATTTGGTTATCATAACAAGTGATCACATTCAAACGCCTTTGAAATGGCCGGTCGGTCGGGTCATCGAACTGCATCCCGGCGGGGACGGTCAGGTGCGTGTTGCGACGGTAAAAACGGTTACCGGTGTTTATAAGCGGCCAGTTGTAAAACTGTGCCTCTTGCCAAATTAGAAGTAATTTTAATTTTCTACCTTTTACCGGGTATTACAATAGGTTTTTTATTTTTTATTTTTTTTTGAATTTTTTGTTTGTTTTGCCTTTTTTCGAGATTTCGTTATCTCTAAATAAACTTACGATACTTATCTATTTTCATTCATTTATATTTATCGGTCGATTCTTTTTCTTATATCTATATCTGTCCGGTTGAGATTCTAAATTTGTGTGTTTTGGAGGGCAGTTATGTTAGCTCCCGCTAAATTTCGCGGTTGTTTATATATATTTTTAAAAACACACAACTGTATGAAGGACAAAGCGCATTCCGCGTATTTGGACATGCGCACCAACAACCAGTGAGATCATTGTCAATCGCCAAGAGAAAAAGGCGTGTTAATTTCGGTCTCCAACTATTTTTAAATATCTACACCTGAAAGTGCTCGATTTTTGTGTACTGAAGCATAGAACTGGAAACTTCAACCCTTCAGCTACGTGGTGACATCATTAGATCCACTCGGGGGCCCCTGTGAACGAGGAGAACTTGAATGCAAAGGAGGTGAGTGCTTGTCTTTGATTACCGTTGTGTGGTTCCAACCATTTTACCTATGGACATTTTGATTATTTCGTAAAATCATATCAATATATTTATGTTTGCTCGCGATATCATTAATTAATAATATTTACAGTCCATTCATTGCCTTTAACGTTTTTCTATCCGTGGGCTAACACTTTTTGCCTACAAATATGTTGCTGATATCTTTCAACTGGTGTAACATGCTCTAGGTGTTCGTTGACGTAAACAGTTTTAAGAAAGAATAACTTGTATACTGGTGTTTATAATGTACCGCCTTACCTCGCCTGCGGCACAAGCCGCGCCTGCGTAACACTCTATGTTATTTTAATGGGTTTTTTCTTGAAAATGCGTTACGAGGGAGGATGGGGGTCAAAAATCTTGGTGGCGTTGTGTTATTTAATAACGCTCCCTAAGGTTACAAAATATGAAAGATAATATTTTTTTAAATATTTCCAATATTTCCAATATTCCCAATATTTCCGTGACACCTTCGGAAATTTCCAATATTTCCATTTCCATTGAAATATTTCCAACGGAAAAATTTGGTTGGTGTCACTCTTGAAAAAATCTTCAAGATCACTCAATGTAAGCGTTTGAAATGGTGTCACTTGGGCTTATTTTAAATTTCAAACATAATATATATCTTTTTAAATATCGTAACGAGAAGGTAACATAGGTACATTAAATTAAACTTAGAGGTTTGTAGAATTTTAAATCACAAAAATTTTTACTTTAAGTCTTAACCCTTTCAAGACGGAATTTTATTTCTTTCGTGAGGATTATAATTTAATTTATGATTTCATATTTCGAAAGTAGAAGGGTTTTAGAGATGTTTCTAATTTTTTCACATAATTTTTAGAACGTTATAGTGTGGGACATATCGTCCCATCAGTCCATTATGTTGGGACAATATATCCCACCAGTTCCGACTGTTCCTTTTGATTCAATTTTCTTTTGCTTATTCTGAAAAGAAAAAAACCAGTTTACGCCTACTGGGATAGATAATCCCACCAAAGTGACCTGCTGGGACATAATGTCCCACGCAAAAAAAAACAACGATATTGTCTTATCCGAAACGTTGAATATGTTTCTAACATTAGTCTTGCTACTATAGGGGTACTTACATGATTACACGCTAAATAGAGCGTGTAATTCACCAAAAATCACTCAAAAATTGCAAATAAATGCACTACATGCACACACTTTTACGGAAATATCGAGGTTCTGTCGTTTTATATTTTATACAAACACCTGCTAAATGGCCTTGGGCGTTGAAAAGACTGAACTGGCGTTTTTAAACGTTTATTTGGGATCACATTTCCCATTAGTCTAAATAAATTCTGCCTTGGGACGTATTGTCCCGTTAGTCTCGAAAGGGTTAAACCAAACTTCACTATAAAAATAAATATTTTGCCATCAAGGTTTTGTCATTAAAAACAAATCAATTTTTTGTGACGCAAAAAAATGTGTAATGTCCGAAACGTGAAATTTCTTCGATAGTGTGTGAAATAAACATAAAAATCGCTATTCTGGCAAAATTATCAAAACCCAAAAAAAAATCCTTAAATTACAATTAGCAATTAAGTTAAGTACTGTAATTGTCGGAAATAAAATGTAACCGTCTGAAACGGTTTCAGGCGGTTATTGCTGGTGTGCTTCAGCCGATTACAATAACTATATTTCCTATTGGATATCATATGGTCAAGTCTTAAAAAAACACTGGGGAGAAAAGTTTATTTTATTATTTCATATTTCGTAACTATTTTTTGGACATCATAAAATGTTTTTTTTTTCAAAACACACTAGTGTGCATAGAAAGTGCTTACGTTGGGTGGCTTAATTGGGAACAATGCGTTTTACCCAAAAAGATTATGATAAAACCAGTTACTCTTAAGAATTTGTACTAACAAAACACAACCTTCTTGGCCACAAACTAATAAAATTACTACTACATTAAAATATGACAGGCCAAAAAATAAATGCGAGTGTATTGCTACCTTAAGAGGGTCATAGGAACCACAAATATTTTTACTTCTAGATACAACCGACATTCATTCAGAGTACAATGTAGTTTTCGCTGAGGGGTTTGTTGGTGAGTTTAGTCTACTGAGAACAATGGCCTTAAAAGGTACACGACTTTAATTGGGTCAGACACATAACTTAAAAAGTTATTAATAAATGAATTGGCTTCCCCGGTAAATCAACAGTTTCGTTTTAGGAAAACGAGCACCGTATGGGGAAAAAATGGCTAAAATACACACTAATTTTTTTTAAAAAACCCCATTTTTTAGGATAATTAAATTTTTGTAAAAAGAAAATATTACATTTCTGTTAAACAATTCCGGGTTTTGGCAAGCATTAGGTACGATATAAAAGAATTTTATTTCTTTGTAAAAAATCTTGGGGGTATATACTGGGCTTAAGGAAGTCCATCTTTAGCTGAAATCTGAAATAAATAAAGAAGGGATTTACTTATTTGAATAAAACATGATACAAAGGAGGATTGTTAAATTTTTGTATCTACTTTTACTCCTGATTTAAATATCTTTTAATATGGAGTTTTTGGATCGCTTATTTGACACTTCGTTGTGGCAGTGCTAAGCACTGCGTACATGCGAAATGTCATTGCGTAGTAGTTAGTAATAGTGGCGGCTGGTGAAGTTATAAATTGGGGGGGGGGGGGGCAGAAATTTATAGTGCATGGAACAGGAGATAAAAAAACTTACCTAAACAATTTTATTCTAGCATTTTACAAATAAGCAGCTACTTGGTGGAGTTTTTAGTTTATTTGTTTGTAGATAATTTGCCCTTCTTTTACATGCGCAAAGTGCTCGGATTAGCACCAGTTTTAGACTAATCAGGGCCCTTTGTAGACCAACCTCAAAAATCACACAGAATTTTAAACAGTTTATTAACCTACTAAGTATATGTCTATTTTTTGCCACATTTTTATTATGTTGGGTAATGTTTTGCCTATAGGCACTATTAAATTGGCACCTAATATCAGTCTTGCCTAGCATAGAAAATTCTATGTGGTTATTTAAATAAGTAGCACTGACTTTTCGTCTTTAACTTTCCACGAAAGTGCTTGATATCACACCTACAGGGAGGGCCCTTCCAAACCTAGACAACAACCAGTATTTTGTAGTCTGTGGTTAACTGGGTAAACTTTTTTAGCGTCAATAATTACAAGACTCATTTTTCAGCGGTGCATGGGTGGCTGTTCTCGCGCGGGGGCGTATGAACTTCGATTACAAATAAAATCTTTAGGGCCACATAGACCGGACCTAAAAATCCTAAAAATTAACCGAAATTTTAGTGCTAGTAATAAAAATTATACGATGCTGAAAAATGGTTAGGCGACTGTGAAAAATGAAATGCTTTGTTTGTCTTATTATTAACAATCCAAGAAGTGATCCTGCGTCGGTGGCAAAGGGAATGTGTGATATCAAGCAGTTTAGGGAAAAGTTAAACCGAACCGAACCAGCCCGGCCCCCCCCCCCGATGCGTAGATTTTTTTTGATATTTTTCACATATTTCATAAATACAAACATTAAATAGCATAAAATACGGCCTCATTAGGTCTCGTGCCCCCCCAAAACTGTCTCGGGCTCACCCCGATACTTAGTAGGTTAGTAGTTGACTGTTTAAAATTCTGTGGGATTTTTGAGGTTGCTCTACGGGGCCATGATCAGTGGCGAATCCTGGGGGGGCCAGAGAGGCCTTCCGTCCCCGATGAATAATTTATTTTTCAATTCAGCAGCATAACTTGTTTAAAATTTGTCACAAATTCTACTGAATTTAAAAAATAGCTTCGCCTGCGGCGCCATAAATCTCCTTTAAATGCTAAATTTCACACGTCAGATGAATCAAAACCGCTAATAAAAATAATTTAATGTTTGCAGCACTTCGGCCCCTCCCCACCCCCCCCCCCCCCCCGAAAATCCTGGGTCCGCCACTGGCCAAGATGAGTTTGAAACTGGTGCTAATCCGAGTACTTTGCGCATGTCAAAGAAAGGGACTTTATCTATAAACAAATAAACTAAAAACTACACCAAGTAGCTGCTTGTTGTAAAATGCTAAAATAAAATTGTTTAGGTAAGTTTTTTTCATCTCCTTTTTCATGCAATATAAATATCTGCCCCCACAATTTATAACGGCACCAGCCGCCACTGCTATTAAGTGCTTAAAAGATGGTTAAAAAAATGGACCAACTTTAGGCGGTTCGTATTCCCTGGTATCCAGATGAAACTTGAAAATATTTTTTTTAAGCAGCACATATTCATATTCTTAAACACTTAACTAAATTGTGAAAAATTTTTCAGCCACCTTTTTTATGAAACTTACCAAAACATTTTTTTAACAACGTATTTATTTCCTGTCACCTTTTTATATTCAAACTTTTTAACTTAAATTGTACATATATTTCAGCTACCCTTTTTTTGTTAAATAAAAAAGTTCGTCCTGATGTTAAAGCTCGACAAAGTATCTGTATAACTTTGTTTACCTACTTTTTTAACTTTTTTTTACGTCATCGTGCGAATTTTTCAGTCTAATGAATTATTTAGGTATAAGTTTGGGTCAAGCGCGGATCTGGGTCAAAATCTAGGGAAAGGCGGTAATAGCGACAAAATAATTTGTAATATATTTTTTTTTCTAGGGAGGGTAATTCTCCTATTTGCCCTTTAATTATTAACAAATACTGCATATTTTTTTTTCTAGGGGGGGAGGTAATTATCATGTTTCCCCCTCCCTCAAATCCGCACTTGGTTGGGCTCCACCACAGAGTAGTTTTTTAAAGAAAATAAACAAAACATTCTTCTTCTTTTTTACACTGAATTGGTAAGACATTATAACATTGGGAAAGAAGTATTATAAGATTATTTGAATTAGGCGCTGACTCGTGACGTCACTAAAAAACTGCGCCCCGACATAAATTGTAATGAAAGGTATTTTGTGGGTTATGGGATAAGGCAAAGAAAAAACTCCTAGTATTCTTTGGGACGTTTCGTCTATAATCTAGACTTTTTCAACCCTAGAATAGAACACATGAAATAAAAACTATGATCAAAAACCAAACCCCCATTTAAATATATAACCTTAAATTATAAAATTAAGGATATCAAATCAAAGTAAAAAAAGTTTTTTTACTTACGTCAGAATTTTTTTAGAGTTTTGCCATAAGACAACTGTTGCAAGACAACACACTCGTCCTCTCAACAAACATTATGTTTACATATATATATTATTATTTTTTTTATATTTATATTAAACAACAACCAATTATATTACTTAAAATATTTTAAAAATGTAAATAAATTTAGGCCGACTCTCTACGGCCTATAAGGTCTATTCCTTATGGCCCCTAGGTCAACTCTCTCCAACCAGCATCCCCCCTTATTACATTATTTAATTTGGCATTCTATTCTTGTTAACCTATTTTATGTATATACAATACACGTATAAATATGGATTGTTTATACTTAATTTTCATATTCCCCTTAATCATTCAGTCACAAGGGCACTAAATAACAAACCTTGTGACATATATGGTGGAGACACCACTTGTCACAAATATAGTTGTGACAATATTATTCTTTGGCTGTACCAAAAACTAGAAAATAATACGGACGTCCCCTGACTTTGTAGAAAATAAGAACCTGCAAGTTTAATCACTGCATAATTAATTAAAAATAATTTTTCTAGAAAAATTTGTTTTTAAGTTCAACAAAATAAATAGTTTTAAAGCGTCCACGTTTTTATATTAGTTTATTAAAAGTCAGGTTTAATAAACTGCTGATGATTCAAAATAGAACCGTTTACCTTAAAAGTTTTTTACCTTTTTTTTTCATGAGCAATCCACCTGTTAAAGTAAACTTTATCTGTAATTTTTGGTTTTTGAAATTTTTTGGTTTGTATTTTTTATGGAGTAAATTCTTTTTTATTTGATTTTTGAACATTTCAATTGTTTTTATTTTTAACTTTTTATTTTTTGAATTCTCTTTATTTTCTCTCTTTATAATTTTTTTATGTTTATTTGTTTAAGTTAGCCTATAGTGTTTTAAAAATAATAAACAAGCACTTTTGTTAAGACTGGCTACATATAACTTTTTCTCGAAGAAATCCCTTTTTAGTAAATTAATAATATCTTTCATATGGGCAACTTGTGGCAGCAGATTTTAAAATATAATTTTGGAAAGATATGTACTCTTTAAGAAAATAAAAATTTCAAGAAAACGGTTGATGAATAATAAGAAATCTATATTTTTATAGAATTTCAGAAATCCCAAGCAAAATCCATTACCATACCGTCTATACATCAAAATTGAAATCAAAATGTACAGGGGTAAAATCTACTTACCTCCCTCTACAAGATTTATTTTATGAGAATTTTATACAACATAAAATATTGTCGCAAAATGGCTTTAAATCTGGATCAAATCGCCATTCAAATATGGTACTTTAACGCGTTCCGTTGAAAGGAAACATGACACTTCTGAAAGTTGCGTCAATCAAATAATAGTTTTTTCAAGGCCTACTGGACTATCTACTCTTTTAGTAAAGATGTTTAGAAGTTTCAGTATGTATTTAATTTAACCCTTTTTGGCGATAAATCAGGTCCGCGAGCCCACTGTGTGCTGATGGAAGAACGTCGATTGACATCAATTGTCAAAATGACATCTTATAAATACTTCTATTTGCAAACTAATCCCAAGACTGTTTTAGATTTGGTGCGTCCGTTCCACTAATTTGAGTTAAAAAGAGATAGTAAGTAGCTGGATGAAAATGTGTAAGTTTAGTAAATATAACGAGTAGATCACTGTTTGTTTATTGATATCATAATTGTTTAAGTAAGAGTATTAGGCGCCCTTACTAATACATTAATTTAAAAAGAGATGGTAAATAATCGGATAATAATGTGTAAGTTCAGTCAATGACACGATTAGATTAGAAGGTGATACGTTCGAGAATCCTATTTTGTGTCGGGGTGCCGTGCTACGTCACAGTCAGCGCCTTAGACTATCTTGAGAACTAGCGTTCTTATACCGTGCCACTTACCATGATAGAAAGTCTTAAAAATGTATAGTGATGTGTTTTGGCGACCCAATTGGTAGGGCGTTGGCGTACGAAGCCAAGGGTTCTGGGTTCGAGTCTCGGCTGATGCACAGCAAACTTTTTTGTTTATTCAAACTTTTTAAGTTAAATTGTACATAATTTTAGCTACCTTTTTAGCTCACACATATACTATACTATAGTAGTGTGAGCTATGGTGATCCTAACTTTTTCGAGAAAAAAAAAGTTGCTCCGATTTCAAAAATTTTTATATATCTTTGCGTTTCAGATGATTTTGAAACTTTTTTGTTGCGCCGTCTGTCTGTCTGTCTGTATGTCTGTCTGTCTGTCTGTCTGTCTGTCTGTCTGTCTGTATGTCTGTAACGACCAACGCGCATAACTCAAAAACCGCTTGGCCGATTTTAATGAAATTTGGTACCTAGGCTGGGTTTTGGGCCGAGATGGTCCCATTTAAAAATGAACAAAATCCACCGAACACAAACCAAATAAAAGGGTGGGGGTAGATTTCAAAAATTAGAGTTTAAGTGAAAATATGGCGTGTGTGATATCAAACGAAAGGTAATTGAGTCTGGAGTTAAACAAAATACATTTTAATTTATTTAAAAAAAAGAGTGGGGGTATATTTCAAAAATTAGAGTTTAAGTGTAAATATGGCGTGTGTGATATCAAACGAAAGGTAATTGAGTCCGGAGTTTAACAAAGTACATTTTAGTTTTTGTTTTTTTAAGGGTGGGGGTAGATTTCAAAAATTTGAGTTTAAGTTAAAACATGGCTTGTGTGGTATCAAACAAAAGGTAATTTAGTCTGGAGTTGAATAAAATATATTTTAGTTTTTAGTTATATTAGCTCACACGTACACTATAACTATAGTACCTAGTGTGAGCTTAGGGGCCCATATATTGGCAGAGTATTTTTTATGCGATACAAAAGTTCGCCCTAATGATAAAACTTTACTCGATAAATTATCTATGTAACTTTGTTTACTTACCTTTCTGCCTTTTTTTTTTAGCTCACACATATACTATACTATAGTAGTGTTAGCTCACACATATACTATAGTAGTGTGAGCTATGGTGATCCTAATTTTTTCGAGAAAAAAAAAGTTGCTCCGATTTCAAAAATTTTTATATATCTTTGCGTTTCAGATGATTTCGAAACTTTTTTGTTGCGCCGTCTGTCTGTCTGTCTGTCTGTCTGTCTGTATGTCTGTCTGTCTGTCTGTCTGTCTGTCTGTATGTCTGTCTGTAACGACCAACGCGCATAACTCAAAAACCGCTTGGCCGATTTTAATGAAATTTGGTACCTAGGCTGGGTTTTGGGCCGAGATGGTCCCATTTAAAAATGAACAAAATCCACCGAACACAAACCAAATAAAAGGGTGGGGGTAGATTTCAAAAATTAGAGTTTAAGTGAAAATATGGCGTGTGTGATATCAAACCAAAGGTAATTGAGTCTGGAGTTAAACAAAATACATTTTAATTTATTTAAAAAAAAGAGTGGGGGTATATTTCAAAAATTAGAGTTTAAGTGAAAATATGGCGTGTGTGATATCAAACGAAAGGTAATTGAGTCCGGAGTTTAACAAAATACATTTTAGTTTTTGTTTTTTTTAAGGGTGGGGGTAGATTTCAAAAATTTGAGTTTAAGTCAAAACATGGCTTGTGTGGTATCAAACAAAAGGTAATTTAGTCTGGAGTTGAATAAAATATATTTTAGTTTTTAGTTATATTAGCTCACACGTACACTATAACTATAGTACCTAGTGTGAGCTTAGGGGCCCATATATTGGCAGAGTATTTTAAGTATCTTACGAATCTAGGGAATTCCATTCAATTATTTAGGTAAAAGTTGCGGTCCACCACAAAGTTTATTGAAGTGTAAACTTCTTTAGGCGCGTTTAGCAGTATTTGTGGGTAGTGAATTGAACTGAGCCGTCAGGCTCGGCTATGTAACGCTCATTCGGGCGAAGTCGGCTCGAGTCGACTAACTGTGAAAGGAACATTCAGCGAGCGATATGATGATGCAGATGAAGGCCAGTATTATTGTTGAAGTTTACACTTCTCCCGTATGGTCTTAAGCACACACAATTTTGAACTTAAAAAAATATAAAACAAATAAAACTTTAAAACGATTTCTTTTATCCCTGAACTAGTATTGTCAACGTTGACCCAGACGCCTGTAATAAACGCGAAACATAGAGACTTATTTGAAGTGAAATATCGGCAGTAATAATGATAGCAGTATTTTGACATCTGAGCTTACGCTGGTACACCGTAAAATACCGCAGACTTGAAGAATTGTGCTTGACTTTGTTAGTGCACGAATAAGGTTATGCAGTATTTATGTAACTTGACCTTATTTTGATGGTTTATTGAAACTTAGCTGAGCTGCCACTTTTGTTACTAACCATTTTGCATTCTATGTTTGTTTTCTGCATCGTTTTTTTGTGACTATTGTTTTATCAAAAAAATAATTATAAAAAATTCTGGCCGCGATTATCGTACGAGAATGACATATTGCTCCTCCGGAAGTTTATAAATATCCAAAACTTTTCGACAATTTTGAGATTTTTAAAAATTTGAAAATTACGCCTTTAATATTTTTGAAAAATTAAGGGCATTTTAAAAAAATTTTAAAAGTTTATATATGTTTGAAAATTTTTAGAAGTTTCCAAAATTTCATGACTGTAAATAAATTTTGTTTAAAACATCTTATGATTTACGTCTAATTATTCTTTATTATTCTAGAACCATAAATGGGCCAATACATTCGGTTTTAGACGCTGACCAAACTATTATTATTGGTTGGTCATAAGCAAATACATTAGAGCATAAATATGGGGCATACCACACGCAATGCTTGAAGCCAGGACCCCTATTTAATTCTTAATGTTCCTTTTTCGCGTAGACAGGATTTCGGTTACTGTACATGCGTCAGTTTTGATGGTTTTGGAACATACTCCGTTATTTTCCGTATTTTATTCTAAAAACTAGTTGATTATTGGGTAAAAATTTATCAAATTGTGGATTCAAATTGTAGTGTTTCTAAAACTAATTGTGCAGATTTATTTTGGACACCATAAAGAGTGTTTAATGGCATCTATAAACCACTCTTAACTTTATTAATGAATTATAAAGTAAAATACAAGTAGTTACCTATGAAATGGCACTTACTCTCTCTTACTTCTTCCGGACATTTTTCCACAAACCGCACATGTTTTACGTGAATTATTTCTCATTTTTCACAGAAACAAACATAATTTTAAACGACAAACGCAAATCACAGCAAAATGTCAATATGGCCTCTAGCCACATAGCAGCTGTGTGTATGAGAAAACACACGCATGCGATCTTGAAAATTCGCATCCGCGAAAATTGTTTCCAAACCCAGGTATGAGTTCTTCACTTTTTGATTCTTTGAACATGTATTTATGCTATAACGTATTTGGTCATAAGTATAAATTACACTGGCACGTAACATAAAAAGTGGTCTGTACATTTAACCAGACCTATCTATGTTTTTCCGTGCACTTAGTATAAGTCAGTCTTGACCATACACCCCCAAAATTTCGACTAAATAGTAAAAACATTTCGCACACATAATTAAAATAATGTATACTTTAAATTTATCATACTGCGCAGTGGTCAAATGAACTTCGATTTTTTTTAAATTGGGGTTTTTCTTATTCATTTAAGGCAAATAATTTATTTGGTGGCTTTGAAAATGTACCATTTTTGCTATCTTTACGAAGTAATTGTACAATACTTTCATCAAAGTATTCGCAATAATATCGAAATTATGGGGTCTACTGGGTAAAACGAATTTTGTATTTAGATTCGGTTTTTGTTAGGTTTGTCGTAAGACACATAGATAAGTAGGTCTGGTTAAAATTGTTGTGTAGTTTAGTTTATTCAATCAACGGATTATCATCCAATTTACATTAAAATTTGTTATAACAAGTATAATAGTCATTAGAAGAAGTCATTAACTGTAGAATAGTAATACAATGAATAGAAGAGGAGTCAATAAAATAATTAAAACCTTATTTTTAAAATTTTAAAATACACAAAATTAACCTAAAAACTAACGAACAAAATAAAAAAAACATACCATAAATAGGCACTTTGCATAGTTCATTCTTGAGGCTAGCATTGTAAAAAAAAAAGAGAATCTAGCTACCTGCCCTTATATCATACATATTATTTCGGGCTCAAGGGGAGGCTGATTACCCCCTTTACCTCCCGGTATGGGTCAAATTAGGCTCTGCTACAAAATAGCGCCTTACAAAATAGCGGTGCTACAAAATGGCGCTGCCACAAAATAGCGCTGCTACAAAATAGCGTTGCTATAAAATAGCGCGCATCAAAATAGCGCTGCTACAAAATAGCGTGCATCAACACAGCGCTGCTACAAAATAGTGCCTTACAAAATAGCGCTGCTACAAAATCGCACGCATCAAAATGACGCTGCCTCAAAATTGCGCGCATCAAAACAGCGCTGCTACAAAATAGCGCCTTACAAAATAGCGCGCATCAAAATGGCGCTGCTTCACAATAGCCTCTTATGATCCCGGTAACCTCTTCCTAACATATTAAAAAAAAAACTCCCCTGACTTTTTTCCGGGATCCTAGTGGGTGTGAAATCAAATCGAACAAAACCGAAACCTCGGTTTGGTTTTGTTTCACACCCGCTAGGATCCCGAAAAAGAAATCTGTATTTTGATGCGCGCTATTTTGTAGCAGCGCTATTTTGTAGCAGCGCTATTTTGCGACAGCGCCATTTTGTAGCAGCGCTATTTTGTAAGGCACTATTCTGTAGCAGCGCTCTTTTGTAAGGCGTTATTTTGATGCACGCTATTTTGTAAGCGCCATTTTGTAATAGCGCTGTTTTGTAGCAGCGCTATTTTGTGGCAGCGCCATTTTGTAGCAGCGCTATTTTCCAGGGCGCTATTCTATAGCAGAGCCTCTAGTTACCCGCCCTTATATCATAAATATTATTTCGGACTCAAGGGGTGGCTGATTACCCCCTTTTCCTCCCGGTATGGGCCAAATTAACCCAACAATACTAAAAATTCTGAAAATGACCATTACTTTTTTAAACGCTGGTATCGTAATAGATACCTATTACTTTAATTTTTTACATTATATTACTTATATGTACCGTAACGATCGGATTTATGAATGATATCGCAGAAACTTCCCTAGATCGGGTTATTTTTAGAATAATAGCGCGATTTGGTACAGACGCGTTCCTTGTTCATTTTGTTTTAAATTATTAAAAGAAGGGTACATTTGTTATTGTTTAATAATATTGTTTGCGAGGTTTGGCAGGCGCAGCATTAAACTAGGATTCCTAAGATTGGTCAGTTCACCTACTTATGAAGTCTTGCACGAACACCCTGCTATTCCCAGTGTCAACATAGATAGCGATTTGAAAAAATCCAAGTTATTGACACAAATAGAGAAATTTTTATTTCTCACCCAATATCAATTCAACTTGCAAAATTATTTTCATTTCTTACAAAGAATACATACCCATAGAAAAAGAAATATTTATTTAAGATAATCCTGCGATAAATTTTAGAATATGGTGATTTTCTAATTTGATTGCATTAAGAATATTGTCGGGTACGATTGTGTTTTAAATCGAACCCTTAAACGAGGGTACCGTAATAGATATCTTGTGGGTATAAAATAAATATAAAACAGTTTTTGAAACGTTACAAACGAGCAAACTTTAATGAATACAAAATAAAACTGTGTTGCAATTTACAAATTGTAACAAGAATTTTCTTATTACCTATAAAACAAACAAGAATGAAAATATTAAAATAAAAACTTTAACTTACCAAATTAACAAACTGCAAAATTTTCTTTAAATAGAAAAATCTTATGTTTCTTTACTGAAAATTAATTTAGACGTTTTAGTTTCAGTTCAACAAAACTTAAAATGTGACTACCGACTTGTCTCCTTAAAGTTGGGGTTTTATTAACGATAGGTTGGACCTAAGTAATCCATTATTCCCTCTGTAAAAGCTTGGAGGAATCAAGTCAGTGGCGTTGCTGATAATCCTAAAGTTTACTTTACATTCTAGCTAAGCTAATGAGCTAAACAAGAAAACCTAAACAAAAACAGAGATAAACTGACATTTTATAGACAACACTTTCCTATGTAACAGTTTTTCCATAGCCAATCACGTTGATGAGAAAACCCTCTATTTACTTAAGGTTTCCTCTCGTTTAACTATTTCAACTCCCACTCTTAACTTTTTCGTTTTTCTAAGCTGGTTTCGTACAGTGGCACAGTCAAGGGTAATTTGCATTCCTGACAATATATAGGCTATTACTTAGAATATGTCAAAACTAATTTTAAGCAAACCTTCTACTAATGCCAAAGTTTAATTTTAAGATTTTAAATTATTAATATTAGTCGAACTGACCCTTGGTTTTAGAAAATGTTCCCTAAAATTAGAAAATATGAGTCGACTACGATTTATCAAAATGTCAACTGAAACTAAGAAGATTTGAATATAAAAAATAGACTTCGTTGGTTTGAAATAAGAAAAATGAATTCTTAAATCATTATCACTTGAAAGCTTAGTTTATGAATGTTTTTTTCTAATATTTATCGCAATATTATAAAATATAGTTTTCTAATATCAAGACTGACTGCAAATAGTTATTTAAACAACAAGGTTTGAAAACGACTCTTTGCACACGATCGAGACAGTTTGGTACAAGTCGAGGGAGTGTGCAAAGAGGTTTTTAAATGAGTTTTTTACAATATTTTTTATACGACTGCTAATAAAGAAAGAAAAATCAAATTTTAATTTAACTTGTTTTTATTTCCGACATTTTTACAACGAAACTTTAAAAATTCAATCATTTTTTGACGTATCTAATCAACAAAACATACGAGCAGTGACGGTTGCTACAGAACTAAACCAACTTATATTGATGGGTGACAACAACAAAAATCACAATGACGGGAGACCCGTATGCAGAAATGACATAGGCGTGCGCAAAAATGACATAAGTGTGTGCAAAACGTTTTGCACACAGCGTGCGCAAAATGCCATTTTCAGATCGTGTTCTCCGTGCGCAAAACCCCCTTTTACAAGACAGTCGTATAAAATAGTTATTTTCCTAACAAGTGTGGAAAGTGATACTTTCCTGCACGCGACTGCAGTTGACCCGAACGACGCGGAGCGGAGTTCGGGCAAGCAGTCGAGGGTGGGAAAGACACTTTCCGCATGAGTTAGGAACATTATTTTATCTTCGACCGATGTTACAATACCACAAATTTACTTTTGAAAAAATATTTTATTTGAACATAAATAAAATACTAATTATTATTATTGGTAATAGTGATATTGAAAACACAATTTGTTGCAGTTTGAAGATTATTTAGAATTGCCGGTGTAGTGGAGTTCGATGGTGGTAATTCTCGCATCTGGTGGCCGCTTGTAGAATCGAAAGTGCGCAAATATGGCGTATGGGTCTGCAGGACTCTTCCAGTGGACGTTGACGGCAGCAGTTGCAGGTCACTTACAGTTGACGATGACGGTGCTGGCAACGATTGCAGGTCATAGGTAGATGAAAAAATCTTACTCGAGATGTTCTCTTTCTGTTTCTCGGAATCTTCCAAATACCCCTCAGCGACAGCAGTGGACTTCCACCCACCAAGGCGTTTTATGTTTGTTATGCCTTCACCTGAATCTGCTAGGAATGTTGCTGAAGAACGTCTGAAGCTATGGCCGGTATAACGTTCTGGGTTAGGTAGGCGCAAATATGCAGCGATCTCTGATGGCATCTATCCAAAAGTGTTCACTCCTACACACTGATTGGAACATTTTCCTTTTTTATAATAAATGAAAAACCGGCGGTGCGGAGTAGTAGGAGGTCTCAAATTTGCGTACTTTCTATACAGCATCAAAAAAGATCCATTATTTATTTCTTCGGATAAAACGAAGGATCTTGAGGAATGATTTTTAGTGTCGGAGATCTTAACAACGATCAGACTTCCTTTATCCTGTATGTCATCCAGAGTGATATTTAAAAGCTCCGCCCTGCGGAGAGCACCAGCCAAAGAAAAAATGGTACTCACGTTAATCATCAAATAAATCTCATCAGGAGCTAACATAAACCGCAATATATCATCTTTGGTGAAAACTTGCGCCTTCTGTGCTCGAAAACCAACATTTTTTTGTTTAAGAAACGATGTTAGCTTGTGGAATCTGCTTATGTCCAGATTTTGCTTAATTTTAACCAAGCTTTTCGCTATGGAATAGCGTGACCATAAGGTATTCGATTTCAAGACCTTGCTCAGGTCTAGGAAGTATGCCAAGAAGACTTCTTTGTAGATTCTCACCCCTTTCTCCTTACACCATGTCACGAAATGATTGTACTGTTTTTCGTACCTTTGTCTCGATTTGGCAGGTAGCAGCTCACCATTCACATCTTCAGCAGCCTGCAAAATGCATCTTCGGAATAGTCCATTGAAAAATCCATTTTATTCAAAATAAAAGGCATTTCTGTCACTTCAGAGACGCTCTTTGACTAGCTTTGACGTTTGGGTAACAATAACATAACTTGGTTGCCATAGCAAACTGGACCAAGCACCTGTCACAGCTTGGCTTGATAGTTGTTGTATGACATGACTATACGGGGGGTATGCAGAAATATTTAAAAAAATCCATTATTCTGTTTTTTTTTAAATTGAATAAAAAACTTGAAATGAGCTATAATTCATCAGATTGCCTATCTGCTAAATTCCCTACACTGTACCAAGTCGATAGTTACGACTTTTGAGGTATAAACCTATAGAATAACTCCAAAATTGGCATAGTTTTACTTTCCCGCACTAGTGCGGAAAAGTGATTTTCCCGCACTAGGGCGGGAAAGTGATGCTTTCAAAACTAAAATGCATAAAACATATTTTATGAATAAAAAGAAAAAATAGCATAAAATACGACATCACGAGGCTTCGCCCCCCCCCTCCCAGAGGCCTCGCCTCTTCCCCCCAAGACATATTCTTAGGTGTGCCAATGCATTTGGGTGATGCAAGGTCTTTCTCACCTACTCGACAAGCATTTATTGGGTGTTTTGATATTATACGGTATAGAGCAGTGGTACCTATATTTACCATTCTGGAAACATGCAGACGTTGCTCATGATGTCATTCTTGAATTTCTGTGTGGAAAGTTACAGCTGCAGTATTGGTTTGATCAATTTTGCTTGTATTTTCTAAAAGAAAATGAAAGGATAAATTAACAATATATACAAAATAATCTATAACGCTTCATATCATAATTTTTGAGATAACTTTTTGACAGTTATCAGCTGTTTACCATAATAAATAGCATAGGACAACGAAAAAAAGTTGTAAAAAGTTGTCTTAAAAATAATGATATAAACTGTATATCGAGTCGGGAACAGCACCTTGATCTGTTGCATTTTTTAAGTCTGTAAAAAACAAATACCTAGTAAAAAACCCGATGTCCTCCATGAAAATTTATAAGAAAATTCCTTGAAATTTCATTCGGAAATGCACGGCAAGCGCAAGTTCTGTCAAAATGTTGTAGTTCTTGAAAGAAATTGGAAAAATATAAGATACAAAAATAACAAAGCTGAATTTTCTTTAGGTAGTGGATGGAATTTCCAGGTATTTACATTTGAGTACTTTTGACTTTTGAAAAAAATATATTATAACTCATGCTATTTCTTTTCTTTATTATTATTGGACAACTTAAGTCATGTTTCAGAAATTCAGGATTTAATTACTGATTAGATTTAGCTACAAAGCATCACTGCAATGACAAAACAATCCTTTATTTTTAAAATGGCGGGGATAAACTTTTAGTAATTAAAATAATTTAAAAAAATGCAACCAAAGATACAATTTTTTTTAAATAATTATTTTTTAAATATTATGTATCCCCAATGTGCTAGTTTAGTTGTAAATACTAAGAGCTTACCTCCTGTGATTAACTTCAATTAGGTTTACTTCACAGAAACGAAACGCAACTCCTCACTTACAGTTCCAATCCAAGAGTGCAAAACTTTATTAATAAGCAAAAGTTATGCTTACATTTATCAAACAACTTCTAGATTTAATCTTCTAAAGCTAAATTTAAGAATTCGTAAGCTTAAGTTTAATCATGAACCCTTGATTTCTAAAAACAAGGTTTAACTTAAAGGAGGAGGCACTAAATACATTGTTTACCGGGATGCGTCAGATAAGCTAAATTTGAGATATGTTGAAAGCTAAACCTTCCTGATAGTTTTTTCCAAAAAAAATTGGGGGGGGGGTCATAGGTTTTGCTGTTCAGCTATACTTATATAAATACGCGCCACAGAAATATGGCCAATGTACCCTTTTGTAGTTTTTTTGCTATAACTTATCGTCAAATAAAAATCCGATATTAGCTTTGTTCTATTTCAATAAGAGTCCTTTTAGGAATTTCGTCATTTTTTGACATATAGTTTGCGTCACATACCTACAGAGTGCCTCAAAATTAGTATAAAAAAAATACAGGACAAATACCTGAGACTTATTAAATATATAGAAAGGAAACTAAAAATACATGTTCAAAATTAACTTCAT
Organism: Aspidapion aeneum; assembly: GCA_963576565.1. Taxonomy (NCBI): domain Eukaryota; kingdom Metazoa; phylum Arthropoda; class Insecta; order Coleoptera; family Brentidae; genus Aspidapion; species Aspidapion aeneum. The sequence goes on from OY755043.1 coordinate 45,006,615, forward strand.
GGGAGTCATTTTAACTATTCTAAAGTGATGTTTGCATAATAAGTTATGTGATAAACTTACAGGGTATTAAAAAAAAATTAATTTAATGCATGACATGTTTACTAATTGTCTACGGCATATTGTGTTTACCGGGATGCGTCAAATGAAGTGAATTTCTGATATTTTAGGGTCCAAACCTTCCAGATAATTGACAATAAAAAAATGGGGTTCATCGGTTTCATTTTCGAGCTATAATTATTTAAATCCGTGCCACTGGAATATAGAGAATAGTGAGTATTTGTAGTTTTTTGCCATAACTTCTCGTCGAATAGAAATAAAAAACCAATATTAATTTTATTTAGTTGGAAAAAAGAATCTTTTTAAATGTTCTTAATTTTTTTTATAGTTCTCGTCACATATCTACAGAGTGACTCAAAATATGAATAATAGAAATACAGGAATAATAACTGGGATTTGATAAGTATACCTATTTTATTTTTCATCATTGTTGGCCCCAGATTGCAGTTGGCAGTTGCAAGCCTGTTTGTCTATCAAAGTAAAAATTGACAATGAAAGTAAACAAAAAATTTCTGACAAGTGTTCAAAATATTTTGTAAAGTAGATATTTAAAAGTCTCAATATATTCATAGAAAAATGGGCAAAAAAATTCCACGCTCTTTTAGATGTTCAGCCCTAGCTGTCGTAACTGCAGAGCGCAATTTTAAGAAAAACAGTAATAGTGACCAAAAATATAAAGTCCTTTAGAAAATTACTACAAAAAGTTTGTGAACCCATTCTTTAAAAAAATAAAACCCATTGGTAAAGTTACATGATGCATTGCGGCAAACTAATTTTGGAAGACTGGGAAAATGAAGCAGCTATAAATGTCGTTTCTTTCGTCATAGCTGACGATAGCAGTTCATGAGATGAAGTTTTTTGGGAGATGAAAATAACTGATTTTTGCGTAGTTTGTTTTTTGTTAGTTTTTTTGGTTAGATTTTCAGTTTTTTGGTTGGTTCAGTTTATTTAATTTCATTAAAATAGCTTTACAGCTTTATACAATAATTTTAATGATTCAAATTGAACTTAATCCTATGAGCTGTTCAAGTTCTAGTACTTTTTAAACTTAGTAAATAGTAATAGCCTTAATATAGCTTATATATTACGTCTGAAATATTTTTTTAAATTCACTCGGAAGGAGTCTCTAGGTCTTTTGTCGTCAATACAGTTTTTGTTGAAATTCCGAAAGCCTTTGAATTTAAATCAGTTGGGAACTTCTTTACAATTTTTAAAAGATATATGTGTCAATCATAAAAAGTGAGAATTTTCGTATTAATATCTTTTTTATTAAAAAATATAATAAAATACTTTGTTTTATTTATTATCTACTCTACTCTATTCTACTTTACCCCAATTGATTGATCAATGCATGCCAGTAAAGCACATACGCTGTACATACATTTTTCACTACATAAAATCAATTTGGGACAGAAACTTTCTCAAAAAACTCTTCGAAATAGCAATTTAATTAGAATTTAGATAAAAAATAAGCAATAATCTTTTAAAGTCACAAATTTCAAAACGATTGACAGTTTAAATATCGATCCACCACCCTTATTATAGAGGGTGGTGTCCAATCATATTAACCTTAAGGTAGCTGATAATTAGTTTCGCAGCATCCATTATCAGTTACCTTGGGAATCTGTGGTTTAAAACTGAATTAAGAATACACGTGCGTTTAGTTACCAGAATTACTACTACTACTATGTCGGTTTAGAACGTTTTTCTACGTTGTCCGACGCCTATTCTCCACCCCCTTCGATCCTGACAATCATCTTTTGTCAGATTCTTTTGACTCATTGATCTTTGGTTTGACTGTTGCCATTCTAGTTTAGGACGTCCTCTCTTTCTGCGCCCTACTGGTTGCCACTCTAGGACCTGTTTTGGTAATCTTTCGTCGTTCATCCGTTGTACATGACCATACCATATCAGTTGCCTTTTAGTGATGTCATCCGTTATGCTTCCCTCGATTCCCATTCTTTCTTTTATGATCTCATTTCTCATGTGATCTAATCTAGATATTCTCATTGATCTTCTTATTGCATCCATTTCGACACTTTCCATTTTTGTTTTGTATTTTTCTGTTACGCGACAAGTCTCTATTCCATACAACAGCGTGCTTTTTACCATTGTTTCATATATGTTAAATTTTAAATTTTTTCTTATCTCTCTGCTCCATAAAATACTGTTAAGACATCCAATAACCTTTTTTGCTTTTACTATTCTTTTTTCCAATTCTTTACAGTCTGTTCCTGTCTTCTCAAATGTGACACCCAAGTATACATACTCACTGCATGGAGATATTGTTTGTCCATTGTCTAGTTCTAACTCACTGGATTCGTTTCAAATACATAAGTACTGTGTCTTGTCCATGTTCACTGTTAGTCCCCACTTTTGGTATTCTTCCGTTAACTTTCTCATCATATACTCCATGTCTTCTTTATCATTAGCTACAATTACTTGGTCGTCAGCAAACTGTAGTGTGTATATAGTAAATCGGCCGTTAAGTTGTATTCCCATGCCGTGCACTTTACGTTTCCAGTTTTTTAGAGCCACTGCGATATATATTTTAAAAAGAGTTGGAGAGATACAATATCCCTGTCTTAAGCCTTTTGTTACCAGGAATTCTTTTGAAAGTCGATTTCCAATTTAAATTTTAGATTTTGACCCTTTGTATAGTTCTTTTATCGCTTTTATGTATGTATTAGTTTGTTCCAACACCGTCCATAATTTTTCTACTGGAACGGTATCATATGCTTTTTGTAGGTCCACAAAGGTAACATGAGTCTCTATATTTCTGGCGCTTCTTTTCTCAATTACTTGTTTGAGACAAAAAACATTATCACTACAAGATCTGCCTGCACGAAACCCACTTTGCTCTTCTTCTTCTTGTTCATGAAAATCATTCTCTATTAGATCTCTAAGAATCCTACCGTACAATCTACTTAGAGTGCTGGTGACTGAAATTTCTCTGTAATTGTTACAATCCAGCTTGTTTCCTTTTTTATGTATTGAGGATATGAATGCAATTTTCCAATCATTAGGTACTAGATGTCCGTTTATGCATTGATTGATAATATATGTGAAATTTTCGAGTAGTTTCTCTGATCCATATTTGAGCATTTCAGCATATATTCCCCCAGGTCCGCTAGCTTTTCCGGATTTAAGCTTTTTTATACTATTCTTTATCATTTCTTTTTCGATGATTACTTCCTCCCATGTACTTCTATGTCTCTCCTCGGGGAGGCTGTTGGATATTCGGGTTTCGTCTCCTGCAGCAGTCCCTTGTAGTGTTCTGTCCATTGTTCTGATTTGATGATCTGGATGTTTACTTTTTCTTTTGTTGGGTTTTTTATTGTAGAAATGAATTTCCATACTTCAGAGCTCTGCCTACCTCCTACGTGTGTATTTATATTGTGGCATTTGCGCTCGAACATTTCATTTTTTTCTGTGCGTATCAAACTTCTTAGCTGTCTTCTGGTTTCCCTGTATATTTCTAGGTCTCTTTGCTCTTTAGTACTGAGCCATTTCAAGTATGTGCGTTTTTTCTCTTTGAACATTTCCTGTATTTTCTCCGTCCACCACATCTTCCTGTTATTTCTATTATCTTGGTATCCAACAGCTTCGTTGCTTGCTTCCTTCCAGCTTTTTATTATGTTTGTATATATCTCTTCAAATGAGTGATTTGTGTTTATTAATTTTTGATCTAATCAGTTCTGATACAATCTTTGAGTACTTTCGATTTCTAGACTTCTAAAGTTGTATTTTTGATTGTCTTCGATGCACTCTAGGTTTTCATTTTCTCTAATACTTTCGTCCTTATTTGTTTTTCTTAAAGGGAATAATATTTTTGCTTTTACCAGATGGTGGTCAGATCCACAGGTAACACCACGAAGTGCTCGCACATCATACCACTGTAATTGCGAGTGTTGTCCACCTATAGCAAAATCAATGATTGATTTAAGATTTCTTGTTGGCTGAATCCAGGTATATCGATAAATATCCTTATGTTTAAAAAAACCATTATTTATTTTTAGGTTATGGGTTTCACACAATTGCATCAGTCTTAAGCCATTATCATTTGTTACTTCCTCTCCAAATGGTCCTATCACTTTGCTCTGGGTTTGTCTACCAGTTCGGCTATTAAAATCGCCAAGCATAATTATTTCTCTGGTATTACCGATTTTGGTGATAGTCTCATCCAGTTGGTCAAAGAACATTTGTTTTGTAGCTACTCTTTCGTCATCTGATGGTGCGTAGACTGCTATTATGCTTATATTATGTCCAAGCATCTTCATGTTCACTCGAAGTATGTTTTCACTAATGCAATCGTAGTCTGTAATTTTATTCTTTAGATTTTTCTTTATTAACAAGGATATCCCTCTGGCTGCTCTGCTTTCTTTTGCGACTCCAGTGAATATATGGACAAAATTGCCGACACTATTCGTACCTGTTCCTTTCTTTTTTGTCTCTGTGAGTGCAATAATATCGATCTTACAATTCTGCACTTCAGTTGCAATAATGTCCAACTTTTGATTCACTCCCTGTACGTTCCATGTAGCTATATTCATAGTCCTTTGTCATTGCTTTTTTCGTCTTCGAGAGTTTCCATCCATTGCTCCGAGGCTTTGTTTAGGCTTTTTGGTAATTGCTTTGTTTTACAAGTATTAGAGAACCAGTCTAAAGCCTCGACCCCCTACTTGGAGGGCCAGGATTTTTAATCAAGGTTTTTCTCCTCTAGCCTTTGACGAGCCAAAGCCATACTGTAAGGCAACAGCTGTGGTCTTTTATACTATCCCTAAAAGAAAGGGTTGCCACCTACGCTATGATCACCGTACCGAGGTCCATTCTCTCCGCCTTTCATATCGATGTGGTATTCTCCCGTAACCCTGGGAAAGGGACCCTATACAGGTGCTAACTCTCCGGGTCGGAGAGTACCTGAATTACGGAGTGATTAAACAAAAGGACTAGCCTTATTACAAATGAAAAGGGTACTAACAGTCTAGCGGACTAGTGTGTTTACCGGGATGCGTCAGATAAGGTAAATTTGAGATATGTTAGAGCTCGAGACATCCTGAAACTTGCTTAAAAAAAATTGGGGGGGAAGACGTCATCGGTTTTATTTTCAAGCTATACTCTTATAGATTTTTGCTACAACTTCTATCGCCTTATAGAGATAAAAAGTCGATACTTAAAGTTTTGTCAATTAAGTTTGTTCACAGGCTTTCTTTGTGATGCAATGCAAAAATTTGGTAGAACCAGTGGCGTGTCGTATAGGAGGCCAGGGGGGGAGAACGCCCCCCCCCGCTCCTCTGCGCTTGGCGTCCTTTGAGAAAAAAATAGAAAAACTAAATTTAACGCAAAAACAAATGGTGCCCCCCCCCCCCGCCCTTTTATCCACGACACGCTACTGGGTAGAACCCCCGGAAAGGGGTGAATAGACCTTTTTTCGTCCCCTACATTTCCTATATTCCAGCATTTAACTAAGTATAGCTCGAAAACGAAACCGAAGACCACCCACTTTTTCTTGAAATAAGTATTAGGACGGTTTAGGCTCTAACATATGTCAAATTCACCGCATCTGATGTATCCCAGTAAGCACACTATTCCATAGAGAATTAGTACGCATATCATGCGAATTCAAAAAATGTTTGAAATAACCTTTAAGTTTATTATTCCTGTATTTCTATTATTCATAATTTGAGCCACTTTGTATGTGACGAAAACTATATGTCAATAATTGAGACTCTTTTTTTTCAAAAAAATAAAGTTAATATTGGTTTTTTAATTGTATTTGACCAGAAGTTATAGCAAAAAAAACTACAAAAACTCACATTTTTCCATATTCCAGTGGAGCGCATTTAAATAATTTTAGCTCGACAAGTAAACCGATGACCCCTCCAATTTTTTTGAGACAAATATCAGGATGGTTTGGGCTCTAACGCATCTTAAATTTAGACAATTAGTAAACATGTCATGCGTTGAATTAAAAAAATTAACCAAATACGCAAACATCACTCTAGAATAGTGAAAACGACTCACATGAAAGGAAGTGAAGTTAATTTTGACTATACATTTTTAGTTTTTTTTCTTTATATTTAATAAATCTCAGGCATTTTTCCTATATTTTTTTTTTAAATTATTTTGAGCAACTATGTAGGTATGTGACGCAAACCATATGTCAAAAATGTTTTCAATAATATAGGAATAATACCAGGTTTTTATTTTTATTTGGCGATAAGTTAGTACAAAAAAACTACATGAGGTCAATTTTTCCATATTTCACTGGCGCGCATTTAAACAAGTACAACTCGAAAACGAATCCTATGACCCCCCCAATTTTTTTTGGAAAAAATATCAGAATGGTTTGGCTTTCAACATATCTCAAATTTAGCTCATCTGACGCATCTCGATAAACAATGTATTTAGTGCCTCCTCCTTTGGAAAATATTGATTTTCGCAAAACTTTTGCGTTTTTTCTATAATTAAGCAACATGATTTGATTGAAATTTACTTTTTCTACGACCGTGCATATATACCCACTTTCCCGCACGCATTTTAGTTTTGAAAGCATCACTTTCCCGCACTAGTGCGGGAAAGTGATTATATGATGAATATAGCTACATGGAACGTACAGGGAGTGAATCAAAAGTTGGACATTATTGCAACTGAAGTGCAGAATTGTAAGATCGATATTATTGCACTCACAGAGACAAAAAAGAAAGGAACAGGTACGAATAGTGTCGGCAATTTTGTCCATATATTCACTGGAGTCGCAAAAGAAAGCAGAGCAGCCAGAGGGATATCCTTGTTAATAAAGAAAAATCTAAAGAATAAAATTACAGACTACGATTGCATTAGTGAAAACATACTTCGAGTGAACATGAAGATGCTTGGACATAATATAAGCATAATAGCAGTCTACGCACCATCAGATGACGAAAGAGTAGCTACAAAACAAATGTTCTTTGACCAACTGGATGAGACTATCACCAAAATCGGTAATACCAGAGAAATAATTATGCTTGGCGATTTTAATAGCCGAACTGGTAGACAAACCCAGAGCAAAGTGATAGGACCATTTGGAGAGGAAGTAACAAATGATAATGGCTTAAGACTGATGCAATTGTGTGAAACCCATAACCTAAAAATAAATAATGGTTTTTTTAAACATAAGGATATTTATCGATATACCTGGATTCAGCCAACAAGAAATCTTAAATCAATCATTGATTTTGCTATAGGTGGACAACACTCGCAATTACAGTGGTATGATGTGCGAGCACTTCGTGGTGTTACCTGTGGATCTGACCACCATCTGGTAAAAGCAAAAATATTATTCCCTTTAAGAAAAACAAATAAGGACGAAAGTATTAGAGAAAATGAAAACCTAGAGTGCATCGAAGACAATCAAAAATACAACTTTAGAAGTCTAGAAATCGAAAGTACTCAAAGATTGTATCAGAACCGATTAGATCAAAAATTAATAAACACAAATCACTCATTTGAAGAGATATATACAAACATAATAAAAAGCTGGAAGGAAGCAAGTAACGAAGCTGTTGGATACAAAGATAATAGAAATAACAGGAAGATGTGGTGGACGGAGAAAATACAGGAAATGGTCAAAGAGAAAAAACGCACATACTTGAAATGGCTCAGTACTAAAGAGCAAAGAGACCTAGAAATATACAGGGAAACCAGAAGACAGCTAAGAAGTTTGATACGCACAGAAAAAAATGAAATGTTCGAGCGCAAATGCCACAATATAAATACACACGTAGGAGGTAGGCAGAGCTCTGAAGTATGGAAATTCATTTCTACAGTAAAAAACCCAACAAAAGAAAAAGTAAACATCCAGATCATCAAATCAGAACAATGGACAGAACACTACAAGGGACTGCTGCAGGAAACGAAACCCGAATATCCAACAGCCTCCCCGAGGAGAGACATAGAAGTACATGGGAGGAAGTAATCATCGAAAAAGAAATGATAAAGAATAGTATAAAAAAGCTTAAATCCGGAAAAGCTAGCGGACCTGGGGGAATATATGCTGAAATGCTCAAATATGGATCAGAGAAACTACTCGAAAATTTCACATATATTATCAATCAATGCATAAACGGACATCTAGTACCTAATGATTGGAAAATTGCATTCATATCCTCAATACATAAAAAAGGAAACAAGCTGGATTGTAACAATTACAGAGAAATTTCAGTCACCAGCACTCTAAGTAGATTGTACGGTAGGATTCTTAGAGATCTAATAGAGAATGATTTTCATGAACAAGAAGAAGAAGAGCAAAGTGGGTTTCGTGCAGGCAGATCTTGTAGTGATAATGTTTTTTGTCTCAAACAAGTAATTGAGAAAAGAAGCGCCAGAAATATAGAGACTCATGTTACCTTTGTGGACCTACAAAAAGCATATGATACCGTTCCAGTAGAAAAATTATGGACGGTGTTGGAACAAACTAATACATACATAAAAGCGATAAAAGAACTATACAAAGGGTCAAAATCTAAAATTTAAATTGGAAATCGACTTTCAAAAGAATTCCTGGTAACAAAAGGCTTAAGACAGGGATATTGTATCTCTCCAACTCTTTTTAAAATATATATCGCAGTGGCTCTAAAAAACTGGAAACGTAAAGTGCACGGCATGGGAATACAACTTAACGGCCGATTTACTATATACACACTACAGTTTGCTGACGACCAAGTAATTGTAGCTAATGATAAAGAAGACATGGAGTATATGATGAGAAAGTTAACGGAAGAATACCAAAAGTGGGGACTAACAGTGAACATGGACAAGACACAGTACTTATGTATTTGAAACGAATCCAGTGAGTTAGAACTAGACAATGGACAAACAATATCTCCATGCAGTGAGTATGTATACTTGGGTGTCACATTTGAGAAGACAGGAACAGACTGTAAAGAATTGGAAAAAAGAATAGTAAAAGCAAAAAAGGTTATTGGATGTCTTAACAGTATTTTATGGAGCAGAGAGATAAGAAAAAATTTAAAATTTAACATATATGAAACAATGGTAAAAAGCACGCTGTTGTATGGAATAGAGACTTGTCGCGTAACAGAAAAATACAAAACAAAAATGGAAAGTGTCGAAATGGATGCAATAAGAAGATCAATGAGAATATCTAGATTAGATCACATGAGAAATGAGATCATAAAAGAAAGAATGGGAATCGAGGGAAGCATAACGGATGACATCACTAAAAGGCAACTGATATGGTATGGTCATGTACAACGGATGAACGACGAAAGATTACCAAAACAGGTCCTAGAGTGGCAACCAGTAGGGCGCAGAAAGAGAGGACGTCCTAAACTAGAATGGCAACAGTCAAACCAAAGATCAATGAGTCAAAAGAATCTGACAAAAGATGATTGTCAGGATCGAAGGGGGTGGAGAATAGGCGTCGGACAACGTAGAAAAACGTTCTAAACCGACATAGTAGTAGTAGTAATTCTGGTAACTAAACGCACGTGTATTCTTAATTCAGTTTTAAACCACAGATTCCCAAGGTAACTGATAATGGATGCTGCGAAACTAATTATCAGCTACCTTAAGGTTAATATGATTGGACACCACCCTCTATAATAAGGGTGGTGGATCGATATTTAAACTGTCAATCGTTTTGAAATTTGTGACTTTAAAAGATTATTGCTTATTTTTTATCTAAATTCTAATTAAATTGCTATTTCGAAGAGTTTTTTGAGAAAGTTTCTGTCCCAAATTGATTTTATGTAGTGAAAAATGTATGTACAGCGTATGTGCTTTACTGGCATGCATTGATCAATCAATTGGGGTAAAGTAGAATAGAGTAGAGTAGATAATAAATAAAACAAAGTATTTTATTATATTTTTTAATAAAAAAGATATTAATACGAAAATTCTCACTTTTTATGATTGACACATATATCTTTTAAAAATTGTAAAGAAGTTCCCAACTGATTTAAATTCAAAGGCTTTCGGAATTTCAACAAAAACTGTATTGACGACAAAAGACCTAGAGACTCCTTCCGAGTGAATTTAAAAAAATATTTCAGACGTAATATATAAGCTATATTAAGGCTATTACTATTTACTAAGTTTAAAAAGTACTAGAACTTGAACAGCTCATAGGATTAAGTTCAATTTGAATCATTAAAATTATTGTATAAAGCTGTAAAGCTATTTTAATGAAATTAAATAAACTGAACCAACCAAAAAACTGAAAATCTAACCAAAAAAACTAACAAAAAACAAACTACGCAAAAATCAGTTATTTTCATCTCCCAAAAAACTTCATCTCATGAACTGCTATCGTCAGCTATGACGAAAGAAACGACATTTATAGCTGCTTCATTTTCCCAGTCTTCCAAAATTAGTTTGCCGCAATGCATCATGTAACTTTACCAATGGGTTTTATTTTTTTAAAGAATGGGTTCACAAACTTTTTGTAGTAATTTTCTAAAGGACTTTATATTTTTGGTCACTATTACTGTTTTTCTTAAAATTGCGCTCTGCAGTTACGACAGCTAGGGCTGAACATCTAAAAGAGCGTGGAATTTTTTTGCCCATTTTTCTATGAATATATTGAGACTTTTAAATATCTACTTTACAAAATATTTTGAACACTTGTCAGAAATTTTTTGTTTACTTTCATTGTCAATTTTTACTTTGATAGACAAACAGGCTTGCAACTGCCAACTGCAATCTGGGGCCAACAATGATGAAAAATAAAATAGGTATACTTATCAAATCCCAGTTATTATTCCTGTATTTCTATTATTCATATTTTGAGTCACTCTGTAGATAAGTGACGAGAACTATAAAAAAAATTAAGAACATTTAAAAAGATTCTTTTTTCCAACTAAATAAAATTAATATTGGTTTTTTATTTCTATTCGACGAGAAGTTATGGCAAAAAACTACAAATACTCACTATTCTCTATATTCCAGTGGCACGGATTTAAATAATTATAGCTCGAAAATGAAACCGATGAACCCCATTTTTTTATTGTCAATTATCTGGAAGGTTTGGACCCTAAAATATCAGAAATTCACTTCATTTGACGCATCCCGGTAAACACAATATGCCGTAGACAATTAGTAAACATGTCATGCATTAAATTAATTTTTTTTTAATACCCTGTAGGTTTATCACATAACTTATTATGCAAACATCACTTTAGAATAGTTAAAATGACTCCCATGAAGTTAATTTTGAACATGTATTTTTAGTTTCCTTTCTATATATTTAATAAGTCTCAGGTATTTGTCCTGTATTTTTTTTATACTAATTTTGAGGCACTCTGTAGGTATGTGACGCAAACTATATGTCAAAAAATGACGAAATTCCTAAAAGGACTCTTATTGAAATAGAACAAAGCTAATATCGGATTTTTATTTGACGATAAGTTATAGCAAAAAAACTACAAAAGGGTACATTGGCCATATTTCTGTGGCGCGTATTTATATAAGTATAGCTGAACAGCAAAACCTATGACCCCCCCCAATTTTTTTTGGAAAAAACTATCAGGAAGGTTTAGCTTTCAACATATCTCAAATTTAGCTTATCTGACGCATCCCGGTAAACAATGTATTTAGTGCCTCCTGCTTTAAGTTAAACCTTGTTTTTAGAAATCAAGGGTTCATGATTAAACTTAAGCTTACGAATTCTTAAATTTAGCTTTAGAAGATTAAATCTAGAAGTTGTTTGATAAATGTAAGCATAACTTTTGCTTATTAATAAAGTTTTGCACTCTTGGATTGGAACTGTAAGTGAGGAGTTGCGTTTCGTTTCTGTGAAGTAAACCTAATTGAAGTTAATCACAGGAGGTAAGCTCTTAGTATTTACAACTAAACTAGCACATTGGGGATACATAATATTTAAAAAATAATTATTTAAAAAAAATTGTATCTTTGGTTGCATTTTTTTAAATTATTTTAATTACTAAAAGTTTATCCCCGCCATTTTAAAAATAAAGAATTGTTTTGTCATTGCAGTGATGCTTTGTAGCTAAATCTAATCAGTAATTAAATCCTGAATTTCTGAAACATGACTTAAGTTGTCCAATAATAATAAAGAAAAGAAATAGCATGAGTTATAATATATTTTTTTCAAAAGTCAAAAGTACTCAAATTTAAATACCTGGAAATTCCATCCACTACCTAAAGAAAATTCAGCTTTGTTATTTTTGTATCTTATATTTTTCCAATTTCTTTCAAGAACTACAACATTTTGACAGAACTTGCGCTTGCCGTGCATTTCCGAATGAAATTTCAAGGAATTTTCTTATAAATTTTCATGGAGGACATCGGGTTTTTTACTAGGTATTTGTTTTTTACAGACTTAAAAAATGCAACAGATCAAGGTGCTGTTCCCGACTCGATATACAGTTTATATCATTATTTTTAAGACAACTTTTTACAACTTTTTTTCGTTGTCCTATGCTATTTATTATGGTAAACAGCTGATAACTGTCAAAAAGTTATCTCAAAAATTATGATATGAAGCGTTATAGATTATTTTGTATATATTGTTAATTTATCCTTTCATTTTCTTTTAGAAAATACAAGCAAAATTGATCAAACCAATACTGCAGCTGTAACTTTCCACACAGAAATTCAAGAATGACATCATGAGCAACGTCTGCATGTTTCCAGAATGGTAAATATAGGTACCACTGCTCTATACCGTATAATGTCAAAACACCCAATAAATGCTTGTCGAGTAGGTGAGAAAGACCTTGCATCACCCAAATGCATTGGCACACCTAAGAATATGTCTTGGGGGGAAGAGGCGAGGCCTCTGGGAGGGGGGGGCGAAGCCTCGTGATGTCGTATTTTATGCTATTTTTTCTTTTTATTCATAAAATATGTGGAAAATGTCTAAAAAAAATCTTAGGCTTGGGGGGCTCAGGCCCCAGGCTCCTCCCTGTGGGTGCGCCCATGCAAATGCATACAGTTTACAGCGCAATAGTAGGTTAAAAGGTTTGCACTACTTTATAGTTGCATTGTTATTTAAAAATTTATGAGCCTGCTAAAATAAAATTTTTGTTTATTTTTATACCTCGCGGTGGGTGGTGATTTTTAAGTATATAAGTGTGTCTGGGATAAAAATATGAGTTTTTAGCAGCTATGTTGTAAATAACGCATCCACTGAAATAAATTTATTTATTTATTTTTTGTAAAATTACTTATAGGATTAAAATTTAGAGATTTTATTTCACAACTAAACAAAATTATAAAAGTGGGTACACCATGCGTTTGACATTACCATTGAAACAGCTGAAATAGAAGGGCACTTGTAGGAAAGCCGATAGGCATCCTAACCAAACTTACTATGCGTTGATTTTGATGTAGTCTTGTTAAGATGGCGGAGACTCTTAGTTGTTGTTATTTTTGTTGAAAAAGAGAGAAATTCTCGGACTTTCCCTACTCTAATAGAAAAAGTAATATTTTAAGACCCTGAACAATTTTGAACAATTAGATTTTATCCCAAGTTTAATAAAAAAAACTGGCAAAAACACAAAGAAACAAAAAGAGTGGTTGACAAACACTTAAATTCAATAATCTGTGTATGGCTGCTAACATAAAGAACCACAGTAATTTTCATAGAAACATTACTTACATGTAATATGCCCATGGGCATTTTAACATACAGTAACACTGATCTGCAATTTTTTTTAAAAAACAACAAATTTTTTTTAAACAAAGTAAAATAAGCTCTATACTTTTTATTTACATGCTGCTATAAAAATGCAGTGATGAAAATACGTTTTTACTTAACTCTTCAGTCCCAAAAAAACAAAACGCCTTGATACAATTAACAGACTTGACTGAAGTTTTTGAATCGGGAAAATGCAGCATTTGTTCTCAATAATTGAACTGCATACCATATTATTGCAGGGCCGTACCCAAAACGGGGGGTGGAGATTAATCCCCTGTGGGTACAGCCCTCTACTTTTCTATTATTGTGCTTCAAATGTGATAGCTTCATATTTGCCAAACGGTGGGCATATTTTCTACATGGGTTATACTCGTTATTTCGTATTAGTTTAGGCCCTACGAGGTCTGATACTGCGTTTAATGATAGAAGCAACATACTTGGTATGGATAGACATAATACTTGCCCAAACATTTTACGAAAGGAAACCACCCCCCAACCCTGGCAACTTTTCTAAAAATATTCTACATATGATTTTGCAAGCGGATAAAATGTTCCATGTACCTTAGTACCCTCTAAAGGCAGTGGTGCACGTTCCATAGGCTTACGAAAAAAAATTATAATATTTAAAATATGTTTTTTTTTTCTTGTGGCATTTTGTATCCTTAACAAATGGATTTTTTCAAAAAAGTATTTTGTTCAAAAACCTATTGTATACAGTTAAATATTTAATAAGTTAGACATAACTATTTAAAAGAGCTGCCTTGAAATAAAAATAAATGTGTTTGTAGAAATCCTCAAATCAAACAAAAATTTTGAACATTCATTTTTGTAACTTAGTAAATAATACTCAAGTTGAGTAAAAAAATATATTTGATGATTGTTAACTTAAAACTTACTGTTTCGAATTGAATTTATTTAAATTGGGGGGAGGATGCATTCCACTTTCCGCCGCCCTTAAAAGTGATATTTTACAGTATTTTTCTAATTATATGCAAACTTTTAACTTGGCCAAAAACAACTATGTAATAGTTATTGAGGTTGACTAACAGTCCTCTCTAACGATGAATAACACCCCCTTACATGGCGCACCTTTTATAGGCACTTAAATAAATTGTAATTTTCTTGTTCCCCCCCCTTAATGTTTTTATTTCGACATTTTTTATTAATAGTCCGAAAAGTATAAACTTTTTTTATAATCTTGTACATATAATTTTTGGAGCAGATAAACTGTTCTATCCAGCAATGTTTATGGCCCTGGAAGCAGCGGCGCATGCAAAAATTTGACATTTTTCGATTTATTAGAAAAAATTAAAAAATATACTTAAAGCACGTTTCTGTGCGACCAAGACTCTAGACAAATCGAGAGACTGGCCCCACAAGATAATGGAATATATGTTCCGATTTAATTTTGAGCAAAGTTAATCGAAATCTAAGTGAGTGAACTGGATCGATAGGGATTCCTTGGAAATGTGGTGTCTGTATGTTTAAAGGCTGGGTGTTTAGTTTTGAATTCCAAGCATACTGTTTTATTGTAGTTAATGATACGATAATTTAAAGAACACCAATTTGAGAACTCATTTGTTTTTCAAAAACTCAATATTGTGGTGTCATCAACATACATTAGAATTATTTCATTTTTGATGTGTTCAGGAAAATCATTTACGGAAACAAGGAACATTAGTGGGCCAAGAATACTGCCCTGAGGTATACCAATTTCGGATTGAAATCTATTTGAGAAAGTGTTACCGATTATTGCTTTCAATTTTTTCTCCTTTAAAATTGAGGTTAACCATTTGTTAACATTACCTCTTATACCTAATCGATCCATTTTATGGGAAAATAAATTGGGCCGATTTTATCAAATGCTCGCGTTAAATCGAACAAAACAGCTATCACATGTTCACCTACGTCCATATAACTATATATATTTTGAATACAGTTTTAGTCGAGTGATTTACGCTGAAGCCATGTTGATATTTGTTGAGGGTATTGCGTTTTCCAAGAAATATATTACTTGGCCAGACATTATCTTTTCAAAATAATAACAGATTGCTATCGAAATGGGCCGCTAATTTTCCAGTGCTTGTTCTTTTTTGAAAATGTTGGTATTATAATAGCTAGTTATTTTGGTAATTTCCCTGGAAACTTATTCTAACCAACCGAAGTGGTCATCAAATCTGCCAGTAACTGAAAAAAGTAGTATTTCAGTTTATAACTAGATGCATCGTTACACTATCAAATCTAGTTGATCTCTTACTTGGAAGAGCATCGACCACAGGAGAAATGTCTTTTGAAGTTAAAGGACAGAAGAACATTGTTTCATTTATGGTTTTCCCAGATGTGTAGGTTTCTGATAACTGAGGATCTAAGTATTTTTGGAACGTTCGTTAAATTATATTAGAAACATAAATGCCAAAAGCATTAGCATTCTTATCTAAGACAATATTACCCTGAACAATAATTGTAGTAATACGAGGTTTCCCATCCCATGACTTGCCGCCTAATTTCTTTATTATATCTCATGTTTTCTTTGTTTTATTATTTGAGTTTTTAATTTGATTGCTGAAATGCTGGTCTTTTTCTGATCTTATTTGTTTATTTATATTATTTTTCAGTTTTGTATTATTACCGTAAATGCGTTGGTGTTTTTTTTTGCAACCAGTTCAAATTTTTTAAATCAAGTATATTATCTCTGTAACGCTCCCTGAGTTGTATTTTATAACTTTTTTTGGTTTTATTAATTACGGGTTTTAAAGGAAAGCAAAGGTTAAATTAGTACATAAACTCTTCAAAAAGGAAATCAAACCTTTCATCTACATCATCGGTGTGCTTAAAATTTAAGTATTTAAATATTTATGTAGGATTCGATATTTAGTTACATCGTTTTTTATTTATATTAGATAGTTTTATCTGTATTTCAATATATTAGATAGTTTTTGGTCGTGCCAAAAACGGCCCACGACTAACGGAATATGACACTGCTTACATTTGAACGTCTCATGTCGTTTAGGGCTTCCGTAGAGTGCCGCAAACTCACGGACGATTAACATAAGAATTTTGTCGTATGTAGAGCGTACGCGATTGTGTTTTAGCGACTTTCTAATTACATTCTGCACCATTTGGCTTACGCTGGCTGCACAGGTCACTGCAGTGTTGAGCGGAACCCATTTATTTGACATGTGGGCGGATGGGGGAAGAGGAAACAACAGGGGTAATAGAAAATATTTTTTTGCCTTCAAATTTGACAAAAGTGACATATGTAAAGCTTTAAAAATGGTAAGTTTCAAAAATATTAAATGGCATCTAACTCAAATAGTCCATAGTACACCGGACCGTTTTTTAAGTGGTTACTAACTGGCTTAATTTCCGTACATAGCTTTATTTGGCCGAGGCGCCTAACTTTCACCCTAGCAAAAATACTCGAAAGTGATTCCTAACAGAGTGCACTGACTAAACCAAGCATATGATTTGTAGAACAGTATCGCTATTAACTTTCCAAGACATTTTTTAGGCCACATAAAAAATTGTCGGTTACTAATTCTTTAATGGAATTTTTTTCATCTCATTATTTATTATTTTGAGATAATTTGAGAGTTAATACCTGTTTTGAAAGTAAATGGCAACATTGTCCCCTAAATCATATGCTTGGTTTAGTCAGTCCGAATCTCAAAAGATTTTTGCGCCCGCGCATTATGTTAGGAATTACTTTAAAGAATTTTCGCAGAGGAAAAAGTTCTCTCTCGTCTCGGCAGAATAAAGCTATGTACGAGAATTTGGCCTGATGGTCATCACTTAAAAAATAGACCAGTGTACTGTGGACTATTTGCGTTAGATGCCATTTAATATTTCTGCAAACCTGCCTTTTCTGCAGCTTTACATAAGTCACTTTAGTCAAATTTGAAGGTAGCATCACTACTCAAATCAATATGCAACAAAAAAAATATATTTCTTGTTGCCCCATTACGATGTTTCCTATTACCTCACGATAGTCAAAACGAAGGGGTGATTTCCATTCTAACCTACTTGTTTAACACAAGGAAAATTTAAAAACAATACATAGAAAGACTTAAATTTAACCACAAACAATTAAACTATTAAAACTGCAAATGAAGTCTTTTCTTCAGACAAAAATAATATTTTCCCATCTTAACCTATGTGTCTCTCTTACCCTGTCTCAATTTTAATAGTCTGGTACACACCAGCCATGACTAAAACCGGTACTAAAAAGGCTATTTCAAACTACCAAATATCGGTGAAGTTATCGTTGACAGCGAAGTTATCGGGCCCAAATTTGGCACGACCAAAAACTATCTATTAATCGGTGTTTTATGCATATCGCGATTTTGTTTCACAAGCGTTAAAAAGACTAGCTAAAAAAAGCATTCAGGAAATCAATAGCAGCAAATGGAGATACATGCTTGCGACTAAGTATCTAGTAAATATGTGGGTCAATTACAAAAGGTCATGTGAAATTGGACAGAAAGGTTTATTTTAAAAGCTGTAGGGGAAAGTTGTGTAAACCAAAAACAATCTATCCCCTACATATCGCACCCACAGAATAAAACTGGCACAACTCAAAAAATTTAATTTTAGGTTAACAAAAGAAATCTCAAATAATTTCGGTATAACTGATGCTTACTTTAAGTCCTTATTATATAAATTTTTTGAATCGAACATCAAATTTATGTAGGCATTATAACTTGCTAATTTTGTCGTTTTATCACTAAAAGTAAAAATGTCTAAATTTCGAGTTGTGAGGGTGCGATATAAGTTACAAAATACCATGTGAAATAGAACACAAACGTTTATTTTAAGGGCCATATACCACTGCTAATAGCGTGTTCCGCTCAATTTAACTAGGTTAGGCCCTTGATGTTAACTAGACACTAAATTTTCTGGAATTTCCATATTTTCATTGAAAACACTCTAAATTACACAATGAAATTTCGGCGCCCGTCGGCGTCTCGTCGGAGATATTTTGATTCGGATTCACTCTTGTATTAAATTGGATCACTATATTGTCACACAGCCTAAATAACTAAATGATAATTATTCAAATACATACAGTCTTACTCAATGTTATATAAATTAATGTTCTAATAAAATAATGAGAGTGTTGAGTATTTAACTTTAATTTCATTTGAAGGACCACTCAACTATGGTTAAGCCATTAAAAAACAACAGTGAATTTATTATCCATTGACTTTATTAAAAACGGATATCAAACAAATCGTTTACATGACGTTACTTTATTATTGCGTCAGACTTTTTAACGAGGGCGCGTTGTGCCCCGAACCACAGATTACCAAGAAACCCAGGGGTTTTTAAATCTGAAACTGACCATACAGACTTCATTTTAGTTTTACGCAAACAGCAGCAGTGGGCAAAACTTGTCTGTGGCAAATTTGAATTGTTTGCTTTTGAGGGTTTCTTCGAGAAAAGCGAAAGCCTGATCGCCACTGATTTGTCTGTTCGTCAAAGTCTCTTACTTTTAAAATAGTTAAACATGACATGAAATCTTGTACGATGGTAGACTATAGGCTTATATTCGTGTGAAAAATAATTATGACACCGAGTGCCACACCCCGGCAGTTCGCACAACTAAAATACTGTTTTCATTACCAAAAAAAACCGACCTAACTGAGCCATTTACTGTGTTCCGAACTGTTGAGGCGGCGGAGTTTGTAATAGATTTTTTCTTCGATCGCGCGCGTAATAAGTATGCGTCAAGTGGGGATAACGTTAAGTGAGCGTTTTATTAATTAAATAATGCAAGAACTGTACATAACCCCGTTGAAAAACTGGCTTTTAAAAATATTTATTAAAAATATGTTCTCACACCAATTAAATATTAAATTAATTAAGTGTGCAAACATTGTAAATCTATAAACTAATCAACTTTATCGTTCAATGGTAATATCCAAATCTTGTCTAATGATCTTTTAAAGATACTGCCATTAGCAAAACGAACTGAAACTACGTTTACAATGTTATCTTCTCCAGGATGGAGCTCTATACTCCTTGCAATTGGCCATTTTAAATTAGGCATATTATCCTCAACTAGAACAACTAACGAACCTATCTTAACGGGACAAGGTAAGTTTGTTTAGGATTCTGACCTCGTTTGATGCTGGCACAAATAGTCATTTGACCAACGAGACCAAAAACTTTGTTGCATTAGTTTTTAAAGATGATAACAAAAAGTGAGCTGGTGTCAAACGTAAATAGTCTTTGGGATCCTTGGATATAGGTGTCAAGGTCGAGAGTTTAGACAACTCTTGATCTAAGCTAGTAAAGTAACTATTTCTTCATAATGTAGTGAATTGCTGGTATAAAATTCCAACAAATACTTTCTATTGTGGTAAATTCAGAAACAGCATTATCGTGTTTTTTATCGGAGAGAAGATTTTTTAGTTAAATGAAGTGATTATTAGCACCGAAAAAGTTTGAGCCGTTGTCTGAATATAGGTCACTTTTTTTTCTCAACGGAATATAAACCGTTTATCAGCAGCATTATTTTCGCTGTTGAAATGTTTCCATTCTGTAATATTCATTACTTCTAATATTTTGAATTCTGGTTTCCTAAAAATGTCTAAAGTACTTGGATCAAGTCTCAGCCAGGACAATACTATTGTGGAGTCCGGAAAATGTGATCTTTGAAATAAAATGAATTTTGGCGTTTCTTTTATTAGATTTACCAATTTTGCTGGCAACACAGCCGATAAAAGCTTCAGCCTAGGCAACGTAACCTGTTTAATGGGAGCTATCTTGGATTTTGCGCATAATAATCTAAAACATTTTTCGTCATTTTCATTAATGGAAAGTAAGTTAACACAAAATCCGTAAGCTTGTATGCTGGCATCGCTAAAACACAAAATTTCTATTAATGTCGATCATTGAGTTGTATAACGCCCTTTCAGGGCGTTAGAGACGGAAAGACAAGGCATTTTTTATTGACCCTATCCAATTTGGTTTCTAAGGGCGGGTATTTCTTTTACAATTAAAACAGAGATAGACATTATTGAACATGTGAAACGGACAAAGATAGGCTGATTTTGCATGCTAATAATACCCTAGTTAATATATGGGTACTTTTATCTCTTTCACACTGACGGCATAAGTGTGACAGAAAAGCAGCTGGCTACTTTTAAAAGACCTGCCGTATTTTGAGTGATTCTACCTGCTAATCTGTTTATACAGGGAAAACTGATAGACAATGTTGTCTAAGTACGGAAATGATTTTTTTTTAAATTTTGTGCGGGAATATTACAAAAAGAAATCTTAAAAACGTTTAAAAACAAGTTTAGAAGTAACTATTTGAGCTCAAACATGGTCCGAAATTGTTTTTTGTGCAAAAGAAGAAAAAAAAATCGATAAAAAACAACATTTCATGGGTAAGTCGTCTTGACGGATAGTTTTTGCTAAAACACGAGAAAGTTCAGTAGCGTCACGATAGATAGTTTTTTCTGCGACCGTGCGATTTTACCCTCACACATTTTGATTCGGAAAGTGTCACTTCCCCGCGGTCTAGGACAACTGGGCGCCGGGCCATTTGGGCGCCGGACCAACTGGGCGCCGGGCCAACTCGGCGCCGCCAACTCGGCACCGGCCAACTCGGCGCCGGACTAAAAATTTTTTTTTGATAAAATGTGTAGATGAAAAATAAAATATTTTATTTATATAAAAACATCTTTAAAAAATCCTTTACTAACTAACTAACTATCTATCAAATCTTGTGAAGCGTTTTTAACACACTTCCCATTATCCGATTTGGATAAAATTTGGTATACTCATAGTGGTCCGATAATAATACAACAATAAGAAAAAAATATCCTTCCACCCCTACCCCCACCCCCTTCCATAGAAAATTTGTTTTTGACACACATCCCGTTATCCGATTTGGATGCAATTTGATATACATATAGTGATCCGATGACAATACAATATTAAGAAAAAAATATCCTCCCACCTCTACCCCCACCCCCTTTAATAGAAAAATGAGTTTTTGACACTTCCCATTATCCGATTTGGATGAAATTTGGTATTCACATAGTGGTCCGATGACAATACAACATTTAAAAAAATATCCTCTTACCCCTACCCCCACCCCCTTCCATAGAAAATGCGTTTTTGACACCCTTCCCATTATCCGATTTGGATGAAATTTGGTATACATATAGTGGTCCGATGACAATATAATATTGAAAAAAAAATCCTACCACTCCTACCCCCACCCTCATCTATAGAAAAATGCGTTTTTGACACACTTCCCATTATCCGATTTGGATGAAATTTGGTATACATATAGTGAGCCGATGACAATACAATATTAAGAAAAAAATATCCTCCCACCTCTACCCCCACCTCCTTTCATAGAAAAATGAGTTTTTAACACACTTCCCGTTATCCGATTTGGATAAAATTTGGTATACATATAGTGGTCCGATGATAATACAACATTTAAAAAAAATATCCTCCCACCCCTACCCCCACCCCCTTCCATAGAAAATGCGTTTTTGACACCCTTCCCATTATCCGATTTCGATGAAATTTGGTATACATATAGTGATCCGATGACAATACAATATTAAGAAAAAAAATGTCCTCCCACCTCTACCCCCACCCCCTTTAATAGAAAAATGAGTTTTTGACACACTTCCCATTATCCGATTTGGATGAAATTTGGTATTCACATAGTGGTCCATAGACAATACAACAACATGTATTGTCATCGGATCACGATATGTATACCAAATTTCATCCAAATCGGATAACGGGATGTGTGTCAAAAACAAATTTTTCTATGGAAGGGGGTGGGGGTAGGGGTGGGAGGATATTTTTTCCTTATTGTTGTATTATTATCGGACCACTATGTGTATACCAAATTTTATCCAAATCGGATAACGGGAAGTGTGTCAAAAACACATTTTTCTATAGAAGGGGTGGGGGTACGGGTGGGAGGATATTTTTTTCTTATTGTTGTAATATTATCGGACCACTATGTGTATACCAAATTTTATCCAAATCGGATAACGGGAAGTGTGTCAAAAACACATTTTTCTATAGAAGGGGTGGGGGTAAGGGTTGTTTGGACATTTTTTTCTTAATGTTGTATTGTCATGGGACCACTACGTGTGTACCAAATTTCATCCAAATCGGATAATGGGAAGTGTGTCAAAAACGCTTCACAAGATTTGATAGATAGTTAGTTAGTTAGACAGAACATCTGAAGCTAAATAAAAGCTTGTAAAAAATTGCGTAGGATTTTTTAAAGATGTTTTTATATAAATAATATATTTTATTTTTCATCTACACATTTTGTCAAAAAAAATTTTTTTAGTCCGGCGCCGAGTTGGCCGGCGCCCAGTTGGCGGCGCCGAGTTGGCCCGGCGCCCAGTTGGCCCGGCGCCCAGTTGGCGGCGCCCAGTTGTCCCATTCCGACTTCCCCGCACTTATAAGATATTTTTTTAATAATAATTTGTCCTGAAATGTGTTGCAGTCTAGGACAACTAGGCGCCGCCAACTCGGCCCCACCAACTGGGCGGCGGGCCAACTGGGCGGCAGGCCAACTAAACGCCGGGCCAACTGGGCGCCGGACTAAAATATTTTTTCTTGATAAAATGTGCAGATGAAAAACAAAATAGATATATTATTATTTATGCAAAAACATCTTTAAAAAATCCTTTACGTAATATTCTTGAAATTTGGTTTTATTAGAGTTAAATCCATTAACTCGAGTGTTGAAATTTTGGTAGGTCTAGAGTTCTGGTAACCTGATAACATAAAATTTACGTTTTTGATTACAAGAATGGCAAATCCAAAATGGCGGATTTCTTTATTTTTGAACGGATTTGTCTCAAACATGAAAGTTTGCAGTGCTTGAGATCACTTAATACAGTTTTATACTCAAACTTAAAAAAATTAAAATGGCGGATCCAAAATGGTGGGTTCCTTTATTTTTCAACGGATTTGTCTCAAATCTCTCAAACTTGAAAGTTTGCAGTGCTTATACGTAAATGGTATTTTTACCAAGTTACCAGAACACTACACCTACCAAATTTCAACACTCGACTTAATAGATGTTAAAATTTTTGTATAAATAACATATTTATTTTGTTTTTTATCTGCACATTTTATGAAAAAAAAAATAGTCCGGCGCTGAGTTGGCCCGGCGCCCATTATGCCCGGCGTGGCGCCCTGTTGGCGAATTGAAATTTTTAGTTCCGAAATTTCATCTGACTCGAGCATAACTTGTAGTCCACCCAAGAAGAGAAGAGTTAAAGAAGACCCTTGTTCAAAGAAAGAAAATATTTTACCTGGAAGGTGCAACATTTGTAAAGTTCTAAGATGAAAACAATAATTTTAATACATCCACTGCACTTAGCATGCTAACAAATTCTTTTTACTCTTTTTTTTTACTGAGGAGAATTTTGTAAACACAGTATACAGAAGTAAGTATTCATGAATTATTTATTATTCAAACAGAAACTTGTTGATAAAAAAATGCTAGTGGAATTCACAATTTTTATTTTGGGCCGCCACTGCCCTTTTTTATCCAAGACAAGCAAATAGAATATTTTTGCGATGTTGCATGTGTCCGGACTTACCAAACCGAAATTCTATTTTCATCCCTGTCTTGCTCATCAAATTCTTACTTGTATTTGGTCAATTGCGATAAAAGCTTGATATAATGGCAATTTAGGCCCATGCCGGGTCTACCCGTAGGGTATAGAAGTCAATGATGTCGATTTATTTTGTGAAATTTGATGATTAATTTGAATTTCGTTTAAAATGGGCACTTTAAAAACTTTAAACAATATGATTTGAGATTTTCTGGGACTGGCTGATCCCAATCTAGAATTTGTTTTCATAGCTCCTGTATTACACAAATTAAATGTTTTAAACTTACTTCTTTTGTCTGTCCTCATTTTTCTTAATAATTTTCACAAAACGGTAATTTTAACACGAATCTTCCTTGAAAATTTCTTTTTGTGGTCTTTTCAAAGAATTCTTTATAATTTTTTTCTTCTGTCATAATTTGTTTTTGAGGAAATTCTTCTCATCATCATTTCTTTTTAAAAAATTACAAATGGATCTTTGGGTATTTTTAAATGTATGGTTAAATCTTAAACTCCCAGTAAAACATAACAAAAAACTGTATTTTGCATAATTGGTAGATTTTTTCCCAAAATTATTTTTTCTGTTTTTATCAACTTATAGAAAATATCAGCTCCCAAAAGTAAATTAATTTTCTTTAGTTCGTTGAATTTTTCATCTGCTAGGATAGGAACTTTTTTGTCACAACTGGTAAAACTAAGAACTGTAGATTCCCCGAAAACTTAATTCGACATTATTATTATTTATGTTACATTAGTTCTGATTCTGATTCCAGATAGAGAACATTTGCATTTCCAAGTATAACCTTTTGCATAATTGTTCTATTATTAGATATATCTAACATACTATTCAAAAGTGCTCTACACTCATGGAACCTTTCAAAGCAATTTTTCTAAAACCTTTGCTGTCAAAAAAATTACTTGATTTTGATTTATATCTGCATACGAGACCTCATTACAATTACCTCAAAATTCTGGATTTGGTTTCTCTTCTTTACCTTGTTCATTGTCACTGTCGAAATATTTGTTTTTATTTTTATCTCTAACATTTTCAGTGTTTTATGATTCGGAGAAACTAGACTCATCTACAAAGTGTGCGCGTTTGATTCCATTCTGGATTTCTATATTGATTACTTTTTGTTTGATTTTGCTCTGATCTATTTTTGAATTGTCATCGTGCAAAAATGTACCATGTCCCATATTACATTTTTGGCAGTTTCAACAATTGAAATATATTTATGACTAATTGGCATATCTAAAAATTTTGAACATCGAAAAATAAAATATCGACCTTGACATTTTTACATGGAGCAATTTTTAAAACAGAAAAAACCTACAAATTATTATTTTGTGTCATATTTCGTTGCATCTCATTTATTGCGGAATTTATTGGTTGTTTTTGACTTAAGTTTGAGTTTTTATTGCATTTTCTGCTGAATATAAACTTTTTAGACTAAAACATTTTTTATTCAAAAAACTTAAAAATTCTTGCAATGTTGGAAAACTGTCAAATACAACCAACGGTATTAACAAATCATCATAATGATGTAAACGAATATTCAATTTTTCTTCGACTTGAATTTGTTGTTAAACTGTATCAACCAAATTTCTTAAACACTTTACGTTTTCTTTTGTCACACTAGGTAATTTAAATAAAAGTCTCTTTGCATGTTGATTTACAATTACCCTTTTATGTTCAAATTTCTCTTATTAAGTTTACCGCTACATCGTAATTTTCATCAGTAGTTTTTAAAAAATTTTAAATTTTCTAAATCGTTTGCCGCTTTTCCTTTACACATGTTTTTAGGATACAGATATTTTAAAGAATCGGATAATTTCTAATATATACATACCATTGCTTAATAAATATCCCTTAAACTAAACCACGTTTCGTAGGTTCCGTAAAAACTTGGTAAGCAGAAATTTGCAATATTTGGAGCAAAAACTGGTGATTGTTGTGTGGTGTTTTGTATATGTGCATTTGTTTGTTGGGCTGTCGTCGGCTTATTTTAATTTTTTTTATATGTTTTAGCGAAAATATGTCAAAAAATAATTCTCCATATTGTTCGCGTGTAACTGTTTGTGTTCGATCTAAAAATTCTAATCTTGTCTGTAACTCGTCATACTTTATTTGATTTTCTTGAGCCCTTTGTAAACGCAATTTTATTTACTCAAACTCAAATCATCTATTTCTTTAACTCTAGGCATTTTTATATTTTATTTTTAAATAAAAAACTTTTTATTTGGCTAGAAAGAAATTTTAATATTAAAAAACCTTTTACTTTACGAGAACTTTTTCACTTTACGACGATTTTAACTTTCTGTTCGTGACTGTAACTTTAAATGTAAAAATGTATTTTTTAGTAACACTACTTTGCATTGCACGTTTTTACGTGAATAAAATCTGTCGATTTCCATTCGTTGCTGCTACAATCCGGAGCCGGGCACTATTCTGACGGTTTCGCATTATAAGAACAGCTTTCTTCTTTCAAAATTAAGCCTTTATATATTATAAGAGCCGGAATTATTAGTGCCGCAATTATTAATAGAAAATAAAGAACTGGATTTATAAATTCGATTTTGGAATGTCAATTTTAAAAGACCTACTGTTCGTTTTCAATGAAAAACTGAATCAGGTGCTTTTACTGCCTGGCTTTATTGCAATAAGTCCCTACTATGTCGGGTCTTTAACTTCAATTTCATTAGAAGGACCACTCTATTATGGTTGAGCCAAAAACAACAGTTTACATGACGTTACTCATTGCGTCAGACTTTTTAACGAGAACGCGTTGCTAGCGTTGTGCTTCAGGCACTTCTCGTCTCCGAAAAAAATAAATAAAGCCTATATACATCCCGTGTTGTTTTTTCCCGGGCGACAAAAGCGCCATCTCTCAGTGCGAAAGAGAGTAATTTACTCTCTGTGACGTTGTATAATATATCTGGGTATTAATATTTTTAAAAACTTATAAAATATTATACGAGCGAGATCAAAGAATTCACGAAATAAAGGGTTTGTTCAACAAAATTTTGCATTGGTATTGTAATATTTTTGGGGCTACTTGGGCAACATTCAACTGAAAAAGCAATTTAAGACTAGCACATGCCCGATTCACCTAAAAAATCACGCTATTGTAAACTGCCTACTGAATTCCTAACACACTATTTTTGTGAATTTTTTGACTTTTAAAAAAATCTTTTTTTTTTAGTGTAAATAAAAATATATTATTTAAGTTTATTAGACATAATAAGTTGCATTACTTTTGCCTATATAATATTTTTTGCACCTAAATATGATGACATCCTCTACAGCAGCCGGGTTTATAACATAACATTTTTTTGTCACATCCGGCTGCTCCCTACGTTTGGTCTGATAAATATTTATAGTGAACTTGATTCAGATCAAGTGGTATGGTATATATATTGTTAATGTTATATAAAACTTGCGATCAAAGATAAAATAAACATGTTTTGAAAAATTATAAAAGTTGAAATAATTAACTTTTCACCACCATCGTATATATGTGGGGCCGGCCCCTCAGAAGTGGTACAAAGTTGATGTGACTTTATGTCGCGTGGCAATAACCCAGCCGAAATTCTGTAAATGTAACCTAATATATAATTACGTAAATAATCTTGTTCTCGTTGGGTACCTGTCGAACAAAGTTGGCTGTATGATCGTTCAACGCTCACTTTATTTTGTTTTACAAAGCTCATTAAAGTACTAATACGTGAATGACCAGGCCTTACCAACGCTAGGCCGAGGCGTCGTTTTTTAAGTTACCTAACTATTAACTAACTTAGTAGTGCGTTGCACCTTTTTTTCTAGAGATAAGAGGCCTTTGGGCCCACTGTTTTTTTGTTACCGTTTATCATTTTTAGTTTTAAATTGCACATTAATCAAAGTTATTTTGGGCACTTTATTTTCTTACAATTATAGTTGGGTTTAACTATTGAAAATAGATGACCTGAGTGGAAGAGTGCCGCTGTCCATTACATAGTAATTGACAATGCGAACTCTGACCTTGGTCTTAGTTTTGTTAACTATATGTTTATTTTATAATAATATTACATGTATTTAAGTTTGTTGTAAATATTATTTCTTACAAAGCCAGGGTTTTGCCAAAAGGCTGTGTAGTATATTGTGTTCTCGCTATATAGTTTTGCACAGGATGTTGTAACCGTTTAGTTTTTTATCAATATTTATTTGTTATTAAATTTTTGTTATAACTAATTCCTATGTTATGCGATTTAAAGCCTTATATTCTCTAAAGGTTGTTTTTACTAAAATAAAGAAAAGTACATGCGTTTAATAAATTTTGTCTCGCATTTAACCTATGCAGTGCGTCCAAAACATACAAAGAAGCAATTTCTGTTTTGGATAATCTGGATATAAAACCAACAAACGAAATATTTAATAGACATATTTTAGCCACTCGTAATCAACAAAGTAATGAGAATATAGATTAATATATTCAACAGCTAAAACTTTTGTCGAAATATTGTAATTTTAAGGCAGTTTCTGCGGAACAAAATAAAAATGATTCTATTCGTGATGCCTTTATTAGCGGTATAATTCATACTAACATTCGTCAGAGATTACTGGAATTTAATACTTTATTATTTGATGAAGAAGTTATTAAAGCGCGTGTTTTGGAAGAATCGCAAAAACAGTTTGATTTTTATTCAGTCTCAAGTTTTACGAATAATGCTGTGCATTTCATTGATCAACATTTAGAGCATAATATTTCTGCGTCTACTTTAAAGAATATTTAGAAATTCACGTTTGGTATGTCCAGCAAGAACGCCTACCTGTCAAAATTGTCAAAAGTTAGGGCACTGGGCAAAAATGTGTATAATTACACTAATAACTAGCAACTACAGTTTACGATAGTTTTCTCTTCAAAGACACTGTTTGCTTTATTCCAAAAACTTATTAATGTAACCATCAACAACAAAAATGCAGAACCTTTGGTGGACACTAGAAGTTCAGATATATTTTCGGACCTTGAATTCGCATGCAATGATAAATTAGAAATATTACCAATATAGGTAATTTTTTCTATAGCCTCTGCATCTTGTTCATCACAACTTCAGGAATATTGTTTGATAAAAAAAAATGTTATATGTTTCCAGTGGTTGATAAATTTTCAATTTTTCTGCTGGCCTTTCCATGTTCAGATACGTCTAGTAAAACAGCCATAAAATATCTTAGTAATATTTTTTTTGTGTATCTTTGGGATGCCAGCTTATATCAATGAATACACGACTTCATTGCTTATATACATTCAGATCGTGGAACAAGTTTTACGTCACAAGAATTCATTACGTACCTTCGTTCAAAAAGTATTGCTTCAAGTAGAAATACACCGTATAATCCAGAAGAGACTGGACAAGCAGAAAGGTATAACGGAACAATATGGAAAATTGTTAAGCTTGCACTCCCAACACGAGGCCTAAGTGTTGGTAACTAGGGGATTGTTTTACCTGTGAAAGGGTTTAAACCCACATAAAATAACGTCCTTAAAAAGGGCACTATTAACTCGGGTGACGTCACATATTAACGTAGCCTTTCTCAAGTTCGTCTGCCAGGCATATGTTACTTATTTACACGTCTCGCAAATGTCCCATGTGAAGTATTCAGGCGCATGCACTTGGCAGAGTATATACCTCTCGTCACAAAAATAGCGTGAAAATAAGTACATAAATCAAAAAATTATATCTTTAGTAGATATCAATGAAAAAAGATAAAATATTTTTTAGTAATTGCTTATGCCTGAAGTACACAATGTTATTAAAGTCAGATTTTATTTAAAAACTTAGTTTTGTCAAGAGTTATTTCAACGATTTTTGTAAATAATGATATTTTTTCGTAGTTATTTATAATTGATCGTCCTATCTGACTGAAAAATGCAAAAATGCTTTTAAATACCTAACAGACAAATTTGCACCTTTAATTTATGAGGCGGTCAGCTAAAAGCACATAAATTAGAGCAAAATCAGAAAAACATATTTTTTTTACAAACATTTATTCGTCGCTAAGCTAAGCACGGAAAAATTTTTGTTTTTCTTGACGGGTACTAAACTTTAAGTTTGTAATATTTTTTACGTTTTATACTGTTACTTTGCGTTTAGAATTAGAAACAATTAGGTAATAATAAGCTTACTAGTACTCTAAAAGTAGAGCCTTTTTGCTATGCTCTAGATCTGTCCCTTACCCCTCATTCGATGTCCAGCTCATTGGCCCCCTTTAGTTCTTTTGGCAAAGTCCAGCGCTTCCTCGCTGAAGGTTGCTTTATACCTACCCATAGTGCATATTTTCTTATCCTTGCATGCCTTGATGTCTCTTCTTCCTGTCCATAAGTAGGGCAGGGATGGCTGTTCTCCTATTCCTCGACCAGTTATATCCGATACCCCTGATTTATAAGTTGCCGTTCACGGTTGACGTTGACGGTTCACAGTTCGTAGACGGATTTTAGCATTTATAGGTTGCCGTCTTCCGTTTGCAACCGTGCGGTAATAATAACCTAAAAAATTATTTTTTTCATAGTTTTTTTGTTTAAAATGAAGCCTCTAACCTTTCTGACTTAGCAATTGTCATATACAAAAAAAAATAATAGGAAAATACAAAAATAAACCAACTAAGTGTGACGTACGTGGCCGACTACGAATCTCTAACGGCGAAAGATAAAGATTTATTTAATTTAATTCTCTCCAACTTTCGCGAACGGCAAGGCCGAACTTTGCCCAACTTTAACGAACGGCAACTTATAAATCAGGAGTTAGAGTACCTATCATCAGTTCAACGTTGTTTTACTAATACAATAATAGTATCAAGTATAAAATAATGGAGCTGTTATGTCAACTATTTCAAATACTCTGCCAATTTATGAGCTCCCAAGCTCACACGATTCTACCCTCACCCGTTGTTTTGGCTTATGTTCGGTGGATTTTATTAATTTCTATTTGGAAATATCTAGAGCCAAAACCTAACTTGGGTATTTCATTAAAATCCGCCAGGCAGTTTTTTAGTTATGCGTGCTGGTGGCTGCAGACAGAGTGACGTATGACACAAAAAAAGTTTCAAAATCAGCTGAAACGCAAATATAAATTATAATAAATAATTTTTAAATCGGAGCAACTTTCTTTTCTTGTTTCTGACACGATCACCACTCATAGCTCACACTACCATAGTTATAGTATCTATCTTAAATTAATCTGAAATTCATCTGATTGTTGCCATCGATGCCATCAGTCGATGGAACATATGACAGCCAGTAGCAATGAGGCCAACAAAAATTAGAAGAACGCGATGGGTAATGTCAATAAATATGTGACCCATATAGAGTCGCAACCGGCGAGCCTTGCAACATTAAGGGGCAAATGGCGCTGAAATAAATTAATGATTTAGTTGCATGTGCGAGTTCCGAGGTTCATGCCTATCATACAAAAGCCATTAGATCATAGTAGTTGTCTCTGAATATTGCCTAATTCACGAATTTATTTCAGCGCCATCTGCACCTCAATGTTCTAAGGCTCGCTATTTTCCACTCTATATGGGTTTTAAAGTCACTTAAACTATAATATTCCACTGTTTTCTCGACATAATCCAGGGTTTTTGCATGAGGTTTTCGTGCACTGAAAAATTCTTCGTCCGAATTTGATGAACTGGATGAATCATCATCATCATACTTTAATAAATTTAATGTCAATTTCGCTGCAAAGCTAATTGTAGGCAACATTTCTCATAAAGATTTATGAAATTATAAAAAATTTAAATTTGAGGTTGAGGAGGTGCCATTAACAGGCATCGACTTCACAGGTCGATGGCTATTGCTAAACAATCGATTACATCGGAAATGTAGAAGAACTTGTTTGATGGCATGTGGATCGCGTCAGAACTTTTCAAGAACCCGTTTGCATCCATTAGATCATCGATGAGATTAAGAACTCCCTCTAGATACGTGTAAGCTAAAAAACTGTAGCAATTGATTGACAATTTATGTAGAGTGGACGTCCATTAAATTTAGAAAACTGCATGTTATTTACAGAAATTAAAGTGTTTTTCCTATCGAAAATAATAAAAATAATACTTGCATAAAGTTATAGATGGCACACCGGTCTACATATCATCGGCATTTTAAAAGAGGTGAATATGAAGAAAAGGCAATAAATTTAGAAGTGTGCATATACCTACCTTTTTAGCCATTTTCTTCTGGCTTATGGACTTGTATATCCTATTTCTGGCTACACGTAGCCGGAAAATAGCTGACACTCAACAATTACAGTTGGTGTTTTTTAATAGTTGATACAGTATAGTTAAAATGTTCAGTTAAAAAATACTGTTTACTAGTTTATCGCTCGTTTAATTCTATAAGGCCGAAAGGGTCAGCAACACTTTATCTCGCGTGAAGCCAGCAAGGCTTTAAGTGTAGCTATTTGTCTAACATACGCTTAACCGCAATTGCTTCTACTGGAGTCCATAACGGGAAAGTATATTGTCCTAGGGTCACATATGTGAATGCAGAAAACTTTGTATTTTCATGAATTTATAAAAAGAGGATGAGTCAAAGGATATTCATCGATATACCTGGATTCAGCCAACAAGAAATCTTAAATCAATCATTGATTATGCTATAGCTGGACAACACTCGCAATTAAAGTGGTATGATGTGCGAGCACTTCGTGGTGTTACCTGTGGATCTGACCACCATCTGGTAAAAGCAAAAATATTATTCCCTTTAAGAAAAACAAACAAGGACGAAAGTATTAGAGAAAATGAAAACCTAGAGTGCATCGAAGACAATCAAAAATACAACTTTAGAAGTCTAGAAATCGAAAGTACTCAAAGATTGTATCAGAACCGATTAGATCAAAAATTCATTAACACAAATCACTCATTTGAAGAGATATATACAAAAATAATAAAAAGCTTGAAGGAAGCAAGCAACGAAGCTGTTGGATACCAAGATAATAAAAATAACAGGAAGATGTGGTGGACAGAGAAAATACAGGAAATGGTCAAAGAGAAAAAACGCACATACTTGAAATGGCTCAGTACTAAAGAGCAAAGAGACCTAGAAATATACAGGGAAACCAGAAGACAGCTAAGAAGTTTGATATGCACAGAAAAAAATGAAATGTTTGGGCGCAAATGCCACGATATAAATACACACGTAGGAGGTAGGCAGAGCTCTGAAGTATGGAAATTCATTTCTACAGTAAAAAACCCAACAAAAGAAAAAGTAAACATCCAGACCATCAAACCAGAACAATGGACTGAACACTACAAGGGACTGCTGCAGGAGACGAGACCCGAATATCTAACAGCCTCTCCGAGGAGAGACATAGAAGTACATGGAGAGGAAGTAATCATCGAAAAAGAAATGATAAAGAATAGTATAAAAAAGCTTAAATCCGGAAAAGCTAGCGGACCTGGGGGATATATGCTGAAATGCTCAAATATGGATCAGAGAAACTACTCGAAAATCTCACATATATTATCAATCAATGCATAAACGGACATCCAGTACCTAATGATTGGAAAATTGCATTCATATCCTCAAAACATAAAAAAGGGAACAAGCTGGATTGTAACAATTATAGAGGAATTTCAGTCACTAGCACTCTAAGTAGATTATACGGTAGGATTATTAGAGATCTAATAGAGAATGATTTTCATGAACAAGAAGAAGAAGAGCAAAGTGGGTTTCGTGCAGGCAGATCTTGTAGTGATAATGTTTTTTGTCTTAAACAAGTAATTGAGAAAAGAAGCGCCAGAAATATAGAGACTCATGTTACCTTTGTGGACCTACAAAAAGCATATGAGACCGTTCCAGTAGAAAAATTATGGACGGTGTTGGAACAAACTAATATCAATCATACATACATAAAAGCGATAAAAGAACTATACAAAGGGTCAAAATCTAAAATTAAAATTGGAAATCGACTTTCAAAGGAATTCCTGGTAACAAAAGGCTTAAGACAGGGATGTTGTATCTCTCCAACTTTTTTTAAAATATATATCGCAGTGGCTCTAAACAACTGGAAACGTAAAGTGCACGGCATGGGAATACCACTGAACAACCGATTTACTATATAAATACTACAGTTTGCTGACGACCAAGTAATTGTAGCTAATGATAAAAAGACATGGAGTATATGATGAGAAAGTTAACGGAAGAATACCAAAAGTGGGACTAACAGTGAACGTGGACAAGACACAGTACTTATGTATTGGAAACGAATCCAGTGAGTTAGAACTAGACAATGGACAAACAATATCTCCATGCAATGAGTATGTATACTTGGGTGTCACATTTGATAAGACAGGAACAGACTGTAAAGAATTGGAAAAAAGAATAGTAAAAGCAAAAAAGGTTATTGGATGTCTTAACAGTATTTTATGGAGCAGAGAGATAAGAAAGAATGTAAAATTTAACATATATGAAACAATGGTAAAAAGCACGCTGTTGTATGGTGGTAAAAAGCACGCTGTTGGATGGAGACTTGTCGCGTAACAGAAAAATACAAAACCAAAATGGAAAGTGTCGAAATGGATGCAATAAGAAGATCAATGAGAATATCTATATTAGATCACATAAGAAATGAGATCATAAAAGAAAGAATGGGAATCGAGGGAAGCATAACGGATGACATCACTAAAAGGCAATGGATATGGTACGGCCATGTACAACGGATGAACGACGAAAGATTACCAAAGCAGGTCCTAGAATGGCAACCAATAGGGCGCAGAAAAAGAGTGTCCTAAACTAGAATGGCAACAGTCAATCCAAAGATCAATGAGTCAAAAGAATCTGACAGAAGATGATTGTCAGGATCGAAGGAGGTGGAGAATAGGCGTCGGACAACGTAGAAAAACGTTCTAAACCGACATAGTAGTAGTAGTATGAGTCAACTGAAATAAAGTCTTTTACGCTTATTAAAAACTGATCGTCAATGATTATAACCAGATCTCTCAAATGAAAAATCTATACTACAATATTTAGGCCGGTACATATGGATGCGATTCATAAACACTTACAAAAAGCAAATGAAAAACAACAAAAATTTTTTTGTAAGATCTTTGGACCAGTGATAAAAGCAAATAAAGAACAACTGAAAATATTTGAAATAAACATTCTTTGTGAGACCTTTCGACCCGTGCAACCAGAAAATTTGTAAGCGTATTAATAAATAAACTGTGCGAAAAAATTTTATAAAAAATTATACCCGGGGAATTTCCGCCATAAATTTATTAGTATTCATTCCCTGATTCTATGACCGAGAGAATTTATCAAAGTTAGCTCGTATTACCAAAACTTTTTCAAATTATAAAATTCGTTCTTAAGATATATTTTTTTCTATTTTTAGCTTATATTTGTTTTTATAGTTTTGGTATGTGCAGCAAAAATTGGAGGTGAAATACCTTTTTTTATAATGCAGTAAATCACAGAATAGTTAAAAATATAAAAATTAATATTTTACTTATATAGGAAAAAATATATATTTTTTCCTAGTGTGGCACTGAGTTACAAAAGTAAGCAGGTAAAGTAAGATCAAAATTAACCGAGCTGTTTTTCAGAAATAAGAGAGAGAGAGAGCAAAAAATCTATAGCATTTCTTTTATGTATTTAAAATATTCGCTGTGCTGTGTTTTAAAACAAAATATTTAGTAAATTCAGTTTTGTCGTACGAAAAATGGTTTAAAACAGCGGAAGTCAATTTTAGTTATTAGGAAATTATATCTGCAATTAAAAAATTAATATCTATAAAAGGAGTGCAAATCAAAAAACAAAAATAACTTTTTTCTTCCAATATGGTATAAAACTATTAATTTATTCCAAAATGTAATGTGCTAGTTTTAAAATTCGGTAGTAGTGCTGATATAAAAATGTTGATTTTTGAGTACCTATAAAACCTAATAAATTAAAAATAATGAAATTATAAGTGACTTTGTCTTTAAACCTTTACTAATATTTTTATGATCTAGTAATTTTTTGCGGCCAAGATTTAGGAGTTATACACAAAAACGACCATTTAACGAAATTTGACCGTTTATTTCTCAAAAACTGTACATAGAAAAACTTAACTTTACTTTCTTTTTAGTTGCATAGCCTACTATAACATACTAAAACTATATTCAATCCCACCCAGACAAAAATTTCCCATAAGGCCCGTGTAAACGGGCGCGGTGTTCTTTGTGAGTTTTTAAAAATTTTGAATATCTTTAGCGTTCTCAAAAAATATCTAAAAATTTTAAATTAAAAATGAAAATTCATAAAAAATTTCAAAATATTTAAAACTTTTTTTTTTAATTCGGTGACTTATGATTTATATCTAAGGTTTATTATTAACCTAGGAGAATAAATGAAATAGTATTATTGCTTTGTCATGAGTTAGATTTACACCGGCCGGCAGTGGCGTATATAAGCCCCCCCCCTCCCGGTGAAGGTAAGATTTTTTTAGATATGTTCTACATATTTCATAAAATAGCAAAAAAACGGTCTTGGGCCCGTCCCGATACACGCCACTGCCGGCTGGTAGCATATAAAATAAAAAAGTAATCTATACATTTAATTACAACTTTAAGAACTCGATTTTATTCGAGGTCTGTTTTTACCGTTTAACCCCAAAATTTCGGATAAACTTTAAACACTTGGCAATTTTTCGCGCAGACACAAAACAATTTCGAAAAACAGTTTGAAGATTTTTTGAATCAATTTATAAAGTAGTTCTGCGAGTCAAGTAGTAGATTTTTTTCTTCTGAAGTTTTTTTTTATTGTAATGTAAATAATTTGTTGGCTTTAAAAATATACCATTTTTGCATATTTACCATATA
This sequence comes from Aspidapion aeneum, assembly GCA_963576565.1. Lineage (NCBI taxonomy): Eukaryota > Metazoa > Arthropoda > Insecta > Coleoptera > Brentidae > Aspidapion > Aspidapion aeneum. The sequence goes on from OY755043.1 coordinate 45,043,789, forward strand.
ATATTGCTACACTTTGATCAATGTTTTCGCGATATACTCGAAATTTTGGGGGACTACGGGCAAAATAAGCCTCATAATTGGATTCGGCGATCAAAAGAGATATACATAGATAGGTAGGTCGGGTCACAAATACCGACCACTTTTTGTATTTCATGTGTCGGTGTTACTATTGTTTAAGTTAAGTTCTTCCTCTGTGCGCTTTTTTCCGTGTGCGCTATTTTCTGTGTGCACTTTTTTCGCAAGAGGTTTTTTCGGGTGTGCTTTTTTCTTATGAGCTATTTCGCCTGTGGATTCTAATAAAGCAAGTCAACAAAAATATAATATTTTTCAGCCTGTAACGTTTCTGTAGTACCTACCCAGACTTTATACCTTAAATATTTTTTCGGACTCTGATGGGGGTTAATTACCTTCTTTACTACAACCCCCTCTTGGAAACACCGGTGGCCGTATCCACCACAATTATTGTTTGCACTTTGTTCCAATCTTACAAAAAGTTTTTCTATCAAATATTTTCAGTTGTTCCTCATTCGGTTTTGTAAGTGGGCTAATTATTGTAGCCTAGATTTATTGTTTGAGAAATCTTGTTAGAATCTTTGACTTGAACAGTTTTGGATGAGCTTAAATAACTATATTTATTAAATCAAACAAGTTTCGTGGCTAATCGGGTAAAAAAAAAGTTTTTGTTTCTCTCATATTTTTCCATGGGTATCTTGAAAGCTTAACCTCACGGGGGACTAATGGACACCTAATAAGTGTTGACAGTTAACTGTTTCGTCCTTATGGGACTCCTCAGAATGCTGCTTGGTCAATGTGAAACTCTTGCGAAGTTAATTAAACGGTTTGGTGTCTAATCCTAGGTCAATAGTGAGAAAACTTTCGCAAGAAGCGCCATCTACCGTGATACGAGAGAAACAAGAGCAAAAGCAGGCGAAATAAATTGCTATACATATCGATCAATGAAAAGATCGAAAACAAATAAACAGAAACTAACTAAACCGTGACCTACGACAGCTCTTTCTGTCTTTCAGGCCAGATCAACGCTTATTGCGTTTTTACCCGCTATCAGCCACGTGAGCGTCAGTCAATGGAATTTTTAAGCCAAATAATACTAACAAACGTGAAATTTACTACCCGTGAATTTAAAAAAAAATCATATTTATTTTTTAAATTCACGGGTACTAAATTTCACGTTTGTTTATATTTATTATCCGTTGATTATCCTCTGGTTCATTTCTGCTGTAATAGAGTTTTATTTGTTTATATTTGCTTCCAAGTATAAGTATGCAAACTTTTCGACTTTCTTAGAACTATAATCACGTACATGAGCATTTCTCTCGCTGCTTTTTGAGAAGTTAATGCATTTAGTTGTCGACTCATTTATTTTTAGTCCTCTTAACGGTTTTAAACTTCGAACATTTTCTAAGGTTTCAAATAAACACATTCTTTTATGCTGGACAAATTGTATACAAATAAAAATTTTAAAATGATAATGCGTAAGTGTACCCAGCCAGGAAAATCGCAAATACTTTATTATCTTACGTAACAATCAAGGTTATAAAAAGTCTGGCAATAAAGTTTTTTTTGGCGGTCTATATTTTAAAGCACCTATAAATAAGTACACCTAAAAAAATAAAAATAAGAAAATTTTAAGTGTCATATAAAAAATTATTACGCTAGTTATTTTAAAAATTGAATTAAAAAAATACTAACTTATACAACAAAACATGGTTGATCCACAGCAGGTTAAGGTTAGGGACGGATCTAGGTATTTCGTTGGGGGGGGATTTTTTAGGTTTTGCCAGGGCTATCAAAACGGACGGGCCACGATCCTCCACTTTGTTGACGTCACATCCGGGGCTGATTTTTTTTTGATGGTTGCGGCACGACACAGCTGATTGTCTTTAAAATATTGAAGTTGGAATGACGGTTCAAGAATATTTGATTTTGTTAAAAATAAAGCCGGTTTTAAGATTGTTGTTACTATATTCTTGAAGAACAATTTTTTTTAAATGTATAGTAATCCTTAATTTTTTAGAGCCGCTTCATAAGCTCACACTAAAATTAAATTTAAAATAAAAGCGAATGTGACAAACACAGATGACAAAGTCAAATACATGTCAAATTTAACAGTTGGCATGCGGTACATGGCGGGTAATTTGAATTCAAAATAAGGAATGCTAAATTTTGAAGATTTTAACCTTTTAATCTACTTGCATCCTTACAGAAGTTTGGTGGAATATGGGGATGGGATCTGAGAATATTTCACTGAAATTTCGCCGAAATCTGTAGTGCCATTTTGAAAATATCATAAAAAAACGTCTGACCTCCCATAAGACCCAATGTAAAAATCAGCCCCGGGAGAACAGCTGATTTCTTCACGGTCGTGGCCTCTATTTTTGTGTTGGCCTTGGTTTTGCTTAGCGACCCATGGCCAACAAAAAAATAAAGGCCACGACCCTGAAAAAATCAGCTGTTCTCTGGGAGGTCAGGGTTCTTATGGAAGGTCAGACGTTTTTTTAAGATATTTTCAAAATGGCACTACAGATTTCCGCGAAATTTCAATGAAATATTCTCAGACACCATGCCGATATTCTACCAAACTCTTGTAACGATGCAAGATGATTAAAAGGTTAAAATCTTCAAGATTTAGCATTTCTTATTTTGAATTCAAATTACCCGCCATGTACCGCATGCCAACTGTTATATTTGACATGTATTTTACTTTGTCATATGTGTTTGTCACATTTGCTTCTGCTTTAAATTTAATGTTTGTGTGAGCTATTAAAGCGGTTCTAAAAAATTAAGGATTGCAAAACATTTAAAAAAAAATTTCTGCAAGAATATTAAAAACAATCTCAAAGCTGGCTTTATTTAAAAATAAATCAAATACTCATGAACCGTTATTCCAACTTTAATATTTTAAAGACAATCAGCTGTGTCGTCAACAAAGTGGAGGATCGTGGCCCGTCCATTTTGATAGCCCTGAGTGACCAGGGGAAATAAGACGTGCAGGCGCCGATGCCGCCCCGATCGTCCGCTTCCCAACTCGCTGTCGACCCGATAACTCGCGCATGTGACAGCAAACTCGCCACCGGCCGTCGTTGTTTTTTGTTTAGAATTTTGACAGATGTTTAGTGTTTCGGTACACAACAAAATACAACATAGCGGATCCAAAATCGTTTACTTTCGTATTTATGAACTGATATTTGCATATATTAAAAGTTTGGAGTGTTTAAGATCGGTGATTTTGATTTTTGAATTAAACTTGAAAATAATTAAAATGCAGAGTTCAAAATGGCGGAGCTTTCCATTTATGAATCGGCATGTATTAAATTTGGCACTTTAAGGTGTGTAAAGCCGCTAAATTTAAAAAATAAGTTAAATTTCAAATAAATTTAAATGGAAAAAATGTCCATTTATTAGCCAACATGTATTACTTTTGAAAGTTTGGGTCTATTATGATTTTATGGGTTAATACATATACGCTTTATTAATGGAAAAGTCCACCATTTAGGACCCGCCAATTTGAGTTTCCCAAGGATTAATTATAAAATCATGATTACCAACCTTTAACACTTTAAACTTTCAAATTTAGTACATATTCGTTAATAAAATCGCCTTATTGGATCGCCATTTTGACTTTTTGAAAGTTTAATACATATTGGTTTATTAAGGAAATTTGTAAATTTAGAAATTTTGAATTTTTTAAAAGTTTAATTTGAAAATCATAATTAGCGGAAACTTTAAAAATAATACGCTAATTGAGATCCTCCATTTTGATTTTTCCAAAGTGTACATCAAAAATCATAATAGGCGACAATAAACTATATTACGTATATACATTAAACACCACAAAGTTCCAAATGTAGTACATATCCGTTAATAAATAAAAAATACCGACAATTTGGATCCCATATTTAAATTTTTTTAGGTTTAATTCAAAAATTATAATCAGCAAACTTTAAGACCCAAAGTTTTTTAAATGAATACGTCTGCCATTTTGGATTCTCCATTTTGATTTTTATTTTAAGTTTAATTCAAAAATCATAGTAAGCGAGCATAAACTGCAATCACATTGTATTTTTAAATGTTAGAAATAAATAAATAAACCGCTTAGTTCTTAATTTGATATTTATCCGGTTTATACCTAAATGAAAAATTCCAAAAAGTCAAAAATTTTATCACGTAGCCTTAACGCATTATTTCAAATTTGAGACAAATCGGTTTTTAAATAAAAATCTCCGCCAGTTTGTATTCGTCATTTTGAATTTTTTGTGTTCAAATTCTACACACCTGTCAAATATAAAATCTGTTACTCATTGGAAAGTAGTTGAAAAAGGTCTGTTGCAAGATTTTAAACAAAAGCATAAATAAACCGTTTAATAAATAAAATTGCAAACAAAAACTACGGCGGCGCGCGGCGGGAGCTGTTCCGGCAGCTAATCAGGTCGGCTGCGAGTTAGCCCGGCGGCGAATTGGGTCAACGGCCAGGTAGGCCGGAGGCGAATCGGCCACAGCGAGTCGATGACGGCGAATTGTCCTAGAGCCTGACAATGTTTAGTTTTGACACAAAGAATACAATACACCCAAATGGCGAATCCAAATTGGCGTAGATTTTTATTTAAAAACCCTTTTGTCTCAAACTTAAACAGAATACACCTTCTTAGACAATAGACAATAGAAAATATTTTTAAAAATTTAGATATAAAAATATTGTCTATTGTCTAAGAAGGTGTATTCTATTTAAATTTGAGACAAAAGGGTTTTTAAATAAAAATCTACGCCAATTTGGATTCGCCATTTGGGAGTATTGTATTCTGTGTGTCAAAACTAAACATATTTTGAGATTTGGCGAGGGGAAAATTTCCCCTTCCCCCCCTTGTTAGATCCGCATCTGAGTTAAAGGCGTTTTTTATTTATTCAAAAACATCTAACTTTAATATGGGACTCTGTCCTCTGTCCTTTCAAAGAGAACCTGCCGGAATTTCTATTTCTTGTCTGTCTTACATAAGATTGGATGGAAAAGAATGCGTATGATTTCTAGAGTCCTTTTATGCAGCTAGCTCTAAATTGCCCCCTTGGATAGAGTACAAGTGGATAACATAGAAATCAGAGCCTTCGTTAGAGTGCTCTATCTTAAATAGACAGAAAAGTTAATTTTGCCAAGACCATAGTAGATTCAATACAAATTGTAAGATATATAAAAATTTAATTTTCACAAAAAAAGTATTTTTGTTACATTTTTTTTAATTTCTTTTTGACAACAAAATAAATTAGTGGATCCATGATGGATCGGATACCTTCCTAGCCCAAACTAGAGGCCCTGTATGTATGACATATTTTAAAGAAATATGTCATACATGGGCATAGGTCACGACGATATTGGTAAGGTTTAGGCCGGTTTATCAATGGAGGGATACCCCTCGAGTTAGAGATAGCCCGGGGCTAAAGTTGTCAAAAGTGTTTATCCATCCAAGGTTAACTGCAAACTCGAGGGTTAACCCTAGGCTAACTTGACCCGCGCTCGGACGGCAGGGTAACGTATTTAGCTCTGGGTTAACCATAAAATTTTGAATTATTTTGAAGTGTTTTTTTTTTATTTTGGTTGATTTTTCTCAAAAGCATAACATATAAATTGTGCACTTAATTATATAAGTGTTAAATACGATGTTCCGAAATTTTTACAACAGCAGTGGCGATACTTCATATGGTGTGAGGCTGAGATGATGGAATTCCCCACAGACATGGAGATTTTTGCAATGGGAGCAGTCTACCAAGCAAGCCTCAAATATTTTTTCTATGAGCAAGATAATGTTTAATAGAAAAGCACTCCATTGTGGCCTATTGAAATGCGTTGTGTGACATTTGTGGCAGCTTAAAGACGTTGCCGCCATTTTGTGACACTGTAATTAGAATAATAACAATTTGCCAACTTGTGACACTAAAAAACACTGAATAATTAAACAAATATCTGGAAGCAGAACTGTATTTTCCAGCTAGGTAAAACATTGATATGCCCGGTAACTTTTATACAGTGGAGAAGGGGGGGGGGTTCAGAAATAAGAAAATTTTAAGTGCGCCACAGTGTTTAATACCAATGTGTTACAAAGAAGATCTTAAATAAAATACAGTTCAACCCAAACGTTGTAGCCAAACAATGAAACTCTACTTACTTCCGAGGCTTCCAGAGTATTTGTGTAATTAAAAAACAAAAAAATTGACTAATAAACAGAATAAAATTCTAAAAGATTGAATTAAGATGACAAAACTAGAAGCACTTTACAGGTAGATGGAGTCCTTTAACAGGCCATAGTGTACCTACCTCTGAGTCAGTAGTGTAAGACTCAGTTATATGAATGATTGTTAAAAAAAAATACACTTCCAAAATCGTTCCATCATAGGGGAGATCTGGACCAAATATCTGCTGTCATCATTCTACGTTGGGTAGAATGGGACAGACAGCAACCCAGTCCGAGATCTACCCAATGAGGTAGAACAATGTAAGGAAACCGCAAAAAAAAATATAACCTCATCTCTCTTTTGTCGCTGCAAAGTTGGTTCATTGGGTTGTAAAAATAACACAAAGATTTAGTTCATCTTGTATAATTAGATCTGAGAAAAATACCAAATAAGTTAGGGCCAAAATAGCAAGGCACTCCAAATTTCACAGGAGAAATTGTCTTAAATAAATGAAATGAAGGAAAACAAGTCAATTTAGTAAATACGCCGCAAAATTGTGGTTATGACGTCATACCGTTACCTTGCGTTTACAAGCAATGTTGAAATTATACTGTGAAAAATTATATATGAAAAGATTACGTCTAAATTATATTAAAAATTTATATGAAAAGGTTATGTCTAAATTATATTGAAGATTTATGTCAAAGATTATATCTGAAGCTTGCTCCTACCTTGGTCCTTGATTATTTTGTGGTTAGATGTGTGTTTTATTTTGTAAACCTGGTGTTGTCCAGACGTCTCCTCACTACTGCACCAGTTCCCCTGCTCTGCTCGCGCTTTCCCTCGTGCTTGCTTAGCACATCACGCTAGGGCAGCACATGGGTCTTAATTTCTTAAGTGTTGGTTTCTTGCCCCGAGCGTAAAACCCTGTGGAAAATGAAATGTTTCAGTTTCCTGGAATTCGCCTATTTTGCACGAAGTTCCCCTACACCGAGTAATTTAACTCAAGAACCCCATGTCGACTCAATAAAATAAAGCAGATTTAAACAGATGAACTAAAATAATCCTAACGTACCTTTCCCAGGGTTACAAGGCTACACCCGGCTTCACACCAGCGTCCAGCACAGCTGTCGATGGAATGGAGAGGGCTGTAGACAAAGAAGAAAAACAATATATAGTTCTATCCAAAACGTGGTTTTTAAAAAAATAAAAAATAAAAAAAACTCCAAAAAATTCCCCACGTCTCTTGTCGAAAAAGTACATTTCACACGAAAAACATTCACAATTTGGGAGGCAAATATTATCTTGAAGAGTCCTCAAATAATCAAAAAAATGAAAAAAAATAAAATCGAACTTACCACTGCTCTTTCCGTAGAAACGGCGTAGGCCGCCTTAAATCCCTCTATGCAGAGGATATGGGCCGTCTACGAGATACGCCTCACGACGGACTCACTTCTACAGTTTCTGGGATATCTCCTGCAATCCCTGCAGTGCCAAGAACCAAAAACAATGGCGATCCCAGAAACTGTTGTCGACCCACCGCCAATTCTTTTGAAAAGAGACAAGGCACTCCGTCGAGAACACAAAAAAATGAAGTGGCCGGAAACCGCTTTGTAAATGTGGTGGGGACAGTAAAACACACAGTACCAACCTAATTTTCCCGGTTAAATTCAAATAAGGATGCAAACCTATTTATAAAAAACTTTCTCGTCAAAAAAATCACAAAATCCGGTTTGCAACACTGGAGGAAAAGACCCGCGGTTTTCAAACTAACCAATGAGGAAATACACCAATATTTCCATACCGGTATATAGGGGGCAGCACCGACCAAGGGGATAGAAAATACGTAAAATGCACACTGAGGTGTTGTCGGATCTATTTCCACGGTTGGAATTTTTATAACAAGGACGTCGAGACACCCTCCATACATAGACCGAACATTTGCCTACCGGACCCCTGCCGACATAGCAAGTAGGAGGAAAATAACCAGACGGACTATAAGAAGCTCAGCATTGAAACCATCAACTGTAAAATCAATTACTGGAGATCAGAGCTTGCATCAAACCCAGGAATATTCGAACACTCAACCAATTCCCATATGAGTAAAGCTATACTGAGTGTAGAATTTAGTTGTATTTTAGTTACAGTCTTAGTCAAAAATTTCCTTTGCTCTTTATAAATATTTTCTCTAAGATTCATATGGTTTGACGCCATTTTTGTAAAACATTTCTACATTAATAAAGTTGTTTCTGAACCTGAACCTAAAAATACACACTGAACTACTGCTTAAACTCGGCACAAGAGTGTTCAGATGTTAACTCACACGATTTCGTTTATTCTTTTGGTCTTGGTTTTTATCCCTCGTTTATCTCCCATTTACAAAAGTGCATAACTCGTATTTATTTTATCTTCTCCTCATCAAATTAATAAAGATATCAACGGGGCGGAGTATCGGTTGTTCCTGGTCGACCCAAATATGTTTTCGTACTATCAAAACTAGCTAATCCGTGAAGGATATGAGTTTCGGATTATCCCAATATCCTCGAAAATAAACATAAGCGAATGAACTGTTCATCTAAATGTTTCCTTCTTGTTACTGAAACCATTTGTGATGCGGCAACGCCGCCATTCCCCAGCAGAACAGCTGTTTATTTTCGTGAACGTCAAAGAAAACCACAAAATTCCCCGGATAAACAAAACAATCAAAAGTTTCATTTGTGATTTCCCGAAACCTGTGATCCCGAATTCCAACCACGATGTCCAGATAATACGGTGTGCGTAGTGTCCACAGTAATTCGATGGAATGTCTCCTTTATACGGTAACTTTTTGGACACTATATAACCTCCAAACCTAGCTCTATAAAATACCCTTAATTTGTGTACAGAAAGACGAGTCGAAGAGCCTTGATTATTTACCTAAATAAACAAATATGAACGTTGCCTTAAACGTAAAAATGACACGTTACATAATCCCCCCCAATTTCAAGACGATTAACCTAAAAAGGTTAATCGGAGAGGTCCGCTGCCGACTTAAGGTCTTTGGCATGCCAACTCCCTGGTAGTACTTTACCCGATGGTTCCTGAAGCTCAAATATCCATGGAGAAATTTTATTCCTAATCACATAAGGACCAACGAATTTCGGTGCTAACTTCGCAGCATCTGACAACACATAATTCTTCTTCCAAACACGCTGACCCACAACAAAGTTGGGTACCCTTGTACGCAGATTATACTGAACTACGTTTTTCTCTCCTGCCAACTCTAACCTTCTCTTCACATCAGCATAGAGCTTCCGGAAACCTTCGTTCTTACTTTCAGCTGCAGTTTGTACACCATTCTCTTCAGATAACAAAACTGGGTTGGAGTAATCTTTTCCTGATAAACACATATTCCTACCAAAATTAACAAAGAAAGGAGACATCCTGGTTGTCTCATGGGTTGCAGTACGAATCGCGCAGGCAAGTTTATGTATTTGTTCGTCCCACTTCCTGTGGTTGTCTTTCACATAACAACATAACATGGTTTTTAACGTACGATTCGTCCTTTCTGTTGGATTTGCTCTGGGGTGATAGTACGGATTATACTGAATTTTAACCTGATAACTCTCAGCAAAACGCGTAAACTCGTTACCTTTGTACTGAGGGCCATTATCACAAAGTATCAAACGGGGTACTCCGAAGACCATAAATACTTGCTCCTCAAGGTGCTTGACAACAGCTTGAGTAGGGGCTGTTCGCATTGGAAAAACTAAGGAAAACTTACTCAAATAGTCCGTAACGACGAGAATCCAGCAATTACCCTTTGTCGAACGAGGTAAAGGTCCACATAAATCTGTTGAGATAATTTCCCAAGGACGAGTTGGTTTTGGGTGAGATATCATCTGATCAGATACACCTTGTGTATCACCTTTATGAGCTGCACAGACAAAGCATTTCTTTACAAAAGTTGCCACATCCTGGCGCATTTTTGGCCAATAATATTTTTCTGCCAGTCTGTGGAAGGTTTTATACACACCCATATGTCCTGCGGTAGGAGGATCGTGAGCTTCTCCAATAATTCTACGCCTATGATCTTTGGGGACTACCTCTTTCCAATATTCGTTAGATGGTGAAAGTTGAGGGTATTCTTGTTTGACATATTTATACAACTTATTATCAGTGTATCTCCAATTCATGAATTTTAGTGGTGATTCTACGACCCTCTTTACCATCTTTTGGTACCATCGATCTTTTATTGCTGTTGAAACGTCTCTGAGCTGCGAAATTGTATCAATCATAGGCACTGCGCGAGACAACATGTCCGGGACAACTAAATCTTTCCCTTTCCGATGGATTACTTCAAAGTCATATTGCTGCAGTTTTACAGACCAACGAGCAAGTCTTCCACTGGGCTCTTTCAAGCTATGAAGCCATTTTAAACTTATATGATCTGTTATGACCTTAAATGAGATCTCCTCAATATATGGCCGGAGCTTCTCTATCGCCCAAACCAATGCCAAACATTCTCGCTCGGTGGTCGTGTAAACACGTTCTTGCTTAGTCAAAGATCGACTCAAATAGCATATGACTTTGTCTCCTTCAGGATAAGGTTGCGTTAAACATGCTCCTATTCCATATCCTGATGCGTCTGTTTGAATGACAAATTCTTTGGTATAATCTGGACATGTAAAAATCGGTGCATTCACTAAAAGTTCCTTAATCTTAATAAATGCTTTTTCGCAGTCTGGAGTCCAATCGAACTTTTGATTTTTCTTAGTTAGAGCTGTAATTGGAGCTATTATCGCTGAAAAATTCTCTATGAAACGTCTATACCAGGAAATTGTACCTACAACTCTACGAACTTCTCTGACAGTTCTTGGCCTCTGGAGCTCTAACATGGCTCTAATTTTATTAGGGTCAACTCGGATGCCTCGACGGTCCACTACGAATCCTAAATAAGTCATTTCTGGCCTACACAGTTGGCATTTCTCCCTACTTACCGTTATCTTTGCATTCTGCAATCTTCGTAGGACTTCCTCAAGAATTCTAAGATGTTCAGAAAAACTCTGTGTAAATCGTTTCCTATGATGCTATCTATGAGTCTCTGCCAAGTTGCAGGTGCATTATGAAGACCAAAAGGTAAACGCTTAAATTGGAAGAGTCCTCGTCGACAGATGAATGCTGTTAGTGGCTTCGATGATTCTTCCATTGGTACCTGCCAATAAGCGCTTTTGATATCTAAAGTTGACAAGTATTTAGCATCTTTCAACTTGTCAAGAGTCTCGGATACGAGTGGTAAAGGATAATTATCACGCGCCGTTACTGAGTTCAATTTGCGGTAGTCTACACAGAAACGATATTTCTTTGTGTTTTTCTTTTGTACCATTACCACTGGTGAAGCCCATGAACTACTACTCCGTTCTATAACATCAAGTTTCAACATTTCGTCGATTTCGTCATCAATAAGTTTCTGAATGACCGGTGAGACCTTATATGAACGTTGTCTTATCGGTGCTGCATTTGTTGTAATCTTATGCTCTACCCTGTCTGTACATCCTAGTGAGTCACCCATAATAGTCTTATATTTAACGACCAATTCCTCTAGTCGTTCTGATTCATAAGGCGTAAGAGTAGTTTGTTGGTCTGATGTTTCCAAAGAACAAATCACGTCTTTATTATCGGCAAAGTGCCACTCATTAGTACTTAAGTTCGGTACTATACCCATCGAAATCCAAAAATCTAATCCTAAAATCAAAGTGTGCGGCAACTCAGGAACGACGACGACATCTATTAACCTAAATTTATCTTGAACTCGCATAGGAAGTTGCACTGTCCCAATACTACTCGTGCTTTGACCATTTGCCACAATACAACTCGTCTTCTTTGTCGTATCAAGTGAAAAACCAAACCTCTCGATGATTGACCAACCATGATTCCCTAAAAAGGTACGTGAAGCCCCGGAATCCAACAAACCTAATAACTTATTTCCGAGCACATCCACTTCTAAATAAGGTCTCTCATCTTTACGAGCATGACTTATCACATAATCTAAGACGTTCGTTAGCCTATCGGTCGATGCTTGTTCATGTTGACTCGAAGGTCGACCGCCTACGAGCGCCTGGGTCCGTTTCCCTGACGATTACAATTACGACACTCTCTTACTGTAACCCCTGCCTGTCCACACGAATAACACTGCTTACCTCTAGATAATGCGCACCCGATCGCCATGTGCCCTGTTTGGTTGCATCTATAACATACCACGTCTCTATTCGCCCTACCAGATCCAACACCCTGTGGTGGTTGTACATCCCTGTCACTTTCACTAGACTGACCACTAGCTGGTTGCTGTCTATCTCTATCAGCTCTAGCAGCGAAATTGCTTGCTGGCTGTTGCCTATCTCTGTCAAATCTATCAGCATGATGATTTGAATTCCGTTGGCTAGATGTCCCGGCACCTGATATTTGAATTGCATCAACCCCCGTTGAAAAATCGTCACTGTCGCTCTCTACGTCAACGTAGGCCAAGTCAGGTTCAATAGATTGGTTTTTCCTAGGTGTAAAATTCTCCTCTTCTAAACCATATCTCTGGTCTATTCTACGACACAGATCCTTTAAATGTGATAGGCTATTGACCTCAGTAGCAATTAACCCATTTTTATAGATGTCCGCGATATTTCTGAAGACGATAGCTAATTTCGCCTCTTCAGAAACAGGACAGCCAAGTCTTTGGAAATATGTGTTCATGACAGCAATATAGGTCCCTATAGACTCTCCAGGGCCTTGTTTACGTTTTTGGATCTCCTTCAATAGCTTCTCGCCATATGAAGAAGAAAGATATTCTGCCATGAACCTCTGTTCCAGCTGTTCCCATGTATGGACTTCTCTTCGAACATCTTTATAAAAAGTATAGGCTGACTTTTCAAAAAGATCAATGCCTGAGTTCAGTAGAACCTTTTTGCTAACTCCTCTCGCCTGACTTAACTCGTCCACTCTCTCAAAAAATGCGGTGACGGAGATCGTACCCCTCTCGCCTGTAAACGTAAGGTTTCATTTATGCGGAGGTACAGGTGCAACGTGATATGAGGTACCAGGATCACTTGACATTGGTACTGGCGACGAACATGAAAATTGTCGTGACTGAGCAATTGGTGCTATGCTACTTTGGAGCGCAGCTAAACTCAAAGGAACGGCAGACGGTTGTTGATACTGAAAAGCTGTTGTACCGTAATTCTCAATCGGCATAGGGAGTGGTGCTTGTACTGATGTTTGAGTTGGGTTCGTTAGCATTTGCATTTGCACTGGAGCAATGACCGACGGTTGGTTTGTATGCTGTTGAGCTGTTCTCTGTGTGCTCGAGTGCTGTGGTTGCGGGAAATGAGACTGGTTGAGTGTGTTGCCAGCATTTGTTGAGTGGTCTGAGCCTCGACTCGTTGATTGGCTTTCAGATGCTTCATCATCATCTGAGGCAACGCCAACTCTTAGTAAATCTGTTGCTTGGCTCTGCAACCTCACAATCAAACTCAAAGTTTCCGCAACCAGTATGCCTTTCGTTTGGCTTTCTTCAAAGTTAGACGGATTCATGTTATTTATCCTGGCTAACACATGTTCCAACCTTACAGCGATTTTTCTAAACTCTCCCCCTTTGCTCGTACCAGAGAACTTCTCTACCAGCGGTACTAGACTATCAAGCTTCTTCATGCAGCTAAAAGCATCCTGGCCAAATTTAAAGGGATACGGAGGGTATCTCATACTTGCATCAGTCTTTTCTCTTTGTTTGATCAACATAAGCTGTTGTTTCATCTCTTCCACCGATCCAATAGCTATGCCTCTCCATGTTAACTCATAGATTAATTCGTCCTTGACTAAGTACCTTATGTCAGACAACCGACTCAAAGAAATAGCCATAGTGCCTTTTTTATTCAAACTTTAAACTTTAATTAAAACTGTTAATTATACCTCCCAATTATAAAAACTAAACCACGCAATAACAAACACAAAGTTCACTTTCAATTCACTAGTGAGAATCACTATAAATTTTTTCACAACTGTAGAAAATATAAAACTTAAATACGGGCAGACGCGAACAAAATCGAAGAACACCGGAGCAGTAAGAAAATAAAATTTATTTGCATTTAAAAATGTAATCATAGTTTATATTAATTATTTGCACAACCAACTATGACGTCCAACCCTGCAGAGAGAAATAACTACTTAAATCCTAAATTAGAATTAACAAGTAGCCATAAAGAAATAAAAAAAAAATAAAAGAGAGACAAGAGTTTTGGCAGTGTTTAGGTCTTATGTTCCACTCCTGCGTGAGTAAAACCAAAAAAAAAATAATTGCGCTTATCCTAGCTGAACTGGATTAAAATTAAAGTTAAGTGATGTTTGTTTACCTCAGCAACCGAATAGGTAAATTTATCCCTAAATGGAACGTACAACAGACTACCTATAACAAAAAAATCCCAAAGCTGTTGTACACAGTTAACGCTAGGGTATACTCCTGCTATTGCAGAACGGCTCCACTAATAAACTCCTCAAAAAAAACCCAAATCGCCGTATACAATGATTTTTCTAAAAAGAATAAATCAAAACCCACTTTAACCTGCTTACCTATTCTGAATCTACACGAAACTTGCATTGCTTAAGGCAAAATCATCCCTTAATATATAAAAAAAAATAATCCGCTCGCTGAAATTGCGTTGAATTAGACTAGTAAGGATGTTGTGTGTAATTAAAAAAAATTTAAAATAAATTACCGATGGTATAAAAATTTTTTTTACAAATAACGTCTTGGTAGGACTGCAACTCTCTAATAATCGTTAAAATGAAATTCCCAAAATTTTAACTAAATTGATGCCAACCATGGTCAAGAAGACCCTAGGATCGTACCGAAAGGTGTCCAAAAAAAAAATTTTTTAAAAATTTTTTGCTGTCGACTACAGTAGCCCAATAATAAAAAAAATTAATTAGTGGCTCGTTAAAATTTTCAAAATATTACTCTACCCTGATAGGTGGTTTGAAGTAGGGAGAAAAAAAAAATTAAAACAAATGATGATAGGTTGTTAAAACGCGAGGGTTCGAAATGAAATTATATTTTAATTCAGAAAATAAAAATATTTAAATAAACTGGTAAAACTATTGTAGGGCAAGGTACTACTATGCAACAAGAAAAAAAAATTTCCATCAAGAACATCAAGTTTCCCTCCTTAAAAATTTTTTAAAAAAAATATTTAAAAAATATTTTCAAACAGAAAAATTGAAAATGTTTAAGTGGAGTTGCAGCTCCTATTAACGATTTTAAAAGAATTAAAATAAAATTAGCACTAGAAAAATCTTAATACAGTTATGTCATGCAACAGTTTTTGTTATTTTCCTTTAAAAACAGTTGTAGATTTCTTTTCCTCTCCCAAAACTGTGTGAATGTAAAAAGTGAATGAGCTAGAAAAATTAATTTATTATCCGGAAGAAAAAATTTGTTGGAAATTAAATTTACTTAAAAATCACAAGGTATAAAAAATCGTAATTGCAAAAAAACAATCAGTTTAGGAAAAGAGAAAAAATATTTATGTTCCAAAAAAAAACAACCGATGTTAGTGTATTTGTTTAAAATTATTACTTAAGGAAATAAACAACGTGAGTACTTATTTACTGTACCACTATAATAATGTGAACCTAAGTTTTAAACTTTGCACTCAACCCCGTAAAGAATTATCTTGTGTGCACTTTCAAAAAAAAATAAATATGAAAACAATTTCAAGGTTCACCTATAAGAACGTTGTAAAACTAAATCTGCCTACTCAAGTGTCTTTACACACAACATCTAATCAAAAAAATTTTTACTGCTTAATGCATCCTCAGATCCTTATTCCCGGTGTTCACGAGATATAAAATTAAGTTGGGCCCTTTCCACAACTATTAGTCAAAGCAAAATTACCAAATGTCCAAGGGCTAATGAGACCCTATCACTTACAAATGGCATTTTGAAATGAAACAGTTGGGAATAATCCTGCGTAAAAACCAGAAAACAAAATCAAGAACCAAAAACTATTACATTAATTTTAAAAGAGCATAATAAAACTCCCGGCCCCAATTAAATTTTTGTTATCTCAGCAAAACTCGGCCTAAACCCAAAAAACCTTTTTATTAGACATTTCCCCTATTTCCTAAGTATAATGTCAATAAACCCAAAAACTTGTGATTTCCATTCCAATCCCATCTGTACCCTATATATTTTTAACCGGCCAAACACCCACAGGCGAAAGAATATCTTATTTCAAAGAAAGGGTGAAGATATTTTGAAGCACCCTGTAAAAATAGGACACTATTATGGAAAATTGTTCAGGTCAGTGTTAACTCACTAATTTTTAACCTAAATATATCTAGTTTCCTCATGTGCATGTTACTATTTTAATTCCTATCATAACTAAACAGATCACAAAATTTGTCTTTCTCCGCAAATCTGCAAGGTCCTGGAAGATGTGAGATTCAGCCTGTAAGCCAAATTTGGATGTATTGTAATTTAGCGAAAACCGAAGTTGCGAAATCCTAATAAGATTAGTAGGAAGCCCTCGTTCAACGGTTTCTACACTCCGAACCAAACATTTCTTCCATTTCCACCCAGCTCGCGGGAGGAAAACCCCTAATTATTGCAATACAAAAGGTACTACTATCATATTGTGCATAACAAAAAAAAATATATATATGCCCTCATCATTGTTTAGTCGCATCAAAGAAAACCTATTGTTTTTAAATTTATTCTTAGGTTAAAATCTTTTTTTTTTAAATCAATGATCTTAAATTTATTGTTTAACCTGAACACTTTCCCATTTATTCCACAACAATGTACTGTAATTTAAAAATTTGCTTCATTATTTGAGGTCATCAGTATGAAATTATTTTAAAATTAAAAAAAAATGAAATAAAAAAAATATATTTCCCAATTGTCCACAACTTCCAAGTTTTCATCCCTAAATACCTAGGTACTTTCTCAGACTAACACCATCCATCGTTATCCAACATAACGCTTTAATTTCAGAAGCAACAAAACGAAGATCAAGTGAAAAAGCTAAGCAAGTAAGTTGGAAGTTGAGTTACAATGGGCGCAGATGACAGGCCCCTTTAGGTACACGCCACTGTCCTGAAATGCAAACTATCAAAAAACTGAAGACTAGCATATCTGCCGTCAAACAACATTTGGCATGAAATAAAAATAGTTCCATATCATACCAGTATCCTCCAAAAACAAAACGTTTTTTACTATAAGACCCAAACACCTAACCAATAAATCTTGTTATTTAAAACTATGATTTGGAAGTAAAAGATTTATTTATTCCTGCCTGATCAACTAAGACAAAAAAAGTTCCCCTTTTGTAACTCAAGAAGTTCCCGTTTATTCCCCTTAAAAAAATATTACCTGTGGTCACCCCTTAAAACTACGACCCCTATACAAACCGTTTTGACCAAAACAAGAATTCGAGAGTTATGTTTACAGAAAGAAATAATCTTTCTAAGAAAGATTAAATTATTTGAAAAAAAAGTAAAATTTTGAAATATTTTTACCAATTACCACCGCCTAGCATTTATATTTATTTTATTTTATTTTTTATTTTTATTTTTATTTACCATATCATTACGGGCGAACCCAATTACAATGACAGGAATAAATGAGAGTTACATAAATATACAATAAAAGTAGCATACAAGTAAAGGTAGTCTTAAGCATTAATTAGATGTACAAGAATAAGTTGGACTTTTAGGCATTATTTTGCAAGTGCGTATTTCTGAGCTGTTTTAAATTGGTATTAAATATATCGATAGCTGGAGTATTGTTACAAATGTCGCACATTGTATAAAGCGGTGAATACTTTAAAACATTTAGTCTAGGCGTTGGCAGATAGAAAGTGGATAGTTGTCTCGATCCCTGGCGCGGGATTATGAAGTTTAGTTGGGCTAATAAGTCTGCACAGTCTATTTGATTGTTTAAAATTTTATGTAAGGTTGCCTGAGATGCGTACTGTCTTCTGCTGTTTAGAGATGGAATATCGAATCTGGCGAGAAGTTGGTTTTGAGGGATTCCTTGAGCGGGATAGGTTCCATCTACTTTAAAGGATAAAAATTTTAAGACACGCCTTTGAATTCTCTCGAGGTCTTCTATTTGGTTAATTTGATGTGGATTCCAGACAATAGACGCATATTCGAGCTTTGATCTAATATAAGCAAAGTAAAGACTCTTGAGCGCTGAGATGTTAGTTAATTCTTTTGAGATGCGAACAATGAAACCGTACATTCTCGATGCAGCTGATGTAATATCTTCAATATGAGAAGAGAATGATAGTTTCTTGTCAAAAATTACTCCTAGGTCGCGTATGGTTTCCGGCCTCTCCAGGACTTGGCCATTTATAGCATAGTCATACGTTAGATATGTAGTTTTATTTGTGTACGACATTACTTTGCATTTAGCAATGTTAAGAGGTAGGCCGTTTTGAACGCACCAATTCTGGATTGCATTTAGATCATTTTGAAGAGCTATACAGTCAGAGACGTCACCTATTACTCTGAATGTTTTAAAATCGTCAGCATATGAAAGGCTGGATGAACCGAGGCCCCTTCCCAAACCATCTATGAAGACGTCGAAAAAAAGAGGTGCCAGCACAGAGCCCTGTGGTACGCCGGAGCTGACAAGGTATTCGGCAGACCTAACACCATTTACATACACGTGTTGGCGTCTGTTGCTTAAGCAAGATTTTATTAGGTTTAATAATGGTATGTTAAAACCGAAATTTTTTAAGGTTGTTAAGAGCACGCCGGTGTCAAGTTTGTCGAACGCCTTAGAAAAATCTGTATATATGACGTCGAGCTGTTGACCTGCGTGAATAGTTTGAGAAATGGTTTGTGTTATAGACAGAAGATTGGTAACAGTAGAACGTCCTTTAATGAAGCCGTGTTGATTAGGTGATAAAATATTATTCACAGAGGGGTAGATAGACTTATGCAAGAGAAATTCAAAGGCTTTCAAAAAGTTGTTAATTATAGTTATAGGTCTGTAATTTTTAATATAAGATTTATTGTCAGATTTAAAAATGGGACACACCTTGCTGACCTTCCACGAGGAGGGTATTCTCGACTCACTGAGGCATTTGTTATATAATTTACACAAGGGAACCGCGAGAATGGAGGCGCAATCTCGTATAATAAAGCTTGGTATGGAGTCTGGACCCGCTCTTAATTTAGGTTTAAGCTTTCCAAGAGCATTTTCAACTTCCGTATTTGAGAAGTCTGTTATGCAAATACAGGGGGAATTATTATTCGCCGTGTGATTCTGAGGAGGTTGTACGGGGTTTTCGTTAAAAACGCTCTTAAAATAGTCTGAAAAACCCTGCGAAATGGATTGCATAGAGTCATATTCAGTGTTAGCGTGGTACATTACGCTAGGAATTGATGACGTTGTTTTTTGGCTGTTTATGAAAGACCAGAATTTTGAGGGATCGCTCTTTATGTTATTTTCAGCGGTATGTATGAATTCCAGGTGTAGTTTTTTTATTTCTAGTTTTAAATATGCTCTTAATTGACTAAATTCTCGGTATGTGTCAGGATTTGGATTTTCTTTATTTACTTTTCGCAGCCTTTCTTTTTTATATATATTTTTAATGATATCGGGCGTAAACCAAGGAGGAAACTGCCGCTTTTTGAAATTTTTTGAATATTTTGGAACCAGTTTTTCAAAAATACCGTAAATGTATATGTATAGTTGCTGACTCATTTGGTCTAAATCCTCAAAGTCATTCAAAAAACCCCAGTCTGTGTTCGAGAGTTGCAGATATAAAGCTGGAAAATTAGCCTTTCGAAAGTTGTATACTGTTTGTGAATTAATATTAGACAGATTAGTTTCTTCAGCCAGTCCGGTAACGTGAACATTTAGAGCCGGATGGTCGTCATGTTCACGAACCAGTACGTCAGTTGCTCTTGTGCATATTAGGTTAACATCTTTCTGTAAAACTAAGTCAAGGATTTGATTTATCGAGTTTCGCTGAAAGTTCATCTGCGTCAGTTGAAATATGCTCATAAAGTCATTTAATTTAATTACCAGAGTGTCAGTAAATTGGTGTTTATTTTGGAAGTCTAGAAAGTTCGCATATTGCGGGACATTAAAGTCGCCGAGGATTATAACTTTGTTGTTAGGAATAATATCAAGTGCAATAAAAAAGTCGAGAATACTCTCTATATCCGTGGGGCGTACCGGAGGTTGTATGTATATTGTGAAAATATATATGAATGATTTCTGAAAATGGATTTTTACTCCAACAATGTCCGCAAACCTGGGAATCAGTGTAATTATTGATGTAGGAAAAATAACTTGAGAAGGTTGCAAGATGTTATTAACCGCTAAAAGAACACCCCCACCCCTTGTCAGGCCTGTTGTCTTTCTATCTCTATCAAGGCGGTAAACGTTAAAATTAGTGTTCATAAACTCTCTATCAGAAATGTCAGGAACCAGCCAAGTTTCAGTGAATGAAATCACATCATAGTCGCATGTATACGTTGAAAGTAAGAGGTTGCCAGTTTTACTTCTAAGTCCCTGACAGTTCTGGTAATAAAGTGAAAAATCAACGGAAACTGATTTAGGTGGGAGATTTGTTTGCTATTGTTGCATGATGTTTTTTTGCAGTCTAGTTATTGCGTTTTTATATGCAGTGCATTTATTAGTATCCCATACGGCATGATCAATTTTGAAGCTGTCATCATCCTTTTTAAGTTTTATGCAGTTGGTGCACTGAAGGTTATCAGATTTGCAGTCTTTAACGTCATGAATTTTGCCACATCTTGGACAAGAGACAGTTTTTTCGCAGTTTTTAGATGAGTGGTAAAATTCGTTACAGTTAAAACAACGCGGAATAGTAAGACCGTCATAGACTGTGCAGCTATCATAACCTACAAAGACATTACCGAATTTAAGTAGCTTTTCGTAGGTGGACCTATCGATTTGCAAGAGAGCTTGAAAGAGATTATTCTTGTTACGTGTCTTGTTAATGCTTATTACTTTTAGCTGTGAGTTTTTATGAAAAATATCAGAATTTAGTTTAATTAAAATTGTGGATAATTGTTCATCTGAGAGGCATTCTGTAAAACCGACGATTCTGACTCTGGGATTAATTCAATGTATTTCGCGGACTTCATATTCTTCGGATAAATTTTCCTCTGCTAGGGTTTTAAATCTGTTCTTATCCTCCGAATTTTTGCAGGCAATAAGGACTCCACCTTTGCTTGTGTGCTTGATTTTCGTAAAGGCAAAATTTTCTTCCACAGGGTTGATGTTTTCTAGAAGCGCTTTTTTAGTTTGATCGTTTGTTTGATATTCATTTTCAGGCTTGATCAGGACGGCAGGCTGAGTGTTATTTTTAAGAATTTCTGAGTACTTTTTTTGCTTGGATTGCGCAGGTGGTTGCAATTCATTTGAAAGTAATGCAAGTTTATCAGCGGCAATATTCATAATGTCGAATTTTAGGCTTTCGAAGGTAGTGTTGAGAGCTTGTAACGCTTCTTGAACTTTGCTTTCTATTAGGTTTTTTATTTCCTGCTGATTCAATGTAATACAATCGGCAACACAGCGATCACATCGCCAGGAAAGACCGGGGATCTCCGCCAACAAAGTAACTAGGTTCTCGGATTCATGAACACAGGTGGAATGATAAGGTTTTTTGCATTGGCTACAAAAAACCTTTTTATTTCTCGAGCTTATCGTATCTTGGCATTCTTCGCAGGTAGGCATTTTTTTGTTATAAGTGATAAGGATTAATTTTAATCAGATTATTACCTTTGGCAGCTGCTTTCTGGAAATTTAATTACATCACCATGCAGGAGATATTCACAACTCACTACTGCGAAAAAATTACAAAAATCGGTGTACTTTTTCCCACCAAAAAAGGTTAAACTTCAGGAGCGCAAAAATGTGTGTATCACTTGCTTGCGTTTTAATTCTTTTCCGAGTTGAAAGTCTCTCTTAAATTCACTGACCAATTTCACAGCATCACAATGACATTACTTAAAAAAATTACTGAACTTTACAAATGAACTAAAAAAATCAAAAAAACTTATATCTATATCTGTCTCAGTTAAACATTTCTTTTGTGGTATTATATCTAGTTGGGCCTCAAATTCATTTTCTCTGTATTCAATCCGGAGCAGGCAAAACTTCTCAAGGCTCAAACATAAATGTTTGCCCTCCATTGGCCATGACCAAGCTATGACCTGAACGCAGAAAAAAAATACAGAAACAATAATTGTGAACCAGAAAAACTTTAATTGATAGAAATACCCGTAGGTCATTTTTTTTTAAAAATGCACTCCAAAGCCCAACGCTGTATTTTCTACCAAAAAAAATTTGACCAGTCACGAAAACACAACTAGACAACTAAACCAAAGACCTAAAAAACTGTCTTTCAAAAAAAAATACCCAAAAAAATGTTAACTGGACCTCTTGGCGTTGATCTTCAGCCAATATGTTGCTCTAGGAATTTTAGCCTTGTGTTCCCTAAACTTCCGAGCTAACTATAAGTAGTACCCTCCTCTGACCCGATGTAACTGAGTGACGTAAGATGTTAAATGCCATCAACAGTTACCACCAAAAAACAAGAAAAGAAAATGACAAAGCAAAATAAACTCATTTTTCTTTTCTTTCATTACTAATTAATACTTTCAATTAAACAAAGCGACCAGCTGTTAAGCTATATTTACTTTAAAACAACCCAGCCAAGAAAAATTTGTGTGAAACCCTGTAAAAACATTCCAATCTCCAAGTGGTGATATCCCACAAAAAATTAAAATCACCAAGAAAAAAAAATAACTTGTTGACCTAAATAAATTGACTGCACTAAAAAATAATCGGTGAAACAATTTCTATCTTATTACAAGCAGGAAATAATAACATATTAGTAGTAGGCAACCTGCAAAAAAAATTGTTAGAAAAAAACACACCACCTATGTCATATATTTGAAACATAAAAAGACCATGTCTGGAGGTCCATCCACCTATAAATCAACAAAAATTGAAGTAAATTTACATTAATGTGTCTATTTTCCTTTCAAAAAAAATTTAAAACATGTCATTCCCACAAAAACTAAATAAAATAAAAATAATTAAGGCATGAATTGGACTCCGTTCAATAAAAACTCCCATGTTTTTTATCTACTTATTCTTCCTTAATAAATAAAAATGAATCTTTTATTTTCCAAGAAAAAACCTGTAAAGATAAGCTAACAAAAACTATGAGAATCACTAAAACAACAAAACTGGTTCCAAATCAACGTTCAAATATTACCAAAAAATATTTAAAAGGTGTTATTTCCAGCATAAGACTCTTAATCTCAGGGTCGTGGGTTCGGGCCCCACGTTGAGCGCCAATTTGTGGCCTATTAAAATGCGTTGTGTGACATTTGTGGCAGCTTAAAGACGTTGCCGCCATTTTGTGACACTGTAATTAGAATAATAAGAATTTGCCAACTTGTGACACTAAAAAACACTGAATAATTAAACAAATATCTGGAAGCAGAACTGTATTTTCCAGCTAGGTAAAACATTGATATGCCCGGTAACTTTTATACAGTGGAGAAGGGGGGGGGGGTTCAGAAATAAGAAAATTTTAAGTGCGCCACAGTGTTTAATACCAATGTGTTACAAAGAAGATCTTAAATAAAATACAGTTCAACCCAAACGTTGTAGCCAAACAATGAAACTCTACTTACTTCCGAGGCTTCCAGAGTATTTGTGTAATTAAAAAACAAAAAAATTGACTAATAAACAGAATAAAATTCTAAAAGATTGAATTAAGATGACAAAACTAGAAGCACTTTACAGGTAGATGGAGTCCTTTAACAGGCCATAGTGTACCTACATCTGAGTCAGTAGTGTGAGACTCAGTTATATGAATGATTGTTAAAAAAAATACACTTCCAAAATCGTTCATCATAGGGGAGATCTGGACCAAATATCTGCTGTCATCATTCTACGTTGGGTAGAATGAGACAGACAGCAACACAGTCCGAGATCTACCCCATGAGGTAGAACAATGTAAGGAAACCGCAAAAAAAATATAACCTCATCTCTCTTTTGTCGCTGCAAAGTTGGTTCATTGGGTTGTACAAATAACACAAAGATTTAGTTCATCTTGTATAATTAGATCTAAGAAAAATACCAAATAAGTTAGGGCCAAAATAGCAAGGCACTCCAAATTTCACAGGAGAAATTGTCTTAAATAAATGAAATGAAGGAAAACAAGTCAATTTAGTAAATACGCCGCAAAATTGTGGTTATGACGTCATAGCGTTACCTTGCGTTTACAAGCAATGTTGAAATTATACTGTGAAAAATTATATATGAAAAGATTACGTCTTAATTATATTAAAAATTTATATGAAAAGGTTATGTCTAAATTATATTGAAGATTTATGTGAAAGATTATATGAAGCTTGCTCCTACCTTGGTCCTTGATTATTTTGTGTTTAGATGTGTGTTTTATTTTGTAAACCTGGTGTTGTCCAGACGTCTCCTCACTACTGCACCAGTTCCCCTGCTCTGCTCGCGCCTTCCCTTGTGCTTGCTTAGCACATCACGCTAGGGCAGCACATGGGTCTTAATTTCTTAAGTGTTGGTTCCTTGCCCCGAGCGTAAAGCCCTGTGGAAAATGAAATGTTTCAGTTTCCTGGAATTCGCCTATTTTGCACGAAGTTCCCCTACACCGAGTAATTTAACTCAAGAACCCCATGTCGACTCAATAAAATAAAGCAGATTTAAACAGATGAACTAAAATAATCCTAACGTACCTTTCCCCGGGTTACAAGGCTACACCCGGCTTCACACCAGCGTCCAGCACAGCTGTCGATGGAATGGAGAGGGCTGTAGACAAAGGAGAAAAACAATATATAGTTCTATCCAAAACGTGGTTTTTAAAAAAATAAAAAAAACTCCAAAAAATTCCCCACGTCTCTTGTCAAAAAAGTACATTTCACACGAAAAACAATCACAATTTGGGAGGCAAATATTATCTTGAAGAGTCCTCAAATAATCAAAAAAATGAAAAAAAATAAAATCGAACTTACCACTGCTCTTTCCGTAGAAACGGCGTAGGCCGCCTTAAATCCCTCTATGCAAAGGATATGAGCCGTCTACGAGATACGCCTCACGACGGACTCACTTCTACAGTTTCTGGGATATCTCCTGCAATCCCTGCAGTGCCAAGAACCAAAAACAATGGCGATCCCAGAAACTGTTGTCAACCCACCGCCAATTCTTTTGAAAAGAGACAGGGCACTCCGTCGAGAACACAAAAAAATGAAGTGGCCGGAAACCGCTTTGTAAATGTGGTGGGGACAGTAAAACACACAGTACCAACCTAATTTTCCCGGTTAAATTCAAATAAGGATGCAAACCTATTTATAAAAAACTTTCTCGTCAAGAAAATCACTAAATCCGGTTTGCAACACTGGAGGAAAAGACCCGCGGTTT
The DNA here is from genome assembly GCA_963576565.1 of Aspidapion aeneum. NCBI lineage: Eukaryota > Metazoa > Arthropoda > Insecta > Coleoptera > Brentidae > Aspidapion > Aspidapion aeneum. The sequence goes on from OY755043.1 coordinate 45,069,449, forward strand.
TCAAACTAACCAATGAGGAAATACACCAATATTTCCATACCGGTATATAGGGGGCAGCACCGACCAAGGGGATAGAAAATACGTAAAACGCACACTGAGGTGTTGTCGGATCTATTTCCACGGTTGGAATTTTTATAACAAGGACGTCGAGACACCCTCCATACATAGACCGAACATTTGCCTACCGGACCTCTGCCGACATAGCAAGTAGGAGGAAAATAACCAGACGGACTATAAGAAGCTCAGCATTGAAACCATCAACTGTAAAATCAATTACTGGAGATCAGAGCTTGCATCAAACCCAGGAATATTCGAACACTCAACCAATTCCCATATGAGTAAAGCTATACTGAGTGTAGAATTTAGTTGTATTTTAGTTACAGTCTTAGTCAAAAGGTTCCTTTGCTCTTTATAAATGTTTTCTCTAAGATTCATATGGTTTGACGCAATTTTTGTAAAACATTTCTACATTAATAAAGTTGTTTCTGAACCTGAACCTAAAAATACACACTGAACTACTGCTTAAACTCGGCACAAGAGTGTTCCGATGTTAACTCACACGATTTCGTTTATTCTTTTGGTCTTGGTTTTTATCCCTCGTTTATCTCCCATTTACAAAAGTGCATAACTCGTATTTATTTTATCTTCTCCTCATCAAATTAATAAAGATATCAACGGGGCGGAGCCTCGGTTGTTCCTGGTCGACCCAAATATGTTTTCGTACTATCAAAACTAGCTAATCCGTGAAGGATATGAGGTTCGGATTATCCCAATATCCTCGAAAATAAACATAAGCGAATAACCTGTTCATCTAAATGTTTCCTTCCTGTTACTGAAACCATTTGTGATGCGGCAACGCCGCCATTCCCCAGCAGAACAGCTGTTTATTTTCGTGAACGTCAAAGAAAACCACAAAATTCCCCAGATAAACAAAACAATCAAAAGTTCCGAATTCCAACCACGATGTCCAGATAATACGGTGTGCGTAGTGTCCACAGTAATTCGATGGAATGTCTCCTTTATAAGGTAACTTTTTGGACACTATATAACCTCCAAACCTAGCTCTATAAAATACCCTTAATTTGTGTACAGAAAGACGAGTCGAAGAGCCTTGATTATTTACCTAAATAAACAAATATGTAACGTTGCCTTAAACGTAAAAATGACACGTTACACCATGAATAACCCAATAAATATCCCACCCGCCAACAGAGCTATACCTACTATTTGTACCGAGCCACAATACAGACACTCTGGTGGTCAGAGTGAGGGGGCTGCAAGGCCCATTCACATATGAATCATCATCAATATGTGTACCAGTTTTATTATAATTCTAATTTATGTATATAGTTTTAAAACTTTTTATATTTATTTAAAAATGCAAAATAAAAAGTGAATGTACTTTAAACACTGAGTTTTCAAATGTTTATTTGGGGGCCCCTGAAAAATGACTAATTTCTTTTGTTATACAACAGTGTTTTAGGAATCAGAAATAATCAACAATTAACTTACAGAGTAAGATCAAAATAAAATACTGAAAGAGCACTATAATATAATAATATATTTATAATTAAAAAAAATATATGCTACAGAATAAATAATATATAAAATGAAGGTTTTGAAACAACTTCTGGTCAGCCAGGAAACCTCTTGCTCTGCACAGGGTGTTTGTAAATCAGTCATTCCGGGATAACAGTTTTATGTGCCAGAAACTAGTACCATTATTTCTTGTTGACGTACCTTGTGAATATTTCTTCATTAGAATGCCCAAGTTTAGAGAAGTTTATTTGTTTCCTTGCAAAGACATGATCTGTGACAAACATAAAATAGGTGTAGTAGTTTAAAAATAAAGTAAAAAAATGCAGCATGATCCAATATGACATTAATCCATTTGCTTTTAACTCATTTTATCTCTTAAATTATGTAATGTATAAATCTAGCTTTAATAGGTCGATAGGTACCTATAGATGCATTTTTATTTTAAGTACAAGTAGGTACAAGTACAACAGAAACAATTTACAAATTTGGAGCTACATGCTAATTTTTATGGAGCTAACCTATTTTCATCATACGTAGTAAATACTTACTGGCTAGAGTACAATAACTGAAGAAGGTGAATCAAAAATATATCCGTTTTGATAGCCCTGGGTGAATAAAATTTTTTCAAATAATTTTTTTAAATAAATCACCCAAAACCAAAAAAACAAAAACATATGATTATAACCACAAAATGTCCAAAATACCATAGACTATCAAATAAGAAGGGAAAACTTAGATGGTCGATTGTTATCAGCATTGCCAACCTACGAGTTTCGGAGCTCTGGGTTAAAATGATGTGGATAAACACTTTTCTCTTTAGCTCGAGGGTTATCCCAAGGTTAGAGTTGGCCCTGAGCTAGCTAACACGACGAGATACCCCTCCATTGATAAACCGGCCCTTAAGAAGGTAAAAACACGGATCACCTTCATTAGGTGATCCGTGGTAAAAATGAGGAAACAGAGTTCGGATTTTGTACTCCGTGCAAATAAATACATTTTATTTGCAGTACCAAGAGAATACCCTAAAAAAATTAAAATAATAATAAATAAAATAATATATGTTGATATGAAAATTTAAATCCAAATAATTACATTAAAGAGAGTTGGTAATCATAACAAAATTAAAAAAACAAAATTTTATTTCAAGCAAATTTTTATTTTTCGATTGTGTTTGTTTTATAAAGGCCAAAACTGTTTAAATAAAAAGTTTTGTTGCTACTATTTAAAAGTTGGAAAATTTTTTTAAAGCGCAAATAACAATTGATAAAAACTTTTATTAGGGACTTGCTATAAAGCCAGCCATTAATAGTGAAAGGCAGTATTTTAACAGTTTCACATCACAAGAATAGCTGTTTTCTTTCAAAATTAGGCCCTTGTGTATTATAAGAACAGGATTTAATACTGCTGCCTTTATTAAAGGAAAATAAACGACTGGATTTATAAATTCGGCTTTGGTATGTCAACTTTGAAAGATCAACTGTCAATTTTTAATGGAAAACTGTCAGAATACTGCCCGGCACTAGTAGAACCTCACTTCAAAAACTTAAAAAAAACTGCTAATATCTTTTTCAAATTAAAATATCAAAGATTATACTGTTCATTCTGTTAACTAATAAAACTTTCCAAAATTAAATTATTTAGATATTCTGAATGTGCTATGCAGCACGTAAAAATCGATTTTATAGGCATGCCTAGACAAGATAAGTTTTGGTCACGTATTATTAACAATAGGTATCTAACTGTCACAAAAATTCAAACGTCCGAGAACTATTAAATCCAGAGAATAGTAGGTAAGTAAAAAGAATAAGAAAAGTGCTCTACAAAAAATTTATAAATATTTTTGCTTCACTACCTACATATATGCCAAAGGCCTATCCAATTTAGATGAGAGTAAATTACAACATATAACAACAATCTCAAACTTTTTTCAAGAATAAAGCTTTTCGAAACATCGTTTGAAGTATTTTTATGGGAGGTTTTATTTGTTATTTATATTAAAATAATATAATAAATAAATATTAATTGGGATTTACAAAACATTTCCGCGTTGCGGTTTGAACCAAAATAGGGGCAATTGTGACATAATATGTGATTTACAATTTATAAGGACCACACTTTAGACTGGGGTTATTCTTTTGACTTTAGCTTTTGAGTTTATATTTGCTCAGTTATCCCTTTATCCTTAATGTTTTTTTTCATGTTTAGCTGTGATTTGAAACAAAATGGGAGTATTACTGCAATTTTCTTTAGTTTTATTTTATTTATAATTTATCTATTTCGCCTCAAAAATAATTAGCCATACAAATTCAAATAGTGGCACCTTGCGCCGTCGAAACAACGCGGGTGCTAAGGACATGCGCAAACGGCGCATGTAATGACATTCTGTCAAGCGATAAAACACGTGAACTCGTGAAAAATCATTCTCTTCTTTCGAAAATTAACTATTAAACTTAAAAACCTTAGTTATTAAGTGCTACCATCCTCAATCCAAAGACTGAACGTGAGACTACTTCAAGAGCGGGCCCGCAAGGAGAAAAATAGCCATCAAAAGGTAGGTGCCATTTTTTCTATTGCTTTTGTATGGTTGCGCGATCAAGAAATATTAAATTAGAAAATTACACCTAAAGAAAGTTACAGTCCACTTTGAATTAAAGAAGAAAATCTATTCACCCTATCCATTACATTTTATGGACCTCCGAGCCGCATCTAGGCTATGAAAAAGCGTTTTTAAAAATATTCTAATTTTTCTTGAACGCCATATTCATTCTTATCAAACGGAGCACAGTTTAGTTGTAGGTAATCGAGTTTCCTTGATACCTACGTATGTGTGCGTGTGTGTGTGGCCTTCTAAATTTAAAATAAAAACTTCACGGTCAGTCTTGTTTACTACCTACTATCGATAAATTTAATGAATTTATTTATTCGGGAATTTTGTGTTTTCAAAATTTGATTTAATGCAAAAATAAAATACAAATCTTCTATCAAATATCGCCTTTCGGTTTCGCGTTTCCGCGATTTTAAACATATTTAGTGCGCTAAAGTGCAAAAAAAATAAAAGTGTTTAAATAAATCAAAATCCAAGTAACCAATTACAAAAAATCAAAAACTCAAAAACTGTTTTAAAATAGATACCTTTTTTTTTCAATAATTTAAAACCAAGTAAAAAAAAAATACTTAACAATCAAAATGGGGGATGCAGAATTAAAAACATTTACTAGAAAAAGAAAAATCGCTTTGACTAGGATCACTGAAATCTATACTTTGGCGGTAAAAGCCAAGGATGATGAAGCCGAGCGCCCTATCTTTCAAATTGCTTTTGAAACTTTGGAAGATCAATATTTTGAGTTTAAACATCTCCATAACGAATTGATTGGGTTGCTGACCGACGATAAAGATTTCGATACGGAAGATACAATTCGAAAAAATTGTGACACTTTTTATTTTCAAGCAAAAGCAATATTTTGTAAGTTATTTCCAATTCCAGGCACTTCTAGGCCGCAGTCCTCTGCGCCTACTCCCACCAGTCATAGTTTTGAAAGTTTTAAACCTTCAATTCCGGTTTTTACGGGCTCAATGCTAAAATGGCCGACTTTTCTAGATCTTTTTTCAAGTATAATAGACAAAAATCCTGCACTATCGAATGCCTCAAAATTTCGGTATTTAATTACTTTATTGCAGGGTGAACCATTAAATTTGGTAAAGTCGTTACCAGTTACTGATAGTAACTATTTAATTGCCTTTTCAAATCTACAAAAAAGGTACAACAATAAGCGCCTTTTAGCTACGTCATATTGGAATTCCATTGTGCATGTTTCCTCCATGAAATCAAATCAGAGCTCTAAAGATCTTAGAAATATTTTGGACACGTTTACTGAAAATCTAGAGGCCCTGAATGCCTTAGAATTTAATACAAAAGATTGGCAGTTTCCGTTGTTTAATTTATTGCTGGGAAAAATAGATACTCCCACTAGATCAGCCTTTGAGGTTTGCCATACTGAAAAGGAAATTCCTAGTTACACCGATCTATATGAGTTTTTAGAAAAACAGTGCCAAGCACTAGAATCGGTTCAGTATTTTCAGCCTTCAGTATCAAATGTGGAAAAAAAATCTAAAAGTTTTGGATCTGGTAACTACAATAGTTCAAAACCAAATTCATATAATAACAATAATTTCAAAAACTCCTTTATGACAGGCATACCACAAAAACAACAAATTTTACCAAACTTTAATAATCATAATCAAAGCAACTTTCAAACAAAAATATCAAAACAATGCAAGTTATGTAACCTTTCGGTACATCCTTTTTCTCAATGCCAAGTTTTTTTACAAAAAATTCCAGCTGATCGTCTCGCTTTCGTGAGACAAAATAATATATGTGGCAACTGTTTAAGATCAAATCATTTTCTTTTAAAAGATTGCTTATCGCCTTTTAATTGCAAATCCTGCGGGTTACGTCACCATAGTTTATTATGTGACGTCACAACTCGATTTAACCCAGCCCAACCTAACATGCAAACTTCTTCATTTATTTCAAGTATTCAGTCACCAACGCAAAATCAACAATCAAATTATAGTTTATATCCTAATAATATCGATTCAAATCAAATACCTTTCTATGATAAAAATATTCAGCAGAATATTAACCCAACCTTAACTAGCATGCAGCATTCTAATCAATCTAATTTTAAGTCACAAATGCAACCAATTCAAGATCAATCTCAACAACAAATCAATCAAAGTCAATATCCTTCTACTTCGCAACAAAATCAACAATTAACGCAAAATACATCTCGACAACAACCTAACCAAACCAACTGTTATACCTCATTCACCCCAAACTGTCAAAGCACAGTACTATTGTCTACCACTATTGTAGAAATCCTCGATGCACGCGGGAACTATCAAGTAGTGAGAGCCGTCCTAGACAACGCCAGCGAAGCCTCTTTTATCAGCGAAAACTGCTTAAATAGGTTAGGTTTATCTAGGAAAAAATTATCTGTTCCTATTCTAGGAATAAATCAATCTTCTTCTTCAACAAAAGGTATGACGCAATGCACTATTCGTCCAGTTGGAAAAACTGATCCCACATTTTCCTTTAACGGTTTAGTCGTTCAAAGATTATGCTCTTCTTTACCTAGTGTCCAAATTAATCCAAGAAATTGGAATTATCTTTCAAACATTAAACTAGGCGACCCCTTCTTCTACAAACCAGCCCCTGTTGATCTACTTCTAGGCGCCGAGATTTATTCCCAAATTATTAAATCAGGTCGTATTTCTGGGTGTCAAGGTCAACCAGTCGCCCTAGAGACGGAGCTGGGATGGGTGTTGTTAGGCAGGGTCGAACAAAACATATCTTATCAATCCAATCCTTTAAAAATCGAAAACTACTTTACCGCTTTCGATAACTCTCTAGACTTGACTCTTAGGAAGTTCTGGGAGCTTGAATCGATTCCTCAAAAAAGCTATTTATCCCCAGATGAGAAAAAAGCTGAGGAAATTTATCAAAATACGGTATCACGTGATAGCACGGGACGATTCATGGTAGCTTTACCTTTTAGGCACTCTGAACCCGACTTAGGTGACACGTTTTCTAGAGCTTACCGTTGTTTCATTTCATTAGAATCTAGACTTCTTAAAAATCCTGAAATGTATTCTATGTATTCAGATTTTATGCTAGAATATTTAAAAAACGGACACATGAGCCTTATTTCAAATAATGAACCGAAATCAATGAATGTTTCATATTTACCACATCACGGGGTACTAAAACCCGATAGTACAAGCACGCGTTTGAGAATTGTATTTAATGGATCTTCAATTGGAAGTAAGAATTATAGCTTAAATGAGACCCTTTTACCAGGCCCTAAACTTCATGCAGATATTACAACTATTTTATTAAGGTTTCGTTTTCATTCTATAGCAATTCTTAGTGATGTTCAAAAAATGTTTTTGCAAATCAATTTAGTACCCGAACATAGAGATTATCAGCGTTTATTGTGGCGTTTCCACCCCAATGAACCCCTAAAAGAATATCGTTTAAATACTGTTGTTTTCGGACTCACTTCAAGCCCTTTCTTAGCAATCAGAACCTTACGAGAGTTAGCCTTTCAAGAGAAAAATAAGTATCCAAATGCTGCAAAAGTAGTTCTTCAAGACGTTTTCATGGACGATGTCTGTACGGGCAGTTCTGATTTGTCTTCTGCGCAAGCGCTACAAAAAGAGCTGATTGGCTTGCTAAAATCCGGTGGGTTTGAACTACGTAAGTGGGCAAGCAATGACCCAAGATTGCTATCATCATTGTCTCCTTCAGATTGTCAAGTTCCAATATCTTTCGATAAGGAACAACCTTCTAGTATTAAGGTCTTAGGGCTGCAGTGGAACCCTTCGTCAGACACATTTTCATATAAATGCAATCAAGATAATAGTCCGTTAACAAAACGTAAAATCCTCTCTGTAATTGCTAAAATATACGATCCTTGCGGATACATATCGCCAGTAACTCTTCTCGCAAAATCAATAATGCAAGAACTCTGGAAGCAAAAAATCAATTGGGATGATCAACCCCCACCCCACATCTGCGAAACTTGGTTACAATTTAATTCACAGTTTTCTAGTTTATCGGAGATTTCTCTCCCTAGATACATTTTTTCATCTAACATACAACGTTGCCAAATTTTAGCATTTTGTGACGCTTCAGAGCGCGGCTACGCATGCGCTATATATCTACGTATCGAATTATTAAACGAAATCAAATCTTCCCTTGTTATTGCAAAAAGCAAGGTAGCCCCACTCAAAACAGTTTCGATTCCTCGACTGGAGCTATTGGGAGCTACGCTCCTTGCTGATTTACTTCGATTTGTCCTAGACATTTATTCGTCAATGATAACAATCGATGAGATCTTAGCATTTTCTGACTCAGAGGTAGTCCTGGCTTGGATTTCTAACTCTCCGCATAGGTGGAAAACTTTTGTGGCTAATAGAGTCAGTCACATCCAGGAAACCATTCCAGATATTCCCTGGTATCATATCCGAACTCTGGAGAACCCAGCCGACTGCGCCAGTCGCGGCCTAACTCCAGATAATTTACTTAATCATTGTTTATGGTTTACCGGTCCCCCCTGGATATGTTCTCCTCGCTCTGAATGGAATTTAGCTTCCCTGTCAGAATCGAATATTACTAGTTCTGTTTTAGAGGAAGAGAAAATACAGGTTTTGGCCACAATTCTGAATAATGATATTTTAAACGATCTTTTACATAATTATTCATCTATTTTACAAATTCAACGTATTATTGCTATTTGGCACAGATACTTTTTCAACATTAAGCATCAGGACACTAAACGCACTGGTTTTATTACGCTTTTTGAATTACAAGAATCTTTACTTGTACTTGTCAAGTACGTGCAAAATCAACATTTTTCTGATATCTTCTTAAAAATTCAAAATAATGAACTTTTACCAAAACCATATCGCAAATTAGCGCCTTTTCTCGACCCCCAAAATCGTATTAGAGTTGGCGGGCGGATTAGAAATTCAATCACATTATCATATGATGTAAAACACCCCCTACTATTACCAAGTGATAGCACACTTACCAAGCTGATCATTCAAAATATTCATTCAACCTACTTGCACCCAGGATTTAATACAACTATGTATTTACTTAGACAACAGTTTTGGGTACTTTCAGCACGTAGAGTTATTCAAAAGGTTTTATCATCTTGCGTTAAGTGCTATCGCACTCAACCCAAAGCTCTTACCCCCTACATGGGTGACCTTCCAAGCTTCAGAATATCACAGCTGAAATGTTTTTCAAATGTTTGCATTGACTACGCTGGACCTATAAAATTAGCTCAAGGGCGTAAATTAGTCATTCATAAGGCTTACATTTTAGTGATTGTGTGCACAGCTTCTAAAGCTATTCATCTCGAACTAGTTTCTAACCTAACTTCAGAGGCTTTCATTGCTGCCTTTCGGAGATTTGTCAATCGAAGAGGAGTTTGCACCAATATTTATTCTGACTGCGCAACTACATACAAGGGAGCTTACAAGGAGCTTACCGAGCTTTCAAAGCACGCCGCAGATCATTTAAAAATTTCTTGGTTTTTCAATGTACCTGCTGCCCCACATTTCAATGGGCTTGCGGAAGCTGGAGTAAAATCCGTTAAAAGCCATTTACTTCGTGTTATCGGTGATCAAATCTTAAACTTTGAGGAGTACTATACTCTTTTAACCGATGTTGAAGCATTGCTAAACAGCAGACCCTTATGGGCGCAAAGCTCTGACCCGAACGACTTAGCTCCTTTGACTGCAGGGCATTTTCTTACGTTATCTGCACTAAATTCAGTTCCTGATCCAGATCTTTCTCATTTAAAACTAAATTCCTTATCTCGTTGGCAACTTATACAAAGGTTGAACACAGATTTCTGGAAGAGATGGAAATCAGAATATTTGAACACCCTGCAACAAAGGTCAAAATGGCACGAGCCAAACCCCAACATTGAATTGAATACATTGGTACTCATTAAAAATGAAAATGAGCCACCAATCCATTGGTTACTTGGACGCATAGTCGAGTTACACCCCGGCCGAGATGGGCATGTAAGGGTTGTTACGGTGAAAACTAAAACCGGGTTATTTAAGCGACCTATAGTTAAACTGTGCCCTTTGCCTATGGCTTCAGATTAAAATTAAAATATTAAATTTTAATTTCTTTAGTTTAATTGTAAATATAAATTTCTTTTCAAAATAGAAAAAAAAATTATTATTTTTTATCTGTTCAAACAATGTTTGGAATTATCTTTTTGTTTTTCTATTTTTTACATAAAAAAACGACGCGTTTTTTTTTCTACTAAATTACTATAATTGAAAACATTCGTTTTCGGTGGCGGGAAATGTTACTGCAATTTTCTTTAGTTTTATTTTATTTATAATTTATCTATTTCGCCTCAAAAATAATTAGCCATACAAATTCAAATAGTGGCACCTTGCGCCGTCGAAACAACGCGGGTGCTAAGGACATGCGCAAACGGCGCATGTAATGACATTCTGTCAAGCGATAAAACACGTGAACTCGTGAAAAATCATTCTCTTCTTTCGAAGACTAATTTTCTTTCGAAAATTAACTATTAAACTTTAAAACCTTAGTTATTAAGTGCTACCATCCTCAATCCAAAGACTGAACGTGAGACTACTTCAAGAGCGGGCCCGCAAGGAGAAAAATAGCCATCAAAAGGTAGGTGCCATTTTTTCTATTGCTTTTGTATGGTTGCGCGATCAAGACATATTAAATTAGAAAATTACACCTAAAGAAACTTACAGTCCACTTTGAATTAAAGAAGAAAATCTATTCACCCTATCCATTACAGGGAGCAAGGCCAAACCTTGGAGGGATACCCCGAAATAGTCGATAAAGTATTTTAAAATATATTTCTTAGTAACACAAATAAGACAAAAAACTGCACAATATAAAAATTTTTTAGGAAAACTTTATAGGGTCAAGTAGTCTAACAATGAGACACGTTTTAAAACTTTTATATTTTTAAGGTTTTAAACTTTTCTGTAGGATTCGATTTTTTTTAGGATATAATCGTTAATTAGAAAGATATTGCAAACGTAAAAACCGAGAAATTTGACCTATATTATGAGAAAAAAAATTAAAACTGTGTCACATATTTTACCTTCAAAAAGTTCAAAGGTGAGACAGGTCAGACGAATTAGAGACAGTAATAAAATTCACGTTTAAACCGTCTAAACTAAAAATAAGACATTCAGTGTAAAATTAAGACATATGTTTTTGTTTTTTTTTACGTAAATACAACAAATAAGTGCAAAAATATTTCCACAAATAAAGCTATGGATTATGTAATTTTAATTAGGAGCCTGATTTTTATAAAAAGATAAATTAAATTGTAGGTATGGTATGAGGTCCTTACAACTTCTGCTATCAATTTATAACAGAAAATCTATCGGAATTCGATTATTAGTATTTTTTCTTTACGTGTATCATTTTTCGAAGGGATTTTGGGTATCTCACTTTTAAACCACTTGACCCTGTCCTCCCGAAATATTTTTCTAGCTTCGGCCCTGGTAGAAGCTTTATATAAAAAAATACCATTAAAACCTTTATCATTTTTGAATAAGGAAAATCGTGGGAAATGGGGGTAACAGCATGTACACATATTCTATGGAAAAATACAACATTTTTGACCCACGGCACCCTTATTTTGCTTTACCGTGGAAGAGGTGGGGAAAATTTGTATAAAAATTCATTGATTTAAAAACAATGGTTTTAAGGTGGTGTGACCTTACATAACCTTGAAAAGTTAAGATTTATTAGAAAAACATTATTGAGTATTTTGATTAAAAAATTTACCAAAATTCGAGGTTTATCAAAAGCAAAGCAAAAAAACTTTTAAATTATAAACAAGAGTTGTAAAAATTTGCTGTAAAATTTTTGTAGCCTTTAAAAAATTGTTTGTTTGTTTGACTTTAAAAAATGCCCCATGGAAATAACATATTCCAAGAACCCAACATTGGTGCGCGCTACTCCCATTTTTTTCCGAAAACATGCGTTACAAAACTCAAAAAATGTCTCTGTTTCGTTGACAATCGGACAAACTGTATACTGTATAGTCGCCTTCGAATATCAATAAATGTTAACTGTATCCAATTAATTTTCCTGAAAGTCTATAAAAAAGTGTTTATAAAGTTTATAAACTATCTTTATAGAAACTGTGAACAAAGCAGTGTCAAACGATTCTTATGCTAATCTAAACATTTTTAAATAGTTTGATTTTGATTATGATTCATTTCACAACATTATTTTACTGCTTGAGCTAAAAGAGGCGTTTTGTAATAGGGAAACACATAAACCTCCCAAATTTTAGAGGTTGTTCACAAATTACTTAACGCTGGAGGCGAGGTGAGTGTTTTTGTTGTCCCTATATACATCGTTAAATAGAGAAGGCGTGTTTTTCTGACTCATAAAAGTTTATGGAATTTGCTCTTAAGAGTTTTAAGAAACTTAAACTTGCTGAACACTTAACAAGATACTTACCTCAACTACATACTTGGCTTGGAGTCAGTAAACTCATAAACTAGAATTTTGCGAAGCGGGGGAATTTTAGCTTTATTGCAGCCAGACATTGTTGGCATGTGAAACTAAAGAACTTAAACCAAAGTAAAATATATTAGATGGCATACTTTTAAAGAACAACCTGAAGTAAAATATATTGGATAAAGTTAGTCTGGAAGATTTTAAAAAAGTGGGATAGACCAACAACAACATAAGGATTTTGAATTACTGTATGAAATGAAATAAATACTGTCGCTTTTAATAATTATAAATAAATAAATTACTTATTATTAAATTCGACTTTGGTATGTCAATTTTGAAAGATAAACTGTCAGCCTGCAATGTAAATCTGTCAAAATAGTGCCTGACACTATTATTACATTATTTAACAATTTTTTAATTGCGACGTCATAAATCCTAGGATGCAATTTTTTTCATGTATTTTCACAAAATTTTGCTTTTACCTTTTGCCACATAAACTATAGAGAAAAATGGTATAGGTTATGATTTGTTCGGAATAGAACGGCAATTTAATTGTCGTTCTAACAAGCGTTATATCTCAAGAAAAAGATATTGTTATTTTTTTAAATAATAAAAAAATTATAAAAATTCTAGATTCAGCAAGAAAGTCTTAGACTACCCTCGATCGATTGGTGATAAATCACTAAATGTTAAGTCGCTTGGTATTTTCCTTCAATTTGAGCAAAGGGGCCTGTGTGGCATCATAAATCTAAAATGGCGGCTATTTTAATTTACACACAAACTTTGGCTTATAACTTTCGCTAAATTAGTTTTACAGAAAGACTGTAAATACATTTTTTTGTTTGCAAGAGAGCATTAATTAATGTAGTGAAGAATTTAACTTTATATGCCAAAAAGTAACAAAGATATGAAATTTTTTTTGGCAAAAAAATTTTACTATATTTTTTATTATTTGTAAAAAAAGTTATACTTTTGTTACTTTATAAGATTTAAAGCTGTTCTCTTAAAAACAAAAATCTTTTTACAGTTTTTCTGTAAAACTAATTTAACACACGTTATTAGCCAAAATTTGTAAAAAAGTTAAAAATGCTGCGGATTTGTGACTTAATGTAGGCCCTCCTAATCAAATTTGAGGCAATCACCTGGCGACTTAACATTAAGGGATCCATCACCAGTCGATCGAGGGGTAGTCTTAAACTTTTTTGCTTAATGTTAAATTTGAAAAAACAAATTAATACTTAAAAAATTACCAATATCTTTTATAGTTCTTAAGGTATAAAACTTACTAAAACAACAGTTCAATTGTTGTCCTAATAGCAAACAAAATGTCACAACACACAATTTTTCTGTAAAAGTTGACATGGCAAAAGTTAAAAGCAAAAGTTTGTAAAAAAACATGAAAAAAATCTCAATCTTGGATTTATGAAGGCACACACATACGCTCTTGCTCATATAATTTAAGGCAAACACCAGGCGACATTTTATTGAGTGATCCATAATTAATCGATTTAACTTCGTCAATTTTGTTCTTTTGGCAATGAATACATAGAGTTGTGTAAACATTGCTTTTGGGTAAAAAAGTTGCAATTTTTTATTAATTAAAAAAAAAATTAATATCTTTGTTAGTTTTTAAGATAGGAAGCTCATTTCTTCAGTATATTGCAAACAAAAAACGTATAACCAGTTTTTCCGTAAAGCTAATTTATAAAAAGTTATAAGCCAAAGTTTGTGAAACATGAAAAAAGCCGCCATCATGGATTTATGACGTCACACCGGCTCTCCTACTAAAATTGGAGGCAAACACCCGGTGACTTAAAATTGTGTGATCTATTACCAATCGATTTAGTGTATTTTGAAAAAATCTCCCAGAACTATCCCACGGGATACCAAAGGCCACTCAACTATAAATTTCTTACGACAATCGCAAAAATAGAACACATATTTTTTCTGATTTTTAAAAATGATATCCTAGCTTACGGACCCAGAAGACGGATTTCTTTCCAGACTAAGTCCATATTTTGTTGGTGCTCAAGTGAAATACGACTGCATTTTATGTGACTTCGTCGCTGAATAGCTTTAAATTTGGAAAGGTGCATTCAATTTTTATTACCAGCAGTGGCATTAACTATCATGCATGGGCGTATACAAGGGATAGCTAGAAGGCTCATCTCCCTTTCATGAACCTGGAGATTGATTATGTTCAAAAAATCAACAACTTTCTTGTATACGCTACTGTATACAGGGTGGAGTAGGTGGACAAATTAGGAGTGATAATTTCTTCGCTTATTTTCAGACTAAAAGTCTATAGGAACATAGGTCCGCAAAGGCTTAGTTCCGGAGCTACAGGATCTTAAAGTTTTACAGATTTCTTTTATGTAACTCCTGCAGTTTTTGAGACATTTGACTCAAATTTTTCGGGACACCATCCATCATTTAACTTCATCATTACTTTTTTTGTTTTGTGTGTAAGATCTTTTGACTTATTGTGTGCTTGCTTTACATTTGCGTTTTCTTTTGTTTTACTTATTAAGTTTTTTTTGTGTGAGAGCTTTTATATATACATTTTTTTTGCTCGTGAACCATTAAAAAAAATATCTTTTTTGTTCTGATAACTAGATGTGGTTAAAGCACATTATAGGTATGCCTATTAATTTTGTACCCAGCTGCTACTAGTAGGTACAAGTAGATTAAGTAGTTGAGTGTTTTTTTATTAAATTTTTTTTATTGTAGGAATAATTTAGACAATTTACCTTACACGAAACTATAGAAAAAGTTGCACTCCTCAGTAAAGATTTATTTAACAGTTGTTAAATTATTTTGCACTATTTTCGTTGCACAGCTTATAAATGATTTTTACACCAAGTTTTTTTTTCGTGTGGCAATGATTTTTTATTACTGTGGTTTAATAACAACCCTTTTCTAATGAAGCATGGAGCAAATATTGCAACAGCAATATCCAGCTTTAATTAAACCACCTAAAAAATCGTCCCTTCGGAATTAGATGTCATTCAAGCTTTCCTACTAAAGTGATGTTAGTTCGTCTGGACACATGTGGCGCAAAAAGCTGTCAGTTCAATCAAGTTTTTTTCATTGTTGAAGCAAAAACTTAATTAGTCCTTAAAACAGTTACCCACTTCGTTTATACACGCCTAAAAGCGATTTTAATCATAGTCTACAGATTTACGGGGCAGAAAAAGACGCGACGACCGTTTGGGTAAGATACGTGTTCGGTTTCCATAAAAAAAACCTCTTTATTTTTCTTTTATTTTTGAATTTTCCTTTTAATTTTCCTATTTTTCATGGACTAAAATTTTGTCTTGAACATAAAATTATTAGTCTTAAATTTATATTAATGCTAAGTAAATGGGTCCACTATTAGTTATTATAAAATTTACCTAAAGCAAAATTTCATTAAAATGCGAGAATTAAACGCAAAAAATGTAATTTCTATTCTAAATTTAAGAATTATCATTTTATTTCTTATTTCTTTATTTTTATATACTTTGGCACTACAAGCGTCCTCTATCGTGTTTTTCACATATCCATAAAATTTTAAATATAGTGATATGGTTTCCTATAGAGGGTGAAGTGCTGTGCGCATGTGCGAGAAAACTGCAAGTGCAGGATTGACAGACAAAGTGTGCTGCGCGTCGCCATGTCTAGAAAACGACAACCTTAAAATTTAAATTTAAAAAATAGTGAAAATTCACTTTAAAATACCGCAAATAATTAAAATTATCGTGCCATCATCCTGTTTGAACTTCAAGTCACATAGCTCTTATGGAAAGGTGTACACCTTGCACTTTGGAAGTTCAAAACAGCGGTAAGTCCCTCTCCATGAGGCTATATCACAATTTTATTTCTCTTTCAAATTTAACCTACAATTTTTAAATTACTTAATGTTAATTATAGTCCACTGTATCTACCAAAACCCAATCTGAGCCATCGGAGTGCTACATATTTTGATCACTTCGATTGCCGGATTTTGATTTCCATTTTGATTTTCTTTTTGAAATTTCAAAAAATTCATTTTCGCTAGAGTGAGAGCAAACGCTAGTAGTGTGAAAGTAAGAAAGAGACGCCATTAATAAATTAAAATTATAATATAGGTAAATAAAATGGGTACCTATGAATTTGTATTAGGAGACCTATACCTACATCTCGCAAATTTTATAAAAAACGCAAGGACATATATTCGAGATTGGACTCTTGGGTCGCTATGTGTATGTAAATGCAAAAAGTTTATCTTTGTATTTTTGAAAGATATATCTGTGTGTAGGTAATTTCGGAATATAAGTTTTTTATTTCCTAATTTATAACGGGCAAATAAATACTTACATGTTTATTTGTTTTTCTTTTCGCTGTAGTTTGCATGCCTATATGTAAGAGGCTACGGTTACATACGGTTGTTTTAAATCGATTTAAATTTTTTTTAAATATTTAATCTACAAATTTTGATTTTGTTTACTTTGCCTAATTTATTACAAAATAATGTCTGAAAAGGTAAAAAAAATTAAAGTCTTTCGTGACATCGAAGATTCAAATTTAAATGAAATTTTAACGGTAGCTAAATTGGCTAAAACTGATGCAACCAAACATCTTAACTTTAAGATTCGTTACGAAGAGCTTGACAACGTCCAAGAGGAATACCTTAAAAAGCACACCGCTTTATTAAATGAAAGTTACCAGGATCAGGAACAAGTTAAGACTTGTATCGAGCATCTTCATTCATTTCAAACAAATGTTGATCAAGTCAAAGAAATCTATGATAAGTTGTTTCAAGCAGAAAATACTGCGCCGCCTTCGCAAGGTGGAAGTCGCCGACTTACTTTTAACCCCTACTCTCCAGGAGGTTCACAAATCTCTGATTATTCTCCAAGTTTACCGAAAATTGACATTGAAAAATTCACTGGCAATGTCAATGATTTCCCTACCTTTTATGATCTTTTTAAAACAATGATGAAACGCCGGAATTCTCAAAATAATTGTTCCTTATGCAATTCGAATACTCATAATTTGACTTTTTGTCCTGATTATTTAAATAAAACACCTCAACAAAGATTTAATTTATTAACAGCAAAACAATGGTGCGTAAACTGTACCTCTAATTGTCATAAAACCTTCCAATGCATTGTCGATTTTGCAAAAAAAGGCATCATAGTTCAGTTCATTTTGACTTGCACCATGTAAACGAATCCTCGTCTCAACGGCAAGAAAATATTAATGCAGATTTGCCGGTAAATAGCCGATATTTTCCCTTATATTCTTAGAGATGGTCGTATTGTAGGTAATATAAATGAGCCTATCGCATTAAACTCAATTTTTGGGTACATTTTAATGGGACAAATTGGTAACACAAACTCGCCCTTCGCTTCGGTCTCCCTTTTTTGCCAAATTTCAAATAATCAACTTAATGATTCACAATCGAAATTTTGGGAAACTGAAAATATACCGGAAATTAAACCTATTTTTTCCCCGGCTTTTCGTGATAATAAAGGGCGTTACGTCGTGACTTTACCCTTTTGCGAAAATAGTGAACCAAGTTTTCCAAATAGTCGCCAACTTGCAATAAAAAGATTTTTATCTCTCGAAAACCGCTTAATTAAAACACCGGAAACCTATCAAAAATATTCGGACTTTATGCAAGAATACTTAGACTTAGGTCACATGGAATTAATTTATGACCCGGAGGAACAGTTTACGGAAAAAGTTACTATATCCCCCACCACCATATTGAAAGGCCTGAAAGTTTAACCACAAAACTCAGAGTAGTTTTTAACGCAAGAGCAGTATCCCAAACAAATACTGGAAGAATTTCCCTAAATGACACGCTTTACGCCGGTCCCAAATTACAAAAGGACATTTGTTCTTTTTTATTAAATTTTAGATTAAATGAATTCGCTCTTTGTTGCGATATTTCTAAAATGTTTTGCGGCATTTTAATAGCCCCGCATCATCAAAATTATCAAAAAATCTTATGGAGGTTTAGTCCTACCGAACCTATAAAAGAATATAATTTAAAAACCGTTACATATGGTACTACCCCCGCTCCTTTTTTAGCTTTAAGAGTCTTACAGCAGCTAGCTGAGGACGAAAAGCATAATTTTCCCCGCGCCGCTAAAGTTCTTATGACAGATAATTTTGTTGACGATTTTGTCACAGGTTGTAGCTCCGTTGAAGAAGCTATATCTCTCCAAAAGGAGTTATCACTTTTATTAAAATCCGCAGGATTTAAATTACATAAATAGGCTAGCAACAATAAAACTGTTTTAGAGCACTTGCCAGAATCCGTTATTAACCCTAAAGCTCTTTCTCTTGATATAGAAGAAACTACAAAAATTTTAGGACTTAGATGGCAACCCTGTTCAGACTATTTTTCATACTCAGTAGAGCCTCTAAATCGTAGTTGCACGAAACGCAATATCCTTTCAGAAATTTTTAAAATTTATGATCCCCTTGGTTGGTTGTCGCCAGTTACTATTTTAATTATATGCCTAATCCAGGAATTTAGGAAATCTGGATTGGACTGGGACGAAGATGCTCCCATAGCGATAAGTAGCCTCTGGGAACGCTATAGGTTAGAATTACCACTTTTAAAAGAATTTCGCTTATCTCGCTTTATCAATATTTTTTCTGGAAACGCTCAATACGAATTAATCGGTTTTTCAGACGCTTCAAATAAAGCGTACGCAGCTATTGTTTATTTACGCGTAATTTATAAAAATAAAATTTTTATTTATTTTTTATGCTCAAAAACTAAAGTCGCCCCTATAAAATTTACAAGTATCGCACGACTCGAGTTAGCCGCTTGTAATATATTAGCTGATTTAATTCAATTTATTCTTCATAGTTTTGAAAACAGACTTAAAATTCACCAAATATTCGCATGGATTGATTCACTGGCAATGTCAATGAAATCGTGGATTAAAAATGGACATCCGTCTAGGTGGAAAACCTATGTACAAAATAGAGTCACGCAAATTCATGAAAAAGTATCTCCTAAAAATTGGCATTATATTTCCACTTCTCAGAATCCCGCTGATGTAGCTTCAAGAGGCCTCTATCCTAGTGAACTTATAAATCATAGTTTATTTTTTCAAGGTCCCCAATTTTTAAAATTACATTATGACTACTGGCCTAAAACCTTGGAAATAAAAGACACTTCTGAAACTTTAAATGAAGAAAAAGCTAATAAAAACTAAACTTTAATTACTACGCAAACCCCAAACTTAAATTTTTTAACTTCGCTTATTAATAAAAACTCATCTTTTACTAAACTTTGTAGAATTTTAGCGTATATTTTACGTTTTATAAATAAAAAATTTCTAAATAAAAGTATAATTTTTGAAACTTTTTTAACGTTTCAAGAAATTCAAACCGCACTTTATTTATTAATAAAAAACGAACAATCGATCTATTTTTCGGAAGAAATAAATTCTCTTAAAAATAATATAAAATTATCTAAACCGATGCAAAAATTAAATCTATTTTTAGATGACCAAAATTAATTACGCGTCGGTGGAAGATTGCACAATTCTTCTCTCTCTTATGACAAAAAATTTCCAATTTTATTACCCCGCGAAAGTAGAATTACTTATTTAATTATCGAACATTTTCATTTAAAATATCTACATGCTGGATTAAGAACAGTACATTTTTTACTAAGCCAAAATTATTGGATAATTGCGGCAAAACGCAAAATTCGTCAAGTTTTAGCAAAATGCATCCCCTGTTTTAAGTTATCCCCTAAATCGGTACAACCCCCAATGGGTTCACTTCCGTTTCCACGAGTTTCTCAACTCAGAGCATTTTTGCATACGGGAGTAGATTTAGGTGGCCCCATTCCTATTTTAATGAACCGAACCCGCGGTGCCCCACGTACTTTAAAATCATATATTTGCTTATTCGTTTGTATGAGTACGAAAGCGGTACATATCGAAATAGTCAGTGATTTGACAGCCGATGCTTTTATCGCAGCAAAGCGTAGGTTTGTGGCTCGTAGAAATTACGTAACTGACGTATTCTGATAATGGAACTAACCTAGTTTCGGCAAATAGACAGCTGTTACATATTGATTCTTCTCGTCCAATTAAATGGCATTTTATTCCAAGTCACAGTCCCAATTTTGGAGGCCTTTGGGAGTCAGGGATTAAAACTGTTAAAAAACATTTATTTCGAACCATTGGTTCACAAATTTTAACATATGAAGAGTTATATACAGTCACCTGTCAGATTGAAGCTATTATGATCTCTCGACCGCTAACTGAAATTTCCTCGGATCCAAATGACATTTCTGTTTTGACACCAGGTCATTTTTTATCATTGGAACCGTTGACAGCTCTTCCTGACGTTGACTTAACAGATGTCAAAATTAATAGATTAACTCGTTGGCAGCTACTTCAAAGAATCCATCAGGATTTCTGGAGACGCTGGCAGCAAGAATATTTGCATACACTTCAACAAAGGAGCAAGTGGCTGGACCCCACTTGTACTCCAGAAGTTGGTCGTTTGGTAATAATCAAGAATGATTTTATACCCCCGCTACAATGGCAGCTCGGTAGAATAATTGAAATTTTTCCGGGTAAAGACGGTGTCAATCGAGTTGCTAATGTCAAGACAAGGGACTCGGTGTTAAAGAGACCAATCTCAAAGCTATGTCCTTTGCCACTTGATACTTTAGAAAATGCATAGCATTTTCGGCCGGCAATATGTTCGGTTTCTATAAAAAAACCTCTTTATTTTTCTTTTATTTTTGAATTTTACTTTTAATTTTCCTATTTTTCATGGACTAAAATTTTGTCTTGAACATAAAATTATTAGTCTTAAATTTATATTAATGCTAAGTAAATGGGTCAACTATTAGTTATTATAAAATTTACCTAAAGCAAAATTGCATTAAAATGCGAGAATTAAACGCAAAAAATGTAATTTCTATTCTAAATTTAAGAATTATCATTTTATTTCTTACTTCTTTATTTTTATATACTTTGGCACTACAAGCGTCCTCTATCGTGTTTTTCACATATCCATAAAATTTTAAATATAGTGATATGGTTTCCTATAGAGGGTGAAGTGCTGTGCGCATGTGCGAGAAAACTGCAAGTGCAGGATTGACAGACAAAGTGTGCTGCGCGTCGCCATGTCTAGAAAACGACAACCTTAAAATTTAAATTTAAAAAATAGTGAAAATTCACTTTAAAATACCGCAAATAATTAAAATTATCGTGCCATCATCCTTGTACTTTGGAACTTCAAAACAGCGGTAAGTCCCTCTCCATGAGGCTATATCACAATTTTATTTCTCTTTCAAATTTAACCTACAATTTTTAAATTAGTTACTTTCTCTAGTTAAATGAATTTTTTGCGCCAATGTTAATTATAGTCCACTGTATCTACGAAAACCCAATCTGAGCCATCGGAGTGCTACAATACGTTTGTGATCAATTGGTCAATTTTTCAAAAAAATGATATCGAATATAACAAAAAAGCTGTGTTCGAAATAGCGGGTTACAAAACGTAACCCGGTTCAAACATTAGGGTTTAGTGGAATCTATTTTTTGGTGAGTTTTTTCAAATATTTGGTGAGCATTTTCCAAAAAGAAAATTTGTTAATAAAATAAAATCTAATGAAGTTCATAAAGACTTAGATGTTATTGCATGTAAAAAACAGTTAGACACTTTACTTGTTATATCAAATAGGAACTAGGCTTTTTTAAATCAATACAAAAGCTTTAAAAAAATATGAGCAGCTTTTAATACAAACAAAATCAAAATTGAAAACTGTGAAAATAAAATTAAGAGCATGTGGTCTATCTGCAATGAAATTTTGGGCAAAAATAAAAAATCAGAAGACACTAAATTTGAGGGAGACCCGCAACAGGTTGCCTCAGATTACAACAATTACCTAATTAATTCAATTCCAGACTTACAGAAACAAATTAAAAATATTCCATTCGAGTTTAACGTAAAAGAATGCGATAAATCTATGAGCAATTCCACGCCAAATCATCCAATTTACAAAAAAAGTGTTGCCCTGACATTTAATTTTTTTCTCTAATCATGCTTACTAAATGAAACAGCTCATGCTTAACCACTTTTGCACAATTTTAGATTTTTTAATCCAATTAGTATGTTGTACACGCATTTGAAAAGTCTAAAAACGGGCAAAATGGGACTTTAAAGAAAAAAATTATTCTCATAGTAAACAGCACCTAAAAAAAATTAACCTATAATTTTGAAAACATGCATAAAAGTAGTTTTCAAAAAAACGTGATGTTTAGCAAAATCTTTTATACTGGCTTAATTAGAGCAATTTAGAGAATATCCAGAAAACGAAGAAATTTTCGAAGTTTTCATATTTTTTTGGGGTATAAATGTAATGTTTTCTTAAATTTTTGATACAGTGTTGGAAAGCTATACTCAAGGACTATATCTTCCTTGTATAAAACATATTTAAAAAGTAGACGTTACCTTGGAGTTCTACGCAGAAGTTAAGAATGTCTGGGAAATTCCTCAAATTCAGCATCAAAAATGACCCTGTCTATCGGGGTGCTGGTGGTAATCAAGTAGGGTAAATTTTTCACTGTATCATATACTTTTAAAAACAAGAATAATAAATCTGGGTCTGTAATCCTTAAGGTCACTACACATTTTTTTGTTATTTTAATATTTTTAGTGATGTTAAATTGCATCACAAATTACAGGCGTGGTTGCCCCCCCCCAAATCTAAAACTTTACTCAGTTTTGACACACAGAATACACCTTCTGGTCACTATGCAAAATAGTTTTGTGAAATATTTATTATGATATTTTCCCCCAAAAACCTGCAAATTAAGGTTTATCAGATGGTAAAGTTTATTTATATGAGCACTGTTCAATAAATTATGATCTAAACTCTCTTCATAAGGTCACTACACAAATTTTTTAAAAGTTTATTTACTTTTTTAGTAGTTACCTACTGTCATATTTAAAAAATCGGAAAAGAAGTTGAGTTCTATAATTTCAGAAACCGAAAAAAAAACAGTTCTAAGCTTGAAGTAAATTTAGCATCTATAGTTAAATCATCCAGAGGAGTGAAAAAATGGTGTCCAGTTGTTGTTTGTTTGAGATTTTAATGTAAAACAAATCGTTTCACAGTACCTCCAAACGCATCAACGGGGGCTTATACCATGCGTTAGTTTTGTAGTTAGTTTTTTTAATGCCCAGTAGCGTATGCAGAAATTTTCCAAGGGGGTTGGGAGAGGGGGCTTGAGTAAAAGCAAAGTCCTGGAAAACCATTTATTTCTTCTTTCAGAAAAATTCAATCTTTAGGAGAAGTTATTTAATGGCTTTGGAAAGATTAGGCCTTCAACCCCCCTCCCTCCTGCGTACGCCACTGTTAAACCTGAACCATTTCATTTACCAAAGAAACAAACTAATTAATGTCCGTGTCTCACCAAAAATGTATTCTTAAAACTAACAAAAAATTTCCGACAGTGTACGAAGATGGGACTTGAACCCACAAACTAGGATGTCACGCAAAACAGTATGAACTCAATAAAAAAATTTGATTTTCTACATGCTTTAACCAAATAGCTTAAAAGTTGATGTTAAAATGACAGACCCAGATTTTTTATTTTACTTTTATTTAGACGATACATTGTCAAGTAAAACTAGGCACAACCGAAGTTTTAATAGACAGATAGACATGACAATTTTTTTAGTCAAAAGTTGCCAATTCTGAGGTTTTTGCGGTTTTTCCAATTTTAAAAAATTTAGTTTGCTGAAAGCAATAGACCTAGACATTTTTTTGCCTTGTATGATAGTCAAGCCACTGAGCTTTAATGTGCGTATAGACTTTTTTTTGATGGACCATATTCAGCACCGGTGTAAATAATTAAAAATCGAGAAAATCATAAAATGTACTATTTTTTTAAAACTATTTTTGCCATGTCAAAAAAGTGAGGTTAATTTTTTTTCTGTATAGGATTATCCAACCAATATTAAAGATTTCTTTCGTCAAATTTCTTTTTACATAATAATTAATACAGTAGAAATAAAAAAATAAGGCCACAACTGATTTTCTTCTTTTTTTACTTTTAAAGTGGCCTGTAAAATACGGGAGGCGACATTAAAACTTAAAATTTGTTAATTTTAAGGACACTAATACATGTTATCAAAATTTGGATTTTTTTCGTGACATGGCAGCTACCCCCATTGGATGATTTGACGTGGAATTACTCCTATGTATCTTTCAAAAGTGACATCAAATGAAATACTGGAAATATCAAAACACTTAAAAAATAAATACAGCAGTGGGGACGACGAAATCCCCATTAGTATCATCAAATTTTGCATTTATGAAATATGTGATGTATTAGCTGATGTAAACAACTCCCTCAAATTTGGTATTTTTCCAATCTAAAGATAGCTCTTATTAAACCTTTGCACAAAAAAGGAGATGGTACTCTTATGGAAAACTATAGGCCTATTAGTTTGTTACGGTCTTTCTCTAAGTTTTTCGAAACCGCGTTTTGTAGTAGAGCTTTGGCTTTCATGAATAATGAAAACTTCTTTACAGAAAATCAGCATGGTTACTTAAAAAACAAATCAATAGAAACAGCAGTTTTTCAGTTTACCTGTGAGATCTTAAAAGTACTTGAGAAAAACCAGATAGTTCTAGGCATGTTCCTCGACCTAACAAAAGCATACGACTGTCTAGACCATAAGTTATTGCTATTCAAAATTGAAAAATACGGTATCAGAGGGAGTGCATTGAATTGGTTAGAATCATTTTTAGCGCACCATAAATAAAGAACTGATATTATCAAAAATGGTCAACATTTTAAATCTGAAATAAAAGAAAGTAACATAGGAAAGTGCAGGAACATTACTAGAACTGCTGGAGTAATTAAATAATTTTCTTGAGATAGCAGAGAACTGTTTTGCTGGAAATAAACCAGCACTCAACCAAAAAAAGACACAAACAGTATTGTTTAGAACTCTCAATAATAATAATAATTTTCCAGAAACTATGTAACGAATGCGAATTTTATCGTTGAAGATACCGTGACATTCTTAGTGATCAAAATAAATGAATCTCTTAAATGGGAACAACAAATAATTTTCTTATTTTCAAAACTCAACTAAGTTTGTTACGCAATAAGAGTGATAGCTAAATATCTCACAGCAGCTCTCAGAACTATTTACTTTGCAAACTTTCAATCACAGTGTCGATTTGGTCATCTTTTGGGGCAACAACAGTCAGCTGGAAGAAGTTTTCATTATCCAGAAAAGAATGGTAAGAATAGTCTTTAATATGAAGTACCTAGTAATTGTAAAGGGGTTTTTAGAAAAAACCTCATTATGACAGTGCACGGTCTTTCTATCTATGAAACATTAATGTTTATGTTTAAGAACAAAGATACATATTTTAAAACTGATAGTTCTCACACTTATAACACCAGAACTTTGGATTTGTCATCCAATCCAATCCATAGATTAGCACATACTGAAAGACATCCATATTATTTTTGTAACAAATTGTACAACAATCTACCAAATTAGAGACTAGTTTAAAAAAATTACAAAAAAATGTAAAATCTTATATGATCGAATAATAAACTTATTCGATGGAAGTATATTGGTACATTTTGGGTCGCGTATTTTACACTTTGTTATTGTTATTACTAAGTCTGCGCATTAGCAGCTTCTCGCCCCTTTCTTGTTATGTACGGTAACGGCGCCCGGTACCTACGGTGGCCGACCTTTATTGTTACCGTTATTTTTTAAGGTTAGTTTTGTATTGCTTTTTAATGCAGTCGAAATTTTTACTTAAATTCGGTAGTTTGGTTTGTAAAAACCCATAAATCTAATAAATATAAATAAGCAAAAAGATGAAGGAGTGTGAAACTACTGAATTATCGTTTGTGTTATGTTATCTTTAGTGTTCCAAAATCTATCTTTTTTGCACTGAATGTTGCCGTTATTCTTAGTAACAATAATGGTAACAGCTGTCAATTTTTTTGTTATTTTAACTGACCCAAAATGTCCCTATTTAGGTATTTGGATTTAGCCTTTATCGTTAAGATATCATAACAAATGACATTATTTCACTTTGTGTTTCGTAATATCTGCTGTTTTGTTATGGAACTGTCTTTAAAATAAAGAATTTTCAATTTTTTGGGAAACTATCAAGAGGTCACCCTCCCGGTGTAAAAATTATACCTTACTTCTTGATCACAAAATCTATAAAAATTATAAAAAAAATAACGCCGAAAATGTGTTATTGGGTGTATTTTGACCTATCTTAGCAATATCGTCGTGATGTCAGTCTGTGTGTATATTAATTCTGTCTGTAACACGATAGTAGTTAATATATATATAGGTTTTGGACCACGTTTTCCATGTAAATCTCCATAAGACGAAAAGGTGGTCATTTTTTGAATATGTCACAGAATATTCAGCTAGAGACAGTAATTTTTATATGAGTTATCTTTTACTGTCCAGTCTAACACTTTAAAGGTTTTTAAATTCTCAAGGAGCCCGTGAATTTTCACAATCTGTACAATAATTATTACGCTGCTCTGACATCTTATGCTTGTTACAGAAATGTATTTAACTGAAACAGTGGACTAGTTAAATCTGATCATAATACTTTGATGACTATGGTTTAGTCATGCAATTTTAACACCCAATAAATAGTTTTGTTTTTCAGAAAATATTTTATTACTCTTTAGGAGTTTTATATTATTTCTGTTTTTCAATTTTAGGCACTACTAAACCAAGGTAAATAATAATAGCACAAGATTACTTATCATTTATTTATTGTAAAAAGTATGCAATATCACTACAGTAAATCATTATTACTAATTTTAGTTGCTATAGCTATACCTACACGCATGATCGAATAATTATATTTGAGCAGTTATATTATAATAATTATAATACCATTATGGATAATATGACTATTACTATGGAAGTGTATATATTAATGTTTACATTAAAATACTAGGTGTTACCCTACGCATATGATATCACTACATATTTTATATAATAATATATAAATATCATTTTTATTCTTAGACAAAACAAAGATTACATTCAGGTTTAGAACTAAGATAAGATACATAAACAAACACTATGTAAGCAAACAACACATTACTAAGCTTAAATTAAAACTATATTTTCACTTAATACTATAGTGCCCCCACGGCAACGTTTCATAAGACTCTTTTGAAATAGACCGTTTGTTATCCAGGGGACTCAGTCCGATTTTCGTCTGTTTTACAGAGTATAGGCGGTGCTTTTCGGATCTTATAAGATTTTGCGTAACTATTTTTTCTTGAAATGTATTTAGGCAGTCAACATAGTCTTCAAATGATAATTTTGTTTTAACAACATTTTGCTTTACACCCTTGGCTTTCTTAGTCACTCTTGCAGCTTTACTTTTAGTATCCGCTACTTTTGTAGCGTACATTTTAGCTCTAAGGCCAATAAAATGCGTCATTATTTCCCCATTGTTTTCATCTTTCATCATTCCTAGAACCTTTTTATTTACCCTCGGAATGTTATGTATGTTGTCTTCAGCATAATCCGAGGTGTCAAAATACTTGTGGCAGTCCCGCCGTATTGAATCATAAATGTCATGATTTTGGATGTTATAAACTAAACTGTCAGTATCTGTATATGCAACAGTACAATCCTTACCAAAAGCGGGTACCATGTAGTTATAGTGAAAATCATATATAGTTGTTTTGGCAATGTCCAAAATACACATTCCCACATATATCGGTTTATTGAAATATATTTCTGTTTTTTCAAGTTCAACAGCAACCAAATTTTCATTATATATGGTTATACTATTAAACTCTGGTCGAGAAATCAGAGCTTCAGCTCCAAATCGTCCGTCCCATTTCTTGATTAATTTGACAACATTGTGATTTCTAATATTTTCCATGGTTTTTCCAAACACGGCGTTGTTCATTAATTTGAAAAGGTTTTTTTCAAATTCATTTTTAGCATTCTGTCTTAATCGAGTATTTAAGTCAATATATGGTTTCAGCCATGCGGATTGCTCAAAACATAAAATTCTATGAATTGTTTTAAGTTTTATACCAAGTCTCAAAGCTTGTTTTAAATTTGTATAGTGAATTACATAATCCTTTTTATTATGCAGTGTAGCCATAAGTTTTTTATTTTTTGGGTTCTTGTCTCCACCAGGCGGACACTGATGTTCAGGGCATAAAGGTAAGTCTGAGAAATAGTCGTGTAATTCAACCGGAATAAACAAGTCGACTTCTAGAATGTATCCCTCACTTGAGCCATCCTCAATTTGGGAAACATCAAAATAAGTAATTTTGTCACTTTCTAACCAACTAAATTTACCATAAGGCAATAACTGACTCATACTAAATCCATACTGATTATTAATGTCAAAATACATCAAAAAAGATGTTTCTTTGTATGAGTCATAGTTAGCCATGTATTTGTTGTTGGCCTCGACGTATCTTTTTGAACATTGGCTTAACCCTCCTCTAATACCGCGCTCTATAAAAGTGACCATATTATAGTCCGTCAAAAGCTCTAATTTTTGTTGCGTATGGTATAGCATACAATCCCATGTGTAACCAGGAAGGGTAAAATAGTTCGCAGGGTCCAAACCATACGTTTTATGACAACTTTCCCTAAATTGCTGAAATACCTGCATTAAGAGCACTATGTCAATTTGCATATAAAATTCCATATAATCTTGTAGGGTTTCACAACCAAAACTTTCCCATACATCCAGTGCATGCTCATAATCAATTGAGGAAATTTCTTTGTTTTTCAGGACGTTAAAGTAATGACGTTTTTCAGGCAAAGACGTCTCTTTTAATTTTTTCCAACTATCCATGTAGTCATAACAAAAAATTCCCTTTTTGAAAATAAGTTTATATTGTTCGTCAGACAAGTGAGGAAATTCATTTTTGATCAGCGGATACTCCTCAAGATATGAAGCAAGCTTATCCAAGCTGCTAGCCATAAAGCGAAAAGAATCGATAAATCTAAATTCAATTAAATTGCCGTTAATTTTTTTGGTAAATGCTATATATTTTTCTTTGTTAACTGGCAGCAAATTTATTGAGCCATCCAAATTGGCGATGTTTTCAATTATCAAATGTCCATCATAAGAGCTAAGGTTGTGAAATACTACAGGGACAGTATGACTATCCTGAAAATTTAGATTACAACTTTCATGCGCAGGGCCACGGTACTCTGAAGTAAGGTGACAGTGGTCGCGTATTTTCTTGTCACCAACTGAAAAATTCTGTTCACAAATATGACATTTTTTAGCTTTATTAAAGTTAAGTTTTTGTTTCTTACTTAATAGTTCCATGGGCAAGTCACAGAGAAATACAGTTTCTAAGTTTTCAGCGAACTCCAGTAATTGTTTACTAAACCATTCCATACAGTCAGGCCCGGTGTACGACCGATAAAATGAAAGGGAATCATCATAAGCACATTTTACGTAGTACCCCACTGAACAAGGCACATGCTGCTGATATTTTTGAGTTCTTTTACTACTATTTTTTACCATAGGCATCAGTAAGCATTCGATGTCGCAATAAATAATGAAGGATGCAAATTGTTTATTTTTAAAGTTTTTAAATTCTACAATGTTGTTCTCTTTATTTGGTAATTTCGGAACCACGATACTGCCAATAATTTGGCAGTCTTTTATATGTTGGTCGAGTCCATCCTTCGAATAAAAATAATGCAGGCATCTGTCGCAAATGTATTTAACTTTTGAGAATTTGCTAAGTTGTCTACTCACGAGCCTTGAAAGATTTTTTATCCATACAAAGTGGTAAGTTGGTGCAGAAAGATCTTTTATCTCTTCATTCTCTAAATAATAGTTATTTTGTACTAATAACAAATTAACATGTTTTTCGTACTTTTCCCCGGTAATATAAGCAGGCAGTACTTTAAAACTGTTTTCATTATGTTTTTGCAGGCGATGTATATTAATAGATATATTGTTTTGCTTTTCAAAGCGAGCAACTTGGTTTAAAGTCATTGGAAACTTTATTCCCTTTAAATTTAACACCTCTTGAGGATGCGGATAGGATGAGACTCTATTTGAGTGGTTTTCAACAGGAAACATTGCTGACATAATCGCCCAGCCAAAGCACAAATCATCAGTATTTTGTACAGTTACACATGCTTTTTTATTTAAAATAAATTTAGGCATTTTTAAATGATAACCTGCGCGAAGCATATTAAATTTATTCATAGCGATAATAAGATTGTTTATTTTTATAAGAGACCATCCAGATTGATTTTGCTGAAATTCTTCCAAATTTGTTAAAAGCAAATCCTTAACATTCTTATCAAACCAGTTTTTCAAATTGGTATTATTGTCAATTAGAGCATTGGCAGTACTAAAATGTTTAGTTTCCGTAATTAATTCCTTTTGCTTTGTAATTTGAAAATCTCCACTTAAGACAGTGTTTACCTTAATCATGTTCTCTTTTTTTAAAACATTTTTAATTCTACGTTTAAATAAACTGAAGCTATCCGTCAGAAATTGCTGCGCATCAGTGTGTTTTAAATTTGTAATTACACCACTTCTTACCCTACTGTTAAAGGCTGACCTTACATCTTCCCATTGTACACGGTGTTTCGCAGTTTTCTTGGTGATGACATTACCACCTCCTTGCTTTATGTTTGACTTCAAGCGATGCTTAAAGCCTTTCACTTCTCCAAGACAGGCAGTTAGATGGGCTTTTTCATAAACCATCCGGGACTTCTTTAGGGCAATGCTTATTCTTCGACTAGCGTTGGCACAGTCCTTCAAGATTTTTGATATTTTTGTAGCTTGATTAACACTGTCTAATTGGCATTTTATTTCATGGACTAATTTACTTGCAAAACTCATCTTCAGATCGATTTGATGTAATAACACTACAGAGACTTCGGATTTTTCCAACTAGCAATTTAGTTGACAAATGCAAGTTTTTAAATGCTTATGGTAATTAACGATTAACAGATTTTTTAATAAACACTACACTTTGTTTAAAATTCACTAAACGCAAACTAGCAGAGGAAGAATCGTTCTTTAACTCGCACGTTTAGCTATAGACTGACAGAAAAACGACTTGCAGGAGCTATTGTAAATGGTATGCCCCTTTTTTAGGCACAGTGTTGCCAATGTTTTTACAGGGTTTATAAAAGCTATTTTGTTAGAACCCGGTCAAAGTATTTACAGGACATTTTAATAAATAATTAAATAATTTCCCGCTTTCAGTATTTTCAATACGGATTATTAGAACCAGTGTCTATAGAAGTAAACTGAATTCTTTTAAAGAAATTGAAACTCTTCAGTCACCTTTTTTAATATAATATAAATGTTGAGCAGCTATTTATTACAACCTTAAATTTAATTACATTAATTTTATCAAAATTAAATTAAATATTCTTACAAATTAGTTTTTTTTTTGTTTTGTAATGTTCTATTAATGCCAGCTGAAGAATTATTTTATAACTAGCTCTGTGGTGAAAAGAATCCTAAATAAGGAAGCATGGGGTAGCCAAAGAGGAAAGAAAGGGAAAGAAAGACGGAAAAAGGTAGAAATAAGCTTGATTTAATAAATTAACCAAATAACTAACAGACAGAGAACTAGAAGTTAAACGAATTAAAAACTGAAATCAAAATGAGATAAGCATACTATAAAAAGAAATGCTTTCAAGCGCTCTAGTTATAGATGTTTATTATCGTAAAACTAAGTATTCAAAATAAAATCAGACCTTATGCCTAGTTTGCCAACCATGTTCTTCCTTAACCCGAATAGCGAACAGACACGTGAAGACAAGCAAGTTTACCCTTTTTTTTTTCAGGTTTTAACAAGTTAAGAAAGGGAGATGTTTTCCTTGGCGGCTTTACCTGCTTTATGTAATCTTTAACATAAAGTTTTTAGAGTTTTGATCACAAGTTATTATAAAAAGAATTACTAAGATTAAATATTAAATATCTACGTATTACATTTTTATAGATTGCATGTACTTATATTTATTATTTGTTGAGTTTTTGTATAGGTATAACAGAAAACTATCACAAAGCTTATTTATTTAAATTATCTCATGTTATAACCCTTGCGGGTGTTTACAGCGCCCTGTAGGATTGTACATATTTTCTTCGAATCGCAGACTTCTAACTACTTATATTCTATATTTTCTGGTTCTAATCACACAGAAAAATTGTATCCCTATGTGCTTGTCCCAAGTAGGCATCAGGTAAGTGCGCGACTAACGTAATGGGTCATTTTTATACCTAGGTTAACCCAATTCTTACAGGACAGACAGCATGTGCCGCCATTTCACCTTTGTGTACACTCAAGTTCCCACTTTTCATTAAAATAACTACATTTAATTCACATTTTTATTTTTCTTTAATATTACATATTATGTACTCGTTTTAGTCAAATTCAATATTTAATTTTAAAAATGTTTTACCATTGCTTCTTCTTATGTTTCTTTTTTAATAATTGTTCATAGTATTGTAAGTTTTATATTAATCCATCCATACGTGCCCATGTCAAATTCAGATAAGCCGAATCTTGGGGAATCACCAGAAGCTAATATTAATATTTAGTATTAAGATTTCAAAAACAAAATACAAATTTGTATTTTGTTTTAGAGATTTAGTAATAAAAGCAAGTATTTCATAAATTAAATAGACTCAG
The DNA here is from genome assembly GCA_963576565.1 of Aspidapion aeneum. Lineage (NCBI taxonomy): Eukaryota > Metazoa > Arthropoda > Insecta > Coleoptera > Brentidae > Aspidapion > Aspidapion aeneum. The sequence goes on from OY755043.1 coordinate 45,102,749, forward strand.
AACCGGTCTCTATTTTTCTCTCTGTTCATAATTTTTGCATGTAGTATCATTTTTCGAATATGCTCCGCAACGCTTCTTATACACACACTCTATTAAGTTGATTATTTAGATACCACCTGTGCGCGAATAGGCACAAAAAGACAGATATCTGACACCTTTTTATTACATCAGCTTAGTTCATTACCAGTTTAAAACTTATGATCTAAAAACGCCATTTATCACTTACTACTTGCCTTAGAAGCCGTAGGTGTTTCTCTTAAAACTAACCTGACCTTACAGGTCGTTTCGATCCAATTTTTTAACAATAAATATTTATATGTAGGTGTTTAGGTTTTTCTTAAACTAGGCGTCAGAATGCGTACGCACTTGGGCACTGCGTGAATAATGATCCACATTTGGATCCAAGACAATTTTTTACCTTGACGCACAGCCTCCCCTAATTAAAAATAATTTAATGGGGTTGTACTCTATAAGCAATAACATTGATCATTTTTTATCAATATTTCAAGTTTTTAGCCTAGAACACATATTTTTAAGCACTTAACGGAGTTTAAACCATAAACTAGTTTTGCTATTTAGTACACTTATAGAAGTTACGGTTTAAATATGTATTTTTTTTAAAAGACATTTTTCACAGAATAGATTAGCTGGGAGACGTTTAGAGCTAATCAAACGTTGTCAAGCCCTTTAGACAGGGTAATAAGCACACTCACCAAAGATATAGGTCATAGGTCGAAGGATATAGGACATTAAACAAATGCCAGTGGACATAAGCCAAATGCCAGTGGGCATACGCCGAATGTCATAGGGCATAGTTCGAGTGTAATAGGCCATTTAAAACGCGTGCAATTCTCTGCACGGGGGGAGCCTTAGCTAGCCCAAATAATAGCTAATTGGTAACACGACATTGCTGATTTGACGCATATATTCGCTGATCGAAGGGGAGCTTTAGATAGCTAGCGAGAGAGGTATACGGAAGTAAAAGTATTTAAATCCAGAATTATTCGTTTTTTTTATTTAAAGAGAAACAATTAAAAAATTTGTACATATCAAGTTTTTAACATTTAGAATATACGAGTAAATCATTTTTAATTTTCGACCACTTTAACTCGATCTTTTAGTTTTTAGTAAACATCTATATATTTTCTTCTTTTCCTTGCGTGCGTTAATAGGACGTGTATTAACGAATAAATTTAGCTTTTCAAGGGGATTACGTGTTACAGGTCAAAATTTCAGGTAACACACATTTGTATTTCACTTTATCTAAAAGTTTCTTAACATTTAGAATATACGTGTAAACCCTGTATAATTGTTCTAGGTATTTTATTTTTTTCTTGCATTAATAGGATACCTATTAATGAATAAATTTAGATTTTCAAGGGGAAAAACACACACTTTTATTTTAATTCACTTAATCTAAAAGGCTTTATAAAGAAAATAATTTCAGAATGCTATAACACTAAATTCAAATTTTTATTAACTCCTTATTAAATTTTAGAGAAACCAGTTCTAGAGTAGTTGATCCTTACTATGTTAAGCTGTGTATTAAATGCAATTTGTAGGTCTATATGATACTTTAAAATTGTAATTCCGGATAGTTTATGTCCATACCTAACTATATTTAATTTTCCACGGACAAATATGCATTGTGAACGTCTGTATGTACGTAATATTTTCTAGATAACAACACAAAGTATCAAACTTAGGGATTGCACCTCACTGTGAACTCACTTTGCTTTTATCTCTTTCTTTCTTATCCCTTTAGTTAGCACCGTCTTAGTTGCGGTAGGCTGGCGAACTCAACAGAGCTGCTTGCTAACGGTATAACTCGGGCATAACTCGACTCCGTGCATACAGATGCGAATACATACACAGAAAAGCACTTGCTTTAAAAATAATGTGACTTAAAGTAAATTTATAGAAAATATGGTTACGTTTTAGAAGTATAAATAAATGTGTATGTTACTAAAAAATAAGCAACTGTTTAAATAATTAGCATGAAATATATTAAATCCGTAATCAACTCTATCCCTAAATCATAATTTTTAATTGATGACTCTTTTTTGGATTGTTTATTATAAGTAAAAATCGAGCTAAATTTGTTGTTGTTTTAAAAGGTTTGTTAATATTTGAAATGTAGCGTATTTTTCAGTAATACACGTAAAAATAATCGTGCTAATCTCAACTTAAGCTCAATATTAAATATAAATGACCTCATGTGTCTGCAGTATGTAATTAAGTAAAAAGTTACAAGCACTTTAATATACACATGGTTTTAACCAGGCAATGGTTTTTTTTTTTAGAAATTTTTTTATATAGTTGTTTTTTTGAACTATTAGGAAATGAATACGTTAAACATGTATTAAAATAGCTGTTAGCTGCTTGGTTTTTAGTATATTCACAGCATTTATGGTGTGCTGACTTCAATTTTGCATGCATTTTATACTGAAGGATTGCCTTAAGATTAAACAAGTAGGCCGCCTCATAGGCCTTTGTGTCAGGTCTCCGGCTTACCGCTTAATCTCTAATTTTCCTATTCCGTTTCTCTATGTGTTGACAATGATATTTGAAACAAAACAATTCGTAGTGTTAAAAATAATTTAGGTCCTGCTTCTTTAAGATGGAATGACATAAAATATTAGATTTTAAATTTTACCAAATTAATGTACTCCTAATATTTGTAGCATTAAAGTATATAAAATATTTTAATGTAACGTGCTGATTCCATTTAGCACCTAAACCTATATATTTGTGTCTACATGAATAATTTTTTTTTATTGATAGTCCAATTTTAAGGTTAATTTATTTCAAAATAGCTGTCACTGGAAAGTTTATTAGATAATCCCAATAAAATTTGTTATTTAAATTCAATTTATTAGTTAAATATTTAGGAAATTCTTCATATTGTGTTTAAAACTTTTTTGATGATAAAGTGAGGTAAAAGAACTTTGAACATGTAATAGTAAAATACTAGGTACCAACATTGTTTAGTGGTAGTGGTAAAACGGGCTTTTTTAAATTAATACCGGGCATTCGTAAGCCCTTCCTGTCTGGCCAATACTGTGGCCATTTTTATTATGTCAATTCTGTGGCATTTCCTATCTTCTTAACGAACTAAATCATACAATTTTAGTGTTGTTGTCTCTTCTCTCCTGCAGTTTAGATGATTTTAGCATTTATTGCATTGCTCTGGCAATGCGTTGGTACTCTCCTGGAAAAGTACTGCGTATTCACTTTGCAATTTTTAATTATTTAATAATGTCATCCTTAAATAATCGAAAACGCTTATAATGATAAAACAGTGTTTTATATTAATGCCTGGCATTCGTGAACCCTTTCTGTCTGGTCAATACAGTGACCCTTTCTGTTATGCCAATACTGTGGTCTTTCCTATCTTCTTAATAAAGTAATACACACGATTTTGGCATTCTTGTCTTCTTCTCTCCCGCAGTCTTGGTGATTTTTGTCTTGCTCTGGCAATGCGTTGGTACTCTCCTGGAAAAGTACTGCGTATTCACTTTGCAATTTTTAAAAATTTAATACTTTCAACCTTAAACATTCAAAAAAAGCTTATATTGGTAAAACAGGGTTTTATATTAATGCCTGGCATTCGTAAACCCTTTCTGTCTGGCCATTCTGTGACCATTTCTGTTATGCTAATACTGTGGCCCTTCCTATCTTTTTAATAAAGTAATACAGACAGTTTCTTGCGTTTTTGTCTTCTTCTCTCCCGCAGTCTAGGTGATTTTTGTCTTGCTCTGGCAATGCATGTGTACTCTCCTGTAAAAGTACTTTCCTTTGCAATTTTTTTTTTGTTTAGAGACCGTCTTGTTTGGCTTTAAAACAGGCAATTTTGTAAAGTCCATCCTGCTTCTTAAAAGATTGTTTTTGCAAAATCGACTCGGAATGAAGCGAAAACTTTGGTCCAAAAGTGTTTAGAATCTAAGCAAATCTGTAAATTATCCCTACTAATCTCCTTTGTTATCCCTTAAAATAGATTACATTTTTAAAATAATTAAACATTTGTATAGTTGTTAAGCGGTTCTAAACAGCAGCCCCCGGCAGATCCCAAGCATACTGCAGCGTTTGTCATTCACACAAAAGGATGAACGGTTGGAAGAAATTATAAACCGTTAGAAGTCCGATAACTTTTAAGGTGCAATCACAAAGTTTGATACTTTGTGTTGTTATCTAGAAAATATTACGTACATACAGACGTTCACAATGCATATTTGTCCGTGGAAAATTAAATATAGTTAGGTATGGACATAAACTATCCGGAATTACAATTTTAAAGTATCATATAGACCTACAAATTGCATTTAATACACAGCTTAACATAGTAAGGATCAACTACTCTAGAACTGGTTTCTCTAAAATTTAATAAGGAGTTAATAAAAATTTGAATTTAGTGTTATAGCATTCTGAAATTATTTTCTTTATAAAGCCTTTTAGATTAAGTGAATTAAAATAAAAGTGTGTGTTTTTCCCCTTGAAAATCTAAATTTATTCATTAATAGGTATCCTATTAATGCAAGAAAAAAATAAAATACCTAGAACAATTATACAGGGTTTACACGTATATTCTAAATGTTAAGAAACTTTTAGATAAAGTGAAATATAAATGTGTGTTACCAGAAATTTTGACCTGTAACACGTAATCCCCTTGAAAAGCTAAATTTATTCGTTAATACACGTCCTATTAACGCACGCAAGGAAAAGAAGAAAATATATAGATGTTTACTAAAAACTAAAAGATCGAGTTAAAATGGTCGAAAATTAAAAATGATTTACTCGTATATTCTAAATGTTAAAAACTTGATATGTACAAATTTTTTAATTGTTTCTCTTTAAATAAAAAAAACGAATAATTCTGGATTTAAATACCTTTACTTCCGTATACCTCTCTCGCTAGCTATCTAAAGCTCCCCTTCGATCAGCGAATATATGCGTCAAATCAGCAATGTCGTGTTACCAATTAGCTATTATTTGGGCTAGCTAAGGCTCCCCCCGTGCAGAGAATTGCACGCGTTTTAAATGGCCTATTACACTCGAACTATGCCCTATGACATTCGGCGTATGTCCACTGGCATTTGGCTTATGTCCACTGGCATTTGTTTAATGTCCTATATCCTTCGACCTATGACCTATATCTTTGGTGAGTGTGCTTATTACCCTGTCTAAAGGGCTTGACAACGTTTGATTAGCTCTAAACGTCTCCCAGCTAATCTATTCTGTGAAAAATGTCTTTAAAAAAAAATACATATTTAAACCGTAACTTCTATAAGTGTACTAAATAGCAAGACTAGTTTATGGTTTAAACTCCGTTAAGTGCTTAAAAATATGTGTTCTAGGCTAAAAACTTGAAATATTGATAAAAAATGATCAATGTTATTGCTTATAGAGTACAACCCCATTAAATTATTTTTAATTAGGGGAGGCTGTGCGTCAAGGTAAAAAATTGTCTTGGATCCAAATGTGGATCATTATTCACGCAGTGCCCAAGTGCGTACGCATTCTGACGCCTAGTTTAAGAAAAACCTAAACACCTACATATAAATATTTATTGTTAAAAAATTGGATCGAAACGACCTGTAAGGTCAGGTTAGTTTTAAGAGAAACACCTACGGCTTCTAAGGCAAGTAGTAAGTGATAAATGGCGTTTTTAGATCATAAGTTTTAAACTGGTAATGAACTAAGCTGATGTAATAAAAAGGTGTCAGATATCTGTCTTTTTGTGCCTATTCGCGCACAGGTGGTATCTAAATAATCAACTTAATAGAGTGTGTGTATAAGAAGCGTTGCGGAGCATATTCGAAAAATGATACTACATGCAAAAATTATGAACAGAGAGAAAAATAGAGACCGGTTCTGAGTCTATTTAATTTATGAAATACTTGCTTTTATTACTAAATCTCTAAAACAAAATACAAATTTGTATTTTGTTTTTGAAATCTTAATACTAAATATTAATATTAGCTTCTGGTGATTCCCCAAGATTCGGCTTATCTGAATTTGACATGGGCACGTATGGATGGATTAATATAAAACTTACAATACTATGAACAATTATTAAAAAAGAAACATAAGAAGAAGCAATGGTAAAACATTTTTAAAATTAAATATTGAATTTGACTAAAACGAGTACATAATATGTAATATTAAAGAAAAATAAAAATGTGAATTAAATGTAGTTATTTTAATGAAAAGTGGGAACTTGAGTGTACACAAAGGTGAAATGGCGGCACATGCTGTCTGTCCTGTAAGAATTGGGTTAACCTAGGTATAAAAATGACCCATTACGTTAGTCGCGCACTTACCTGATGCCTACTTGGGATAAATACTAGTAGAAAATGTACGCATAACTTGATTTCTTTAAGCTCACAAGCACATAGGGATACAATTTTTCTGTGTGATTAGAACCAGAAAATATAGAATATAAGTAGTTAGAAGTCTGCGATTCGAAGAAAATATGTACAATCCTACAGGGCGCTGTAAACACACGCAAGGGTTATAACATGAGATAATTTAAATAAATAAGCTTTGTGATAGTTTTCTGTTATACCTATACAAAAACTCAACAAATAAAAAATATAAGTACATGCAATCTATAAAAATGTAATACGTAGATATTTAATATTTAATCTTAGTAATTCTTTTTATAATAACTTGTGATCAAAACTCTAAAAACTTTATGTTAAAGATTACATAAAGCAGGTAAAGCCGCCAAGGAAAACATCTCCCTTTCTTAACTTGTTAAAACCTGAAAAAAAAAGGGTAAACTTGCTTGTCTTCACGTGTCTGTTCGCTATTCGGGTTAAGGAAGAACATGGTTGGCAAACTAGGCATAAGGTCTGATTTTATTTTGAATACTTAGTTTTACGATAATAAACATCTATAACTAGAGCGCTTGAAAGCATTTCTTTTTATAGTATGCTTATCTCATTTTGATTTCAGTTTTTAATTCGTTTAACTTCTAGTTCTCTGTCTGTTAGTTATTTGGTTAATTTATTAAATCAAGCTTATTTCTACCTTTTTCCGTCTTTCTTTCCCTTTCTTTCCTCTTTGGCTACCCCATGCTTCCGTATTTAGGATTCTTTTCACCACAGAGCTAGTTATAAAATAATTCTTCAGCTGGCATTAATAGAACATTACAAAACAAAAAAAAACTAATTTGTAAGAATATTTAATTTAATTTTGATAAAATTAATGTAATCAAATTTAAGGTTGTAATAAATAGCTGCTCAACATTTATATTATATTAAAAAAGGTGACTGAAGAGTTTCAATTTCTTTAAAAGAATTCAGTTTACTTCTATAGACACTGGTTCTAATAATCCGTATTGAAAATACTGAAAGCGGGAAATTATTTAATTATTTATTAAAATGTCCTGTAAATACTTTGACCGGGTTCTAACAAAATAGCTTTTATAAACCCTGTAAAAACATTGGCAACACTGTGCCTAAAAAAGGGGCATCCCATTTACAATAGCTCCTGCAAGTCGTTTTTCTGTCAGTCTATAGCTAAACGTGCGAGTTAAAGAACGATTCTTCCTCTGCTAGTTTGCGTTTAGTGAATTTTAAACAAAGTGTATTGTTTATTAAAAAATCTGTTAATCGTTAATTACCGTAAGCATTTAAAACTTGCATTTGTCAACTAAATTGCTAGTTGGAAAAATCCGAAGTCTCTGTAGTGTTATTACATCAAATCGATCTGAAGATGAGTTTTGCAAGTAAATTAGTCCATGAAATAAAATGCCAATTAGAAAGTGTTAATCAAGCTACAAAAATATCAAAAATCTTGAAGGACTGTGCCAACGCTAGTCGAAGAATAAGCATTGCCCTAAAGAAGTCCCAGATGGTTTATGAAAAAGCCCATCTAACTGCCTGTCTTGGAGAAGTGAAAGGCTTTAAGCATCGCTTGAAGTCAAACATAAAGCAAGGAGGTGGTAATGTCATCACCAAAAAAACTGCGAAACACCGTGTACAATGGGAAGATGTAAGGTCAGCCTTTAACAGTAGGGTAAGAAGTGGTGTAATTACAAATTTAAAACACACTGATGCGCAGCAATTTCTGACGGATAGCTTCAGTTTATTTAAACGTAGAATTAAAAATGTTTTAAAAAAAGAGAACATGATTAAGGTAAACACTGTCTTAAGTGGAGATTTTCAAATTACAAAGCAAAAGGAATTAATTACGGAAACTAAACATTTTAGTACTGCCAATGCTCTAATTGACAATAATACCAATTTGAAAAACTGGTTTGATAAGAATGTTAAGGATTTGCTTTTAACAAATTTGGAAGAATTTCAGCAAAATCAATCTGGATGGTCTCTTATAAAAATAAACAATCTTATTATCGCTATGAATAAATTTAATATGCTTCGCGCAGGTTATCATTTAAAAATGCCTAAATTTATTTTGAATAAAAAAGCATGTGTAACTGTACAAAGTACTGATGATTTGTGCTTTGGCTGGGCTATTATGTCAGCAATGTTTCCTGTTGAAAACCACTCAAATAGAGTCTCATCCTATCCGCATCCTCAAGAGGTGTTAAATTTAAAGGGAATAAAGTTTCCAATGACTTTAAACCAAGTTGCTCGCTTTGAAAAGCAAAACAATATATCTATTAATATATATCGCCTGCAAAAACATAATGAAAACAGTTTTAAAGTACTGCCTGCTTATATTACCGGGGAAAAGTACGAAAAACATGTTAATTTGTTATTAGTACAAAATAACTATTATTTAGAGAATGAAGAGATAAAAGATCTTTCTGCACCAACTTACCACTTTGTATGGATAAAAAATCTTTCAAGGCTCGTGAGTAGACAACTTAGCAAATTCTCAAAAGTTAAATACATTTGCGACAGATGCCTGCATTATTTTTATTCGAAGGATGGACTCGACCAACATATAAAAGACTGCCAAATTATTGGCAGTATCGTGGTTCCGAAATTACCAAATAAAGAGAACAACATTGTAGAATTTAAAAACTTTAAAAATAAACAATTTGCATCCTTCATTATTTATTGCGACATCGAATGCTTACTGATGCCTATGGTAAAAAATAGTAGTAAAAGAACTCAAAAATATCAGCAGCATGTGCCTTGTTCAGTGGGGTACTACGTAAAATGTGCTTATGATGATTCCCTTTCATTTTATCGGTCGTACACCGGGCCTGACTGTATGGAATGGTTTAGTAAACAATTACTGGAGTTCGCTGAAAACTTAGAAACTGTATTTCTCTGTGACTTGCCCATGGAACTATTAAGTAAGAAACAAAAACTTAACTTTAATAAAGCTAAAAAATGTCATATTTGTGAACAGAATTTTTCAGTTGGTGACAAGAAAATACGCGACCACTGTCACCTTACTTCAGAGTACCGTGGCCCTGCGCATGAAAGTTGTAATCTAAATTTTCAGGATAGTCATACTGTCCCTGTAGTATTTCACAACCTTAGCTCTTATGATGGACATTTGATAATTGAAAACATCGCCAATTTGGATGGCTCAATAAATTTGCTGCCAGTTAACAAAGAAAAATATATAGCATTTACCAAAAAAATTAACGGCAATTTAATTGAATTTAGATTTATCGATTCTTTTCGCTTTATGGCTAGCAGCTTGGATAAGCTTGCTTCATATCTTGAGGAGTATCCGCTGATCAAAAATGAATTTCCTCACTTGTCTGACGAACAATATAAACTTATTTTCAAAAAGGGAATTTTTTGTTATGACTACATGGATAGTTGGAAAAAATTAAAAGAGACGTCTTTGCCTGAAAAACGTCATTTCTTTAACGTCCTGGAAAACAAAGAAATTTCCTCAATTGATTATGAGCATGCACTGGATGTATGGGAAAGTTTTGGTTGTGAAACCCTACAAGATTATATGGAATTTTATATGCAAATTGACATAGTGCTCTTAATGCAGGTATTTCAGCAATTTAGGGAAAGTTGTCATAAAACGTATGGTTTGGACCCTGCGAACTATTTTACCCTTCCTGGTTACACATGGGATTGTATGCTATACCATACGCAACAAAAATTAGAGCTTTTGACGGACTATAATATGGTCACTTTTATAGAGCGCGGTATTAGAGGAGGGTTGAGCCAATGTTCAAAAAGATACGTCGAGGCCAACAACAAATACATGGCTAACTATGACTCATACAAAGAAACATCTTTTTTGATGTATTTTGACATTAATAATCAGTATGGATTTAGTATGAGTCAGTTATTGCCTTATGGTAAATTTAGTTGGTTAGAAAGTGACAAAATTACTTATTTTGATGTTTCCAAAATTGAGGATGACTCAAGTGAGGGATACATTCTAGAAGTCGACTTGTTTATTCCGGTTGAATTACACGACTATTTCTCAGACTTACCTTTATGCCCTGAACATCAGTGTCCGCCTGGTGGAGACAAGAACCCAAAAAATAAAAAACTTATGGCTACACTGCATAATAAAAAGGATTATGTAATTCACTATACAAATTTAAAACAAGCTTTGAGACTTGGTATACAACTTAAAACAATTCATAGAATTTTATGTTTTGAGCAATCCGCATGGCTGAAACCATATATTGACTTAAATACTCGATTAAGACAGAATGCTAAAAATGAATTTGAAAAAAACCTTTTCAAATTAATGAACAACGCCGTGTTTTGAAAAACCATGGAAAATATTAGAAATCACAGTGTTGTCAAATTAATCAAGAAATGGGACGGACGATTTGGAGCTGAAGCTCTGATTTCTCGACCAGAGTTTAAAAGTATAACCATATTTAATGAAAATTTGGTTGCTGTTGAACTTGAAAAAACAGAAATATATTTCAATAAACCGATATATGTGGGAATGTGTATTTTGGACATTGCCAAAACAACTATATATGATTTTCACTATAACTACATGGTACCCGCTTTTGGTAAGGATTGTACTGTTGCATATACAGATACTGACAGTTTAGTTTATAACATCCAAAATCATGACATTTATGATTCAATACGGCGGGACTGCCACAAGTATTTTGACACCTCGGATTATGCTGAAGACAACATACATAACATTCCGAGGGTAAATAAAAAAGTTCTAGGAATGATGAAAGATGAAAACAATGGGGAAATAATGACGCATTTTATTGGCCTTAGAGCTAAAATGTACGCTACAAAAGTAGCGGATACTAAAAGTAAAGCTGCAAGAGTGACTAAGAAAGCCAAGGGTGTAAAGCAAAATGTTGTTAAAACAAAATTATCATTTGAGGACTATGTTGACTGCCTAAATACATTTCAAGAAAAAATAGTTACGCAAAAGATCCGAAAAGCACCGCCTATACTCTGTAAAACAGACGAAAATCGGACTGAGTCCCCTGGATAACAAACGGTCTATTTCAAAAGAGTCTTATGAAACGTTGCCGTGGGGGCACTATAGTATTAAGTGAAAATATAGTTTTAATTTAAGCTTAGTAATGTGTTGTTTGCTTACATAGTGTTTGTTTATGTATCTTATCTTAGTTCTAAACCTGAATGTAATCTTTGTTTTGTCTAAGAATAAAAATGATATTTATATATTATTATATAAAATATGTAGTGATATCATATGCGTAGGGTAACACCTAGTATTTTAATGTAAACATTAATATATACACTTCCATAGTAATAGTCATATTATCCATAATGGTATTATAATTATTATAATATAACTGCTCAAATATAATTATTCGATCATGCGTGTAGGTATAGCTATAGCAACTAAAATTAGTAATAATGATTTACTGTAGTGATATTGCATACTTTTTACAATAAATAAATGATAAGTAATCTTGTGCTATTATTATTTACCTTGGTTTAGTAGTGCCTAAAATTGAAAAACAGAAATAATATAAAACTCATAAAGAGTAATAAAATATTTTCTGAAAAACAAAACTATTTATTGGGTGTTAAAATTGCATGACTAAACCATAGTCATCAAAGTATTATGATCAGATTTAACTAGTCCACTGTTTCAGTTAAATACATTTCTGTAACAAGCATAAGATGTCAGAGCAGCGTAATAATTATTGTACAGATTGTGAAAATTCACGGGCTCCTTGAGAATTTAAAAACCTTTAAAGTGTTAGACTGGACAGTAAAAGATAACTCATATAAAAATTATTGTCTCTAGCTGAATATTCTGTGACATATTCAAAAAATGACCACCTTTTCGTCTTATGGAGATTTACATGGAAAACGTGGTCCAAAACCTATATATATTAACTACTCACGATAGCGCCTAAACCGCGGAATTGATTTTTATAGAATTTTAAGGTAAAATAGTGTTCGACACTCTTACGAGCTGATTAGATTTCGAAGAAATAAAATTTCGGACTTCCATTGTTTTTATTTATTTTAAAACACGACGTTTCGGTTAGTAAGTATCTCTAACCGTTATCAAGTGTAAACTAAACAATCTAGTCTCTAGGCTACTACTTATACTACTTGGTGTGCAGTCAGGTGTGACGGCCCGCCCCCTTTTTAATCGTAAGACGCCTGTTTTCCTTAAGGAGTGGTTTCCATATGTTTGGTATGTCCGTGCTTGGTTGACTGAAAACTTCTTTATTCTGCAATATAAACGCAGCTTCAATAAACTTTCGTTTTCGCCAATGCGCCTCCTTATGGAAAACTTTAGCTTCTGACCACTGAATCCTGTGATCATTTGACCATGCATGATCTGCTAAACCGGATTTTTCAATATCCCCTAATTGGGTACTTTTTAGATGTTCATTTACTCTAACCTGAAGAGGGCGTTTCGTTTCACCTACATATGATTTACCACACTCACACGGGATTTGGTAAATACATTCCTTATTATTTAAGGGATTGTCTGGTTTTGTTTTAGTTACAAAACTTCTTATCGTATTTCCCGAAGAAAATACTGTTTTTATATTATAGTGGTTAGCTATTCGTCTTATGTTTTCTGAAATCCCTTGAACATATGGAATGTTAATAACACCTAACGGATTATTATTTTGAGAATTTGGTACATTTAGTTTGTTTTTAATTTTAAATATCGTTGAGTTTATTAATTTCTCGGAATAACCATTCTGTTGTAAGTCCTTTTTAATGTTGTTAATTTCTGTGGTTAATTCTTCATTTTTACTACAAATATTTACGGCTCTTAAATACAAACTTCTTATAACTCCTTGTTTTGTTGCAACAGAATGATTAGACTTAAAATTTAGGTACTGTCCCGTGTGTGTAGGTTTCCTATTAGTCTAAGAGCCCAGTAGGATTTTGGGCTTGAATTGCAAACCGATACTCATATATTTTAATCGATTCGCCATAAGACCATGTCCCAAAAAAAATGGAGATACCTGCGAAAATCCTGCATAAAGTTGTTTAAAGATGGCGAAAAGGAGTTTAAATCAAATGTACGTAACTTTTTTATTGTGACATCGATTTTACTCAAACAAATTGTGATTAGCTTCTACTATAATGGTCTCTCCAAATCACTATCAATACTTTGTTTTTTATTTGTCTCTATACTATAAATTCTGTAAGTTCCTCAAATATGCTGTTTTTTTTTAGGTTTTTTGATTTTTTAAAGAAAACTACTGGTTTTACAAAAAAAAAACATAAAAAATAAAAAATATGCAGATTGTTAAGATGTATTCATTGTGTGTCTAATAGTTGCTGTAGATTTAGCGGTTCTCGAGTTACACTTAAAAAACCACTAAATTGGCCTATACCTACCCCCAGGTACAAAATTTTCATATTTTCACCAAAATCATGAAAGTTACTAAAAAGCTATACAGAACGAAAAAGGATGTCAAGCTAAATAAGAAACGGCTATTAGTTTCAAATAGAAACTGATACTGAGGTAGATATGGCGGCTTAAACATGACTGAAGCGTAATTTACAATTTTATTTTTGAGGGTAATTTTTTTATGTAAAACGAACCCCTACCGGGTTAAAATGTACCTCAGCTAAAAGACAATTTAATTATCTTTAAAAAAGGATAGTACACTTTTTGTCGTAAATTTAATAGTTTTCCTGAAAAAAACAAAAAATATGCGGCATACATAATTCGATTTTTTCGTTCCATAGAAGTACGACAATGGCATGGGTCCATTAAGGGAAAAAATAATTTATGCACAGATAAGCGAACCCGCAGTTACATATTTAAACTTAGCGTCAAAAATCTTACAAAAAACATATTTGATACTTTTGTGTTAAATTGACAGGTGGTCACGTGATTTTGACAACTTCTTAATGGTTTGAGCTAGAGACTTGGTTCTTTTTTTGATTTGTAGACAAAATTATCCAATTTTGACTACAAAACATATTTTTAAAAATTTTGAATACGGTGCCGCCTGGAGCCCAAAACAAATTTCATAACTAGTCGAATCCGCATTTCGATATTTTAACTGTTGCATAATTAAAATTTTATACTTTTCCAAATTCATTTTTTGAAATTTTCTGATAAAATTGTTGATATTGGTTGACTTGTTCTTGCGGTAGTATTTCTGACGTGAAACTTTTATTTAAAACTGGTGTCACCCTCTACAATTCGCCAAGAAAAAAAAATGCTTTACGCTACTTTTCGTACTTTTTTTTAGGCCCGATCTGCCACTTTTTATCCCTGATTGTCACTTATTACCTCCATTTCAATTGCCACTATTTCTAACTTCGTTATCCATGAATTTTTAACACTGAGATAATATACAGGGTGTCCCAGATAAAGTTCGATTTCGAAAACTGTGTAAGAAATACAATTTTGGATAAAATGCTACAGATGCTCTATAGGAGTTCAAAATATTTACAGGGGTTCTTGTAATGTCGAGCAATAAATAAATATATAATAATAAACACAATTTTTAGTTTTTACTTTTTTTACATTTATCCAAAGTTGTATTTCTTACATAAATCTCCATAAAATAAATAGGTAAATGTATCTGGAATACATACTATATTTAATAGGCCTACACTTTTCTTTTAGTTTTAGTACCTGCTTATCTACAGGTAAATATTTGCTTTATTTCACCTAGAAAAGTAAATTTGTAGTATTTTCCCTGCTAAATGGATAAAACAGAACAGCCATCGATCATTTCGTTTACATACAATATTTTTAACTTTTAAGTAGTGTAATGAAAAAAACTTACACTAACGCTGTTACCGGTATCATATACCGCTATTTCTATATGACGTTTTTTTGAACCCATTAAAAATTATTATAAAATAAGTCTTGTTGATATGTTTTGGTTTATTGAAAATCCAATCTTCTAGTGTACCCTTTTCAACTGAATTTGCCGCCAACTTTTTGAGGGCTCTTTATTTTTACTGTTTGTTAAAACGGCCGGGAATGCAGTCTTGCCCGAGGTCTTTCCTTTCCTGAGCTGGTTACTAAGATTAAAATACCTGGTTTTTTGTATTAGGGACTTATTGCAATAGGGCCAGGCACTAATTGTGCCGGGCACTATTCTGACAGATTCGCATTGAAAACTGACAGTTGATCTTTTATAATTGACATACCAAAGTCGAATTTATAAATCCAGTCGCTTATTTTCCATTAATAAAGGCGGCACTATTAATTTTGGCTCTTATAATACACAAAGGCCTAATTTTGAAAGAAGACAGCTGTTCTTTTAATGCGAAAATGTCAGAATAGTGCCCGGCACAATTATTGCCTGGCTTTATTGCAATAGGTCCCTATTATTTTTGATCTTCCTGGCACTAAAATTAGCCAAGATAGTAAGAAGGAGATGCCACGAGAGTGAGCGAAAACAAGATATATATACAGGGTGTCCCAAAACTCTGAGTCCACTCAAATATCTTCTGAACTATTGAAGATAACTGAACCATATTTGGCAGTAATCGTTAACATCAAGAGATCTATTTTATGAAGAGGCGGTTGTGCTGCCCCTGCATTATTAAAAATCCTTATCGATTGATACCTCGTTTTAAAGGTATTTGACAATTAAATACATATTTTGATATAGCCGTTAATTGTCTACACAATCAAATCTGTCAAAATCTATGGACTGTCAAAACTAATTTTTTCAGTTTTTGTCAAAATTCACAAGTTTGTTGTTTTAAACAAAAACCCTATTGAGAGATATCTTGTTTGAAAGGTCTTTGAAATACTCTGCCAATATATGGGCCCCTAAGCTCACACTAGTTACTATAGTTATAGTGTACGTGCGAGCTAACAAAACTAAAACCTGAAATATATCTTATTCAACTTCAGACTAAATTACCTTTTGTTTGATACCACACAAGCCATGTTTTGCCTTAAACTCAAATTTTTTAAATCTACCCCCACCCTTAAAAAAACAAAAACTAAAATGTATTTTGTTTAACTCCGGACTCAATTACCTTTCGTTTGATATCACACACGCCATATTTGCACGTAAACTCTAATTTTTGAAATCTAACCCCCACCCTTTTTGAAGAAAAATAAAATAAAATGTATTTTGTTTAACTCCATACTCAATTACCTTTCGTTTGATATCACACACGCCATATTTTCACATAAACTCTAATTTTTGAAATCTTCCCCCACCCTTTTATTTGGCTTGTGTTCGGTGGATTTTGTTTATTTTTAAATCTCGACGCAAGACCCAGCCTAGGTATCAAGTTTCATTAAAATCGGCCAAGCGGTTTTTGAGTTATGCGCGTTGGTCGTTACAGACAGACATACAGACAGACAGACAGACAGACAGACATACAGACTGACAGACAGACAGACAGACAGACAGACAGACAGACGGCGCGACAAAAAAGTTTCAAAATCGTCTGAAACGCAAAGATATATAAAAAATTTTGAAATCGGAGCAACTTTTTTTTTCTCGAAAAAATTTGGACACCATAGCTCACACTACTATAGTATAGTATATGTGTGAGCTAAAACCATGTACGCCAACTGTCCCTTGCCTATGATAAAAAACGTGTCAAATTCTATCGACTCTCAAACTTATTCTTTTACCATTTTTTACAAATTTTTAACTATAGCTATACCCGCCATCCTCCATACGTGGGAATTTTTGACACATATTTTTTTGTTGGTATTGCCATGTAGTTTAAGGTTTTGGTTGTTTGCCTCTGGTCAATTACAGCATACCCGGGAAAAACATGGAAAGGCACGGAAATATGGATAAAATTACTTATACAGTCTGTGTCTATGAAAGGTCAGTACAATAAAAAGCCACCTACTTTACTCCGACATTGCTCCGTTTTCGAAATACAGGGTGTTTTTTAGAAAATAAAAATCGAATAAGTAGCTAAAATATAAATATAACTTTTTTTTAAATGTATTTTTTAAACTTTTTTGTTAATGTATGCATAAAATAAATCTCTCGATGTCATCGATCACTACCAAATATGGTTCAGTTACCTGCAATAGTTCAGCAGATATTAGACCCGGATTTTTGGGACACCCTGTATATATTTTTACAAATTTAAAACCATGCCAGTGGTGAATAATTTTGATCGGACATTTTTGTCTACAAATCAAAAAAAGAACCAAGTCTCTAGCTCAAATCGTTAAGAAGTTGCCAAAATCACGTGACCACCTGTCAATTTAACAGAATAGTATCAAATATGTTTTTTATAAGATTTTTGATGCTGAGTTTAAATATGTAACTGCGGATTCGCTTATCTGTGCATAATTTTTTTTCCCTTAATGGATCCATGCCATTGTCGTACTTCTATGGAACGAAAACATCGAATTATGTATGCCGCATATTTTTTGTTTTTTTCAGGAAAACTATTAACTTTACGACAAAAAGTGTGCCATCCTTTTTTGAAGATAATTAAATTGCCTTTTAGCGGGGGTACACTTTGACCCCGTAGGGGTTCGTTTTACATAAAAAAATTACCCTCAAAAATAAAATTGTAAATTACACTTCGGCCATGTTTAAGCCGCCATATCTACCTCAGTATTAGTTTCTGTTTGAAACCAATGGCCGTTTCTTATTAAGCTCGACATCCTTTTTCGATCCGTATAGTTTTTTAGGAACTTTCATGACTTTGGTGAAAATATGAAAATTTTGTATAGGCCAATTTAGTGGTTTTTTAAGTGTAACTCAAGAACCGCTTAAGCTACAGCAAATATTAGACCCACAATGAATACATCTTAACAATCTGCATATTTTTTTTTATGTTTTTTTGGTAAAACCAGTATTTTTCTTTAAAAAATCAAAAAACCTAAAAAAAAAACAGCATATTTGAGGAACTTACAGAATTTATAGTATAGAGACTAGAGATCTGAGCCCTGAAGGGGAGAAAAACTAGAGATATCCCAAAAAAATAACCCCAAAGTTAAATTCGCCCCGCCTTGGAAAACAGAGTCTATTAAACAAAAAACAATGGAAAAAATCGGCAACACGCTAGAAGCTTACCTTCTGTGATTCTGCAACATTCTCTGGCGGCGCCGCCCGTTTCTTGCTTCTGGAATTTCGGTCTTCAACCCGAAAACACATGTGACTTCTTCTAGTTTTTTGGCGGAAGTGAAATCTTCATTCCCCTGTCACACACAGGGTGGCGCTTCAAACTCCCAGCGTGGGCAAAAAAACGCGAATGATTTCAATAAAGTGATCAGGTGATCAAAAAGAAAATAGCTTTCAACAAAGCGAGAAATTATCACCTGATCGGAATTTTCCCAAACAGGACTTTCCTCTTTTGAAGGTTTTTGCAGAAAGCCCAAAATATCAAAACAAACTTTAAGGTTAGGTTTTCCAAAAAATTCAAAATAAAACAATAAAGAAAAAATAATTGGCAGCATTAAACATTCCGCCCACCATAAAAATTCCCAATTTTTATAGAAAAACCCAAAAACAAAAAATCAAAAAAAAAGGTTATTCAATTACCCAAAGGGTCTAAACAATAAATTAGCATTTTTGCAACAATAATTTTATCGCAATAACTATGGACGTCATACTTAAGTTAATTCAAATAAGCATGATTCACGCTACACAAGGCTTTGAAGGTTGGTTACTGGCTGGGTAACGGACATACCTTCACCAAACTACGGTCAAGTAATCCTTTCGCGGTTTTTACTTGCACGACACGGGGGGTTCTATCTGGACTCGAGTAAATTTTTTCAATTCTACCGAGTGACCACTTCAATGGGGGTAGGTTTTCGTCTTTCAACGCTACTAATGTTCCAACTTTTGGAGGGTTATCGGGGGTATTCCATCTTTCGCGTTGTTGCAACGACTGTAAATACTCCATATGCCAGCGGCGCCAAAAATGCTGCTGGATCTGCTGAACAAGCTGCCAGCGATGGAGACGGTTTAACTTAACATTGGTTAGATCTTCATCGGGAGGGGCTGTCAAGGGTTCCAAAGTGAGGAAATGTCCAGGAGTAAGACTTTGAAAGTCATGAGGATCAGGGCTCATACTACACAATGGTCGACTATTTAAAATAGCCTCAATCTGAACCAATACAGTCATCAACTCTTCAAAGGTTAGGATTTGATCCCCCACAATTCTCTTCAGATGAGTTTTTGTGGACTTTACCCCAGACTCATTGAGTCCACCAAAATGCGGACTGGCGGGTGGATTAAAACACCACTTAATCGCTAAAGTCTCAGCAGCTTGCTGACAATAGGACACAAGGAGGTTATTTGCCCCAACAAAATTAGTGCCCTGGTCACTGTAGAGGGCAGCACATCTGCCACGTCTACCAACAAATCGGCGGAGGGCAGCCAAAAATGCATCAGTGGACAAATCAGAAACAGCCTCCAGGTGAATGGCCTTTGTTGGGAAACAAACAAAAATACACCCATAAGCCTTTTGACTTTTTACACCACGACGCTTGGTTAACGTGATGGAGAATGGACCCATAAAATCTACACTAACATGGGAAAAGGGCTTCACCTGGGACACTCTAAATTTAGGAAGGTCACCCATGAATGGGTGCAATGGTTTGGGATTTATCCTGGCACAACAAAAACACTTGGAAACAACACTGTGAATGGCACTTTTCACCGACAAAATCCAAAACTGTTGATTTAGGAGGTACTTCAATAAGCGAGGACCTGGATGTCCATGCTCATTATGGAGTTTTTCAATAATCAAAGTGGTAAGCCTATGACTACGAGGCAACAACATGGGGTGTTTCACCTCATATGCTAAATCAGTGTGACATAGTCTACCGCCCACCCTGAGAACACCATGGGAATCAAGATGAACAAGTTTCCCAACTTGTTTTTATTTTTGTAAATAATTATATTCTCTAATTTTCACTTAAAATTAGAGAAGCTATCTCTCTTAGTTTTTAAATATTTTTGGGTTACATTTTCTACGCTTACAAGCGTTTTTAGAATATTATTTTGATTTACTTTACGCTATATCTTTCCATATTTTAAATTTAAACTTCGCGCGCTTCTTCCAGCAATGAAGGATTTGAGATAAGCGGCTAAATTCGGCCTAGCAGACGAAAACGCCGATTGTCTGCGCGGAACACTCAACCACGCGCCACGTGCAAGGAAAGTCACCGCATCGCTATTATTTTATATTAAAATTGTGGAAACTATTAATTTTACGCTTTAGTTTATTAGATATTAGTGTTTGGAACATTTTGAACTATAGAACAATGGAGAGTCTGGTACTTTGCGTATAATCGGGCTGGCCAGCCAAGTAGCTACAAAAGACATCTAATGGTAAGTCGTTTCTTGATAATTTTTCATTGCTGCGCTATTTTTAGTATTTAAGTTTTTAGGCTCTTTTTTCCCTGTTGGAGCCCTGTGGAAAGATACAGTCCCTCTTAACTCCCCCACGTTTTTCTCGAGCTATCTCGAGTGGTCCTTCGGTATATTTTATTTTCTACAGAAGGCCTAACCTCACCATTTGGTCCAGGTTCGAGCCTGATAACAGGACCCCGGGAAAAATTAAAGTCTAAATCGCATTTTGTTAAAAATAAAATTTTTAATAAATACGCATGACCTTGATCTTTTTGCTGTGCTAGCAGTAAAAATAACAAGTAAAAAAGTACCGAACGCGCATTGTTTTCGCGCATTTCCTACCTCTTTTTGGCTTGGCGTCGCCTGCACGTAGGAAAAGTTTCCAACACAACGATATTAGAGAGGTAAATGAGACTTGTTTATATTTTTTAACGCCTATTTTCTTTTCTTTTTAAACGCTTTTAATTTTTAAATATTAAAAATTTCGGAAACTAATCGTTCACCGGTTTTAACGGAGTTTTTTAAAAACATTACAATGAGTACGCAACTTAAGTAGTTAGAAGCACTCCGTAATGTGCAACATAATCGCATTAATACTCTTCATAACTTAGCTAATGCTTGCCTAACGGATGATACAAAAAAACCGTGTTTACAGGTTCGACTTATCGACCTTGATGAAATGAAAGAATCATTTTTTATTTATCAAAATCAAATAATAGAGGCTTATTCGGCAAGTCCGGAGAGACTGGAAGAAGAAAATGAACGCCTTACTGAGTTTGACGACAGCTTCTATGCTATTAAAAGAATTCAAAAACAACTATTTGAGGTGAAAATTGAAGCTCCTCAACCTCAAAACTTAACG
Organism: Aspidapion aeneum; assembly: GCA_963576565.1. Classification (NCBI taxonomy): domain Eukaryota; kingdom Metazoa; phylum Arthropoda; class Insecta; order Coleoptera; family Brentidae; genus Aspidapion; species Aspidapion aeneum. The sequence goes on from OY755043.1 coordinate 45,124,276, forward strand.
CAGATTTCAAATTCTGCTGATCCAGACCGCTTTATGGCGTCTTTAATGCCAAGACTGCGCATTGTCGAATTTCATGGCGACATCACTAAGTTTCCAACCTTTCTAGATATGTACAATAGTTCTGTACACATTAATCCTAGTATTCCTACAAACGCTAAATTTAATTTGTTACTGTCCTACCTAAAAGGACCGCCTTTAAACGTAGTTAAACACTTACAAATAACCGACGCTAATTATATAATCGCTTACAATACGCTTCTAAAACGCTATCATAACCCCCGCTTATCGGCTCAAACTTATTGGCGCTCCGTGTATAATTTTCCCGCTCTCAAAGATGACAATCCAGAAACGCTGCGCACGCTGCTTGATGTTTTTTCAGAAAACATTGAGGCTTTAAAAACTCTAAATTACGACACTGATCAATGGTGTTTTCCGCTCGCCAACATTTTACTAGATAAATTGCCTGAGGTACTACTTTCGCGCTTTGAACTAGCTAATTCTAGGTCTAATGAAATGCCCAAATATCAAGAAATTTATAATTTCCTTGAAACTCAATGTAATTCGCTTTATTCGCTACAATCTAAAAATAGATTTAAAAATAATAAACAGTTTTATAAAAATAACGCCTCGCCTTATTATACAAAAACGCTACTTGGTACGGAAAATACTCATTCTAAATATAGATGCGCTTTTTGTGATTCTAACACACATTCTATATATTTATGTCACGCATTTAAAGGTAAATCTGCCTACGAACGCTATGCTTACGCTAAAAATAAAAAACTATGTTTAAATTGTTTAAGCTCAATACATTTAACAAATTCTTGTCAGTCTACGCTCATGTCGCTATTGCCCTGGTAATCAAAGACATCACTATTAATTCATTTTGAGCGAAATTCTAATTACTTTAATTCTCAAAATCAAAATAGATCACATTTTGATGCTAACGTGAATTTCTCACACAATCTCTCTAATATTTCTCCCAACGGGTCTCCAAGTAGCGCACCACGTGGTTACTTCGCCAGCCAGCAAAGTTTTAGCTCCCCGGCTACTGGTTGTCCGCTTCAAAATTACTCTACTCAAAATAATTTCCCTCAAAGTGCCTCTTCTCAAAATAATCAAAATTTTACTTCGACGTCTTCTAATTCACAAGTACCAATCGCAACTCCTTCGGGTTCTAACCCCACGCATTGTGGTTTTATTTCTGCGCAATCGCAAGTTTTATTGTCAACTATCCTAGTAAAAATTCAAGACGTCCGCGGTAACTTTCAAACAGAGAGCCGTGTTAGTCAGCGGTTCGCAAAACACTTTTTGTTCTCAAAAATTAGCGCAACAATTGGGCCTTCCAAGACAACCCTTATGTTCAAATATACAGGGGGTTGGAGGCAACTCTCTTACTTCTGATCTAGGATCGATTTTTATTAAAATTTGTAATTTTCAAAAACCAGATATTTTTGTGTCTACGCAAGCGATTATTTTGCAAAAAGTTTGTACTGATTTACCGTCAGTAAAAATAAATACAGAAAATTGGCATTTTATAAAAAATTTACCCTTAGCAGATCCCACTTTTTACAACCCTTCGCCTATAAATTTACTAATTGGTATGGATCTATTTCCACTAATTATACAGGGTGAAAAAATCGCTAGCGATGATCCAAATCATCCCTTTGCTATGGGAACTATTTTCGGCTATATTTTGATGGGACAAATAAATCAACCCTTAATTTCTACCCCGCCAATTAATGCTCTTTTTTGTCAAAATGAAAATGACTCGCTTTCGCAATTAATTTCAAAATTTTGGGAAACCGACTGCGTCCCCCAAAAAACTCATTTGAAACCAGAGGATGAAATGTGTGAAAATTATTTTAAACAGAGCGTGTCGCGTAATCAAGACGGCCGGTATACTGTCTCCCTTCCCTTTCGCACATTTGAAAATCCACCGCAGTTTCCCGCAATAAAACAAGTCGCGCTAAATCGATTCTTATCTTTAGAAAAAAAACTGCTTCGCGATAAAAACTTGTATTGTGAATATTCTAAATTTATGAATGAATATTTGGAATTGGGTCATATGGACTATGACTCAGAAAAAGAAGACGATTCAGAAGATTTTATTCCACATTTCGCTGTTGTTAAAAATGAAGCTATCACTACTAAGACAAGGGTAGTTTTTAATGCAAGTATTACTGACCCTTTTACGCATATTTCGCTTAATCAAGTCTTATTATCGGGTCCAAAACTACAAAACGATATTATTCAAATATTATTACATTTTCGCCTTAAGCCTGTGACGCTCACCTGCGATATTCAAAAAATGTATCGTGGTATAAATATCAACCCTGATCATCAAAAATACCAAAAAATATTTTGGCGGTTTAACCCTAATGACAAAGTTTCCGTTTTTAAACTACGAACTGTCACTTACGGAGTGAACTGTTCACCATATCTCGCTTTACCCACTCTTCAGCACTTAGCTGAGTCCGAATATGATAACTACCCTCACGCTGCTAAAGTTATACTTAACGATACCTATATTGATGACGTCACTACTTCATGTAAAACGGTTCAAGAGGCGTTAAATGTGCAGCATGAGCTTACGGAATTGTTAGGAAACGCTGGCTTGAAATTACACAAATGGTCTAGCAATCGCTCAGAAGTGATCTCTCATTTAGATCCCTCCTTAGTCAACCCCGCAGTTTTATCTCTCGATTCGGATCAAATGGAGCCCTGTGGAAAGATACAGTCCCTCTTAACTCCCCCACGTTTTTCTCGAGCTATCTCGAGTGGTCCTTCGGTATATTTTATTTTCTACAGAAGGCCTAACCTCACCACAAGAAAAGGAGCTAACTTTCGAAGAGGCTTAGCACAACTCTCCCCCTTACGTATCCTTTTCAAATCTTCAAAAAAAACTTCTTGTTGTACAACTCGCACAACAACTAAAGTAGCATAATAAAGATCTGCCTCATTGAGGGCTTTAGTAGGAAAAGATAAAGAAGGATCTTTTTTCACTCGAAAAGGTCTCAAACAAAAGGCAACAATGCCCAAGATTTTACGTAAAGAGGAGTACTTAGTGAGTAACAGCTGTACTTCATCAAGGGGTATTTCTGTTGTCACAAAAACAAAACGATTTTCCTCAGGGGGTAGATCAGCATCAAACGCATCAATTTTATGGTTCATAGGCCATGTTTCACTAGACTGGGCCAACCAGGATGGTCCAGTAAACCAAAGAGGATGGTCTATCAATTGACCAGGAAGTAAGCTCCGGGATAAGCAATCAGCTGGGTTCTCCTTACCATTTACATGGTACCAACAGCTGGGGGGAACTTTCTCTTGAATAGTCGTTACACGATTGGCTACAAAAACCTTTCGTTTTGATGGACACGATTTTATCCAAGCAAGGGTAACGCTGGAGTCAGACCACGCAAAAATCTTATCAATCGGGATGCAATCAAGATGATTGCCAACAAACTCCAATAGCTCTGCCAACAATACAGCAGCACACAATTCTAAGCGTGGAATAGAAATACTTTTCAAAGGGCACACCCTACTTTTCCCACACGAAAGGGAGATATATTTCCATCCAACTCAATTTGTCGAATATATACTGCACCACCATATGCACACATTGAGGCGTCACAAAAGCCATGCAATTCAGTGGTGACAGCATTTTGCTTCACAACATAACGAGGTATTGATATCGAAGATAATAATGGTAGCTGCGACACATAGAGTTGCCACTGTGCAACAATATCACTGGAGGGGGTATCATCCCATGAAAGACCCTGGACTCCCAAACGTTGCATTAAACACTTAGCAACCAAAACAACTGGGGCTAGGAACCCGTGTGGATCATATATCCTTGCAATCTCAGAAAGAATGTTTCTCTTGGTACAAGGTCTTTCCATGGGCATCACATCATAACAAAATGAATCAGATTTTGGACACCATTTTACCACCTTCACAACTGGGTGGTGTGGAACAAAATATGAATGGAAGTCAGGGCTAGAATTGTCCAATTTCAGAAGCCCCTGGTCTAGGTAATCCTGAACAAATTCTTTGTACACACTATACAAAGCAGGATTCCTCAATAATCGGTTTTCCATCATATTGAATCTACACAATGCTTGACCTTTAGAGTCACTAAGTTCTTTTCGAAGCTCTCTGAAAGGTAAACAAACAGCATATCTGCCAAACTCAGTTCCAGAATGAGCGGCAGCAAACAATTTTCCACACAAGTCCTCATCAGAGGGAAGAGGGATTTTTGGAGGGGTCGATTCTAGTTCCCAAAACTTTTGTAAGGTACTATCCAATCGAGATTCTATAGGGGAAGACACTGAGGTCAACAAACTAATGGGTTTTTGAGTTTTACGAGGACCATCAATACCACCAAGGAGTATCCAACCAAATATTGAATTAATGGCACAAGGTCCTCCATTTTCTCCTTTTTTAAAGCCAGGCACAAGCATCTGACCAAACAAATCAACACCAATCAAAAGGTCTACACTACTAGGTTGTCCAAAATTAGGATCAGCAAAATCTAAATTTTTTAGGTACGGCCACTGAATAGAATCATATTCTACGACAGTCACAGGTATGGTTCCACAAATTTTAGGAATAAGAATGGCATCACAGGAAAACAAACTATCAGGAAACTTGGCGGAGCCTATTTTCAATGTAACATTGCCATATGAAGTACTAGAAATCATGCCATTTATTCCCTCAATAGGAGTTCTATTCGGAGCTACTTTAAGTCCTAACCTCTCAGCCAAGGAGACGGTTACAAAGGACACTTTACTAGCAGAATCTAAAATTGCCCGACAAGACACAAACTTGTTGTGGGCATCTAACACTAAAACTTGGGCAGTTGCAAAAAGCACAGGTCTCCTCTTACGAGGTTCAAAATGGTTGCTACTGGGTGTAGCGGTACACAATGCCTGTTTGGCACCTTCACTATTAGGTATATGGGGGCTCTCCCCTGGACAATCATCTAAAAACACAGGTCTCCTCTTACGAGGTTCAAAATGGTTGTTACTGGGTGTAGCGGTACACAATGCCTGTTTGGCACCTTCACTATCAGGTATAGGGGGGGTCTCCCCCGGACAATCATCTAAAAACACAGGTCTCCTCTTACGAGGTTCAAAATGGTTGCTACTGGGTGTAGCGGTACACAATGCCTGTTTGGCACCTTCACTATCAGGTATAGGGGGGGTCTCCCCCGGACAATCATCTAGGTGGCTCTGAGAGCTTTTCACAAAGTGCAACAGGGAATGGTGAAGACCCTGGCACTGACATGTGGCATTTGTAGGGCATTGAGATACACCATGTTTGCCAAAGCAGTTAAAACACAATCGTTCACGCTTAACAAATTGATGGCGCTGACCTACTTCTAATTCCAGAAATCTGGTACACTTCACAAGGGGATGGTAGGGCTGTTGCTGGCAATAAACACAACCTTTATTACCAGACTGGCCTGTTCCAGTCAATAACACAGGATAGGGTGGTTTGCCACCCTTCCTAGGGGGTAGAGGAGGTGAGACCTCCTTCGGTTTATTCAAAAGAGAACTATTTTCCAAAGCCCGACAATTTTTCTCTAAGAATTTAAACAAATCTTTATAGGACGGGATTTCCTTATCACTATACTCAATCTCAAACTGAGTTTTCAATGGGGTATCAACTTTTTGCAAAAGAAGAATCATTTTAGCAAAATCTAAAAGGTCTACATCATCATAGTTTGAAAATGCTTCCAAATTTTCCCGGAAAGTGGACAACAATAACCTCAAATCATGTGGGTTGCTCGAATTTGCAGAAGGGGCTTGACAAATAGACGTCCAATAATTTGTTACCAAAAGTCTTTTATTATTAAAGCGTCTAATCATCACATCGAAGGCTACTCGATAATTATCTGAGATTAGCGGTATGTTCCTAATTATAGATGCAGCCTCTCCCACCAGAGCGGTATTTAAGGCTTGAAATTTAGCTATTTCACTCATGTCAGCTTTTTCATGCACAAGTGACTTAAACATATCAAAAAAGGTGGGCCATTTTTTAAGATTACCGTCAAAATGGGGTACCTCTATTCTTTTAATTTCAAGACCCCTGTCCACATTTACTAGGGAATGGTTCAAAATTGTCTGTGAGGCATCTTGGTAATCCTCTGGATAGAACTCACGACAAATCGATCTAATTGTGTATTTCATTTCATCAAATTCCTGCACTAAAATTTCCTGACTTTCTTGTATCTGATCACTACTATCCAAGCTTATAATTTCAAAATCGAAGTGACTTACTAAAGAAGGCACATCTTCCCATCTGGGTTTTAACTTTTTTGCCTTCTCTGCATTGCCCTGGGCTTCGACGGCTCTATTATAAGTTGTTTTTAATTTATTAAAAACGCTATTTTGTTGTTTTTTCAAAACTTTTATGTCAGACATGACAAAGCGGTTTTTATCAGATACAAAAAAGTAGGTTTTTTCGCTATCAACATCCGGGTACGGTTCGCTAAGAACGCGGCAACAATCTCGCGCTTAACGAAAGCAAAAAACGAAGGTAAATTTCGACGGATTTCACACAAACAAATTCGAAACCCGACGAATAATCAAAAATTTTCTAACCTCGGAGGTAAACAAAACAACACGTGAAGTGAGGTTAGAACACACAAACGTCAATGAAATGTCAGCCAGCAAGAAAAAAAACGGGCGCCCGGGTATCTGCCAAATGTCGAACGGGGGTTTTCTTTTATCGTCGCACGAGGTCAAACCAAACTCAGGGCAACCTTCAAAACCATGCGGACTCTAAAAAAAAACCGGTACAAAAAACAACAATGTCCGAATCTGGCAAAAAAACGATAAAATATGGTTGCTGCAAAAAAACTATAAAATTACCAATTTTTTAACAAAAAAAAAACTGTAAAATCCAAAGGGCTTTTTCAAAACATAAGGGTCTGAAGGACCAAATAGAGATCTGAGCCCTGAAGGGGAGAAAAATTAGAGATATCCCAAAAAAATAACCCCAAAAATTAAATTCGCCCCGCCTGGGAAAACAGAGTCTATTAAACAAAAAAACAATGGAAAAAATCGGCAACACGCTAGAAGCTTACCTTCTGTAATTCTGCAGCATTCACTGGCGGCGCCGCCCTTTTCTTGCGTCTGGAATTTCGGTCTTCAACCCGAAAACACATGTGACTTCTTCTAGTTTTTTGGCGGAAGTGAAATCTTCATTCCCCTGTCACACACAGGGTGGCGCTTCAAACTCCCAGCGTGGGCAAAAAAACGCGAATGATTTCAATAAAGTGATCAAAAAGAAAATAGCTTTCAACAAAGCGAGAAATTATCACCTGATCGGAATTTTCCCAAACAGGACTTTCCTCTTTTGAAGGTTTTTGCAGAAAGCTCAAAATATCAAAACAAACTTTAAGGTTAGGTTTTCCAAAAAATTCAAAATAAAACAATAAAGAAAAAATAATTGGCAGCATTAAACAGAGACAAATAAAAAACAAAGTATTGATAGTGACTTGGAGAGACCATTATAGTAGAAGCTAATCACAATTTTTTTGAGTAAAATCGATGTCATAATAAAAAAGTTACATACATTTGATGCAAACTCCTTTTCGCCATCTTTAAACAAAGATGGCGGGTTGTTTATGCAGGATTTTCGCAGGTATCTCCATTTTTTTTGGGACATGGTCTTATAACCAATCGATTAAAATATATGAGTATCGGTTTGCAATTCAAGCCCAAAATCCTACTGGGCTCTTATACTATATATGTGGTTTGAATGTTTCTGTCTAATCGTTTGACAAGAACATCCAAAAAAGGTAAGGCCGAATCTGTTTTAATTTCCATGGTGCACTTGATTGTTGGTCGAATACCGTTTAGAAAATTTTGTAGTTCGTCATCATTTTCCGGCCATATAATAAATGTGTCATCCATGTATCGTAGCCATAGTTTTGGTTTGACTCTTGCTATGTTGATCGCATGGTCCTCGAACCACTCCATGTAGATGTTTGCTACCACTGGCGAAAGAGATGAACCCATTGAGAGTCCATCATTTTGCGCGTAAAACTTATCTTTCACTTGAAAGTAAGAGTTACGGAGACAGAGCTCCAAAAGATCCATCACCCACTCCACCGAAAGCGTTGTTCTCTCATGAAGTGTATCATCAGTTTGTAATTTGTTTTTGATGATACTGAGTGACTCATTTATTGGTACGTTGGTGTAGAGACTTTCTACATCAAAACTTACAAATCTATCGCCGGGATCTAATTCGATACCTTTTAAAACCTCGACAAAATGTTCCGAGTTTTTGACAAAAGATTCGGAGTTACCCTGTAGTGGTTGAATGATGTCCAACAAAAACCTCGACAAAGTGCTGGTCGGTGAGTCCCTGGAGCTGGTAATTGGTCGCAGTGGTATATCCTTTTTATGGATCTTTGGTAATCCATAAAAATGTGGTGCCTTACTGTGGTGTGGAGTCAGGCGGGATCTAACAGCGTCCGGGATATTTTCAGCATACTTCTTCAAAGTCCTGTAGATGCGTCCTTCTATGGTGGTGGTTGGATCTTTGGGTAGTTGCTTGTAGTCTCCTTTCTCCAGAACTTCTTGGATATTTTTGTCGTAAGTCTCGACATCCATGATCACCGTCGCGTTTCCTTTGTCGGCCGGTAGAATCTTGATTGATTTGTCAGCCTGCAGGTTCTTGATTGCCCGTTGTTCTTGACTGCTGATGTTTGTCTTTTGTTGCTTCCTTCTGTCCAACGTTGTTCTTACTTTATGGCGAAACTCGTCAACTTCGGGTTGAGGTAGACTAACGACTGTCTGTCTGTCTGTCTGTCTGTCTGTCTGTCTGTCTGTCTGTCTGTCTGTCTGTCTGTCTGTATGTCTGTCTGTAACGACCAACGCGCATAACTCAAAAACTGCTTGGCCGATTTTAATGAAACATGATACCTAGGCTGGGTCTTGCGTCGAGATGGTCCCATTTAAAAATGAACATATTCCACCGAACACAAGCCAAATAAAAGGGTGGGGGAAGATTTCAAAAATTAGAGTTTATGTGAAAATATGGCGTGTGTGATATCAAACGAAAGGTAATTGAGTATGGAGTTAAACAAAATACATTTTATTTTATTTTTCTTCAAAAAGGGTGGGGGTAGATTTCAAAAATTAGAGTTTACGTGCAAATATGGCGTGTGTGATATCAAACGAAAGGTAATTGAGTCCGGAGTTAAACAAAATACATTTTAGTTTTTGTTTTTTTAAGGGTGGGGGTAGATTTTAAAAATTTGAGTTTAAGGCAAAACATGGCTAGTGTGGTATCAAACAAAAGGTAATTTAGTCTGAAGTTGAATAAGATATATTTCAGGTTTTAGTTTTGTTAGCTCGCACGTACACTATAACTATAGTAACTAGTGTGAGCTTAGGGGCCCATATATTGGCAGAGTATTTCAAAGACCTTTCAAACAAGATATCTCTCAATAGGGTTTTTGTTTAAAACAACAAACTTGTGAATTTTGACAAAAACTGAAAAAATTAGTTTTGACAGTCCATAGATTTTGACAGATTTGATTGTGTAGACAATTAACGGCTATATCAAAATATGTATTTAATTGTCAGATACCTTTAAAACGAGATATCAATCGATAAGGATTTTTAATAATGCATGGGCAGCACAACCGCCTCTTCATAAAATAGATCTCTTGATGTTAACGATTACTGCCAAATATGGTTCAGTTATCTTCAATAGTTCAGAAGATATTTGAGTGGACTCAGAGTTTTGGGACACCCTGTATATATATCTTGTTTTCGCTCACTCTCGTGGCATCTCCTTCTTACTATCTTGGCTAATTTTAGTGCCAGGAAGAGCAAAAATAATAGGGACCTATTGCAATAAAGCCAGGCAATAATTGTGCCGGGCACTATTCTGACATTTTCGCATTAAAAGAACAGCTGTCTTCTTTCAAAATTAGGCCTTTGTGTATTATAAGAGCCAAAATTAATAGTGCCGCCACTATTAATGGAAAATAAGCGACTGGATTTATAAATTCGACTTTGGTATGTCAATTATAAAAGATTAACTGTCAGTTTTCAATGCGAATCTGTCAGAATAGTGCCCGGCCCAATTAGTGCCTGGCCCTATTGCAATAAGTCCCTAATACAAAAAACCAGGCATTTTAATCTTAGTAACCAGCTCAGGAAAGGAAAGACCTCGGGCAAGACTGCATTCCCGGCCGTTTTAACAAACAGTAAAAATAAAGAGCCCTCAAAAAGTTGGCGGCAAATTCAGTTGAAAAGGGTACAAAAGAAGATTGGATTTTCAATAAACCAAAACATATTAACAAGACTTATTTTATAATAATTTTTAATGGGTTCAAAAAAACGTCATATAGAAATAGCGGTATATGATACCGGTAACAGCGTTAGTGTAAGTTTCTTTCATTACACTACTTAAAAGTTAAAAATATTGTATGTAAACGAAATGATCGATGGCTGTTCTGTTTTATCCATTTAGCAGGGAAAATACTACGAATTTACTTTTCTAGGTGAAATAAAGCAAATATTTACCTGTAGATAAGCAGGTATATAGTATGTATTCCAGATACATTTACCTATTTATTTTATGGAGATTTATGTAAGAAATACAACTTTGGATAAATGTAAAAATGTAAAAACTAAAAATTGTGTTTATTATTATATATTTATTTATTGCTCGACATTACAAGAACCCCTGTAAATATTTTGAACTCCTATAGAGCATCTGTATCATTTTATCCAAAATTGTATTTCTTACACAGTTTTCGAAATCGAACTTTATCTGGGACACCCTGTATATTATCTCAGTGTTAAAAATTCATGGATAACGAAGTTAGAAATAGTGCCAATTGAAATGGAGGTAATAAGTGACAATCAGGGATAAAAAGTGGCAGATCGGGCCTAAAAAAAAGTACGAAAAGTAGCGTATAAAGCATTTTTTTTTCTTGGCGAATTGTAGAGGGTGACACCAGTTTTAAATAAAAGTTTCACTTCAGAAATACTACCGCAAGAACAAATCAACCAATATCAACAATTTTATCAGAAAATTTCAAAAAATGAATTTGGAAAAGTATAAAATTTTAATTATGCAACAGTTAAAATATCGAAATGCGGATTCCACTAGTTATGTAATTTGTTTTGGGCTCCAGGCGGCACCGTAATCAAAATTTTTAAAAATATGTTTTGTAGTCAAAATTGGATAATTTTGTCTACAAATAAAAAAGAGAACCAAGTCTCTAGCTCAAACCATTAAGAAGTTATCAAAATCACGTGACCTGTCAATTTAACAGAAAAGTATCAAATATGTTTTTTGTAAGATTTTTGACGCTAAGTTTAAATATGTAACTGCGGGTTCGCTTATCTGTGCATAAATTATTTTTTCCCTTAATGGACCCATGCCATTGCACAGTGGAACGTTTGACTAATCTAGGTGGACATGATTAAGTACTATAAATTAACATTTCAGCTACCTACAATTAAAGAGCATATTCCATACATCCTGGATCCAAAATAAAAAAATTTTATTCCCTCTGGTTGTGAAGATATTTGCATTGAAAGTTGCCTCTTAAAAAATTTCTGCTTAGACATTTTAATCTTATGTATGGGCAATGCTTTAAAACAATATTGTTTATACCCGCGTAGTAGGCGCTGGAGTAAAACAAGTGCCAGGCATTTTTAGAGTGACATGTTCTTAAGACTAGGGAAGCATTTTTACTGTCATTGTTGCAGTGTTTTACTTGCTATGATTTTTTGAATTCGCTGGTGTTTTGATAAGAAAATTTTTATTTTTATATAGTTTTTGTTGGACTGAAACTTTAGTTTGTCAGAATTTGTTGATGTTAATTTTATTATTTTCTAATTAACCGAAATCTCTACTTTCTGACGCAGTATTGAAATTTTGTCCTTTTTTTGCGGTAAACTTGTACTTAATTATTTTGTTAGCCTGCAACTCTAAAAATTAAAAACGTATTATTTGTGTTTAATGACATTTTCTTTTTGATACCTTCACAAATGTGCCCTTTGGGGATTTTCTAACCTAAATTAGTCAATCTTCGTGCATTTTCTATATCACGATGAGTCAATGTGTCTACAGGGTGTCCAGATAAAAGTAAGTACATAGGGCTAGGGTGGGATTTTCAGAAACGGTAAAGGAAAAAAGTGGCGCTATTGCGAGCTTAATCGGATGCAGTGTCGAAGTTAAAAATATCTACAAGGGGTTTCAAAATAATGCTTAAAAACTTAAATTGTGTTATTCGAAAAATTAAAATATTGTCGCCTTCTTTTAAATAAATTGAATAAAACTATATAAATGTGACTAGGCCAATAAAATGACGTTAACAATTTTTTAGGACTTTATTTTTTTTCAAAAAGTCACAATTTTTAGTTTTTGCCTTCCTAGCCCGCATAGCAATGGTATTATTAATAGGTATTATTTTCGACGAAAATTTTTTTTTTATATAACGCCGAAAATGTGTTATTTGGGTGTATTTTGTGTGTGTGTGTGTGTATATTATTTCTGTCCGTAACACCGTTGAACCGATTTTCATAAAATAATGCTTGACACTCTTACGAGCTGATTAGATTTTGGTCAAAATCTATTAATGCCAATGACAGTTTTTTGACTATTAAAGATTTTAAAAAATCTATTTTTTCAACGGAGCATCGTATCAATATACAGTTTTCGTAATATAGTAGACTATGTTTTGCTCAATAATTCGTATTATAACTAAAAACTTCGTAAAAGCTTCAGTTTCTCAGATATATACAAAAAACTTTTCAAAGCTGATATATTATCATGGTTTCACTTAAAGTGTGCTAATAGGCTAGCTAGGAAGGTATTAGATCCCTCATGGATCCATTTATTTCTCAATATTTTGAAAACGCATAAAATGTTTTCTTTGATACAGCTCGGAATAGCGCCACTTTTTTACCAAAATTGGTATGTCTTACCGTCTCCTAAATCCTCATAGACCCCCTTGTAGTTACTTTTATCTGAGACACCCTATCCCATGTACCTATGTATATGGGCCGATTCCTAAAGTACGTAACGCTTAAGGGGGAGGGGGGTTATTAACCTTGCGTTAGACTGTCATGATTCTTGAATATATTTTTTCTAAAAAATGCAGTACGGAGGGGGGAGGAGGGGTTACGTAATTTAAGAATATGCCCTATGTATGTCTGTACGATGGGTTTTTGAAACTCTCGACTTTTACGAATTTTTGTAAACAGTAACTTTTCACTCTGTCACAAGCTTAACGAAGCTTAATAAAAATACATCTGCACCAAACCCCAAGGGAAGTTTTTTGAGGTTAAAAAAATCCAAAAAACTAAGTTTTAAACGGAGCGAGTTATTATAAGCGGTTTTGGAAATATGATAATATATATTTTTTTTGTGTTTTTTGTGTCAGATTGAGAAATTACTTAACACAGTTTAGTTTGCAAGATAATAATAAAATGGACTTGTGTTAGTTAATTATTCTATTTGTTATGTTAAGTAATGATATTTTTTAAATAAAAATGGATTTTTCCAATTTAATAAATATTTTTTTAAACTTTCTTAGTTATATAAAATTAAAATCCAAATATCTCTTAAATTTTCTCACATTAAACCCCTTTAAAGATAATGCCATCCGATTAACATTTCCCATTATAATTTTAGGGGTTGGTTTTACCCCGGGCAAGGGGTAAGAGGTTTAAAATTTTTAATGCATTTATTTTTCATATAGTAACAGATGAGAGCGGAATTTTTTTCTTGATCGTCCCTTACCGCCTAAAACGTCTTTATTTAAATTTTTCTGAAACATCTTGTATATTGCAAAACTCTTTTATTTAAATTCCTTCTTGCAAAAACTAAAAAAAATATATACCGCTACTTCATTGTTACAAAATTTGTTGTTGTTACAGTTTTCGTTAAAAACATACAGTATGACTACAAATCTTAAAATCGTTAAAATCTGAATCACCCTATATAAGAGGTAGATAATATTGCAAATACTAAATGCTTTTAAATATTTTATGTTATTTTAAAGCTAAACAAATCAAGCATTAAAGAGTGTTAATGTTGCTCAGGGGTTGTCCACCTAGATCTTCAAAACTTTCCACTGTGCATTGTCGTACTTCTATGGAACGAAAAAATCGAATTATGTATGCCGCATATTTTTTGTTTTTTTCAGGAAAACTATTAAATTTACGACAAAAAGTGTACTATCCTTTTTTAAAGATAATTAAATTGTCTTTTAGCTGAGGTACATTTTAACCCGGTAGGGGTTCGTTTTACATAAAAAAATTACCCTAAAAAATAAAATTGTAAATTACGCTTCGATCATGTTTAAGCCGCCATATCTACCTCAGTATCAGTTTCTATTTGAAACTAATAGCCGTTTCTTATTTAGCTTGACATCCTTTTTCGTTCTGTATAGTTTTTTAGTAACTTTCATGATTTTGGTGAAAATATGAAAATTTTGTACCTGGGGGTAGGTATAGGCCAATTTAGTGGTTTTTTAAGTGTAACTCGAGAACCGCTTAATCTACAGCAAATATTAGACACACAATGAATACATCTTAACAATCTGCATATTTTTTATTTTTTATGTTTTTTTTTGTAAAACCAGTAGTTTTCTTTAAAAAATCAAAAAACCTAAAAAAAAAACAGCATATTTGAGGAACTTACAGAATTTTTAGTATAGAGACAAATAAAAAACAAAGTATTGATAGTGATTTGGAGAGACCATTATAGTAGAAGCTAATCACAATTTGTTTGAGTAAAATCGATGTCATAATAAAAAAGTTACGTACATTTGATTCAAACTCCTTTTCGCCATCTTTAAACAAAGATGGCGGGTTGTTTATGCAGGATTTTCGCAGGTATCTCCATTTTTTTTGGGACATGGTCTTATGGCGAATCGATTAAAATTAATGAGTATCGGTTTGCAATTCAAGCCCAAAATCCTACTGGGCTCTTAGACTAATAGGAAACCTACACACACGGGACAGTACCTAAATTTTAAGTCTAATCATTCTGTTGCAACAAAACAAGGAGTTATAAGAAGTTTGTATTTAAGAGCCGTAAATATTTGTAGTAATAATGAAGAATTAACCACAGAAATTAACAACATTAAAAAGGACTTACAACAGAATGGTTATTCCGAGAAATTAATAAACTCAACGATATTTAAAATTAAAAACAAACTAAATGTACCAAATTCTCAAAATAATAATCCGTTAGGTGTTATTAACATTCCATATGTTCAAGGGATTTCAGAAAACATAAGACGAATAGCTAACCACTATAATATAAAAACAGTATTTTCTTCGGGAAATACGATAAGAAGTTTTGTAACTAAAACAAAACCAGACAATCCCTCAAATAATAAGGAATGTATTTACCAAATCCCGTGTGAGTGTGGTAAATCATATGTAGGTGAAACGAAACGCCCTCTTCAGGTTAGAGTAAATGAACATCTAAAAAGTACCCAATTAGGGGATATTGAAAAATCCGGTTTAGCAGATCATGCATGGTCAAATGATCACAGGATTCAGTGGTCAGAAGCTAAAGTTTTACATAAGGAGGCGCATTGGCGAAAACGAAAGTTTATTGAAGCTGCGTTTATAATGCAGAATAAAGAAGTTTTCAGTCAACCAAGCACGGACATACCAAACATATGGAAACCACTCCTTAAGGAAAACAGGCGTCTTACGATTAAAAAGGGGGCGGGCCGTCACACCTGACTGCACACCAAGTAGTATAAGTAGTAGCCTAGAGACTAGATTGTTTAGTTTACACTTGATAACGGTTAGAGATACTTACTAACCGAAACGTCGTGTTTTAAAATAAATAAAGACAATGGAAGTCCGAAATTTTATTTCTACACAATCATTGTCTACGAGTTTCAAACAAAGGATTAGATTTCGGTTAAAATTCATTAATGGTAATGAAATTTTTTCAAAAATTAAAAAAATGCTTTTGAATGGAGCGTCGTATCTATATGCGGTTTTTGGAATGTAGCAAACTACATTTTGTTCGATAATTTGTGTTATAACCAAAAACTTCGTAAGGGCTTTAGTTTCTCAGATATTTACAAAAAACTGTTTTCAAGGCTGATATTATCATGGCTTCACTTGTGCTAATAGGCTATCTAGGAAGGTATTAGATCCGTCATGAATCCATTTATTTTCTAAGGCAAATTTCTTGCCTTAGTTATTTCGAAATGTTATTTAAAAAAAGCATTTGGTCATCTAATATTTATCTTCCTACCTTTTCGACGAATTTTTTTTTTGAGATAACGCCAAAAATGTGTTATTTGGAAGTATTTTGACCTATCCTAGCAATATCGTCGTGATGTCTGTCTGTGTGTGTGTATATTATTTCTGTCCGTAAAATGATAGCTCCTAAACCGCAAAACTGATATTAATAAAATTTTTAGATATGATAATGTCTTCTGTCTGTCATTTGTCAATTTTTTATTTTTTATTGGTTCGGTTTGAATTGAAACGATTTTCCGGCCAATAACACAGATTTAAAAGATGAACCCAATTTACGTTATACTTTGAAGGGACCAAAAATTGTACTAGAATGTTGTATTGTTTTTATAGCCGGTTTCCACCTATGCGTGCCCACCTTGATTCAAAAAACGCATCAGGTGACGCTGCATTTAAAACCGGTGAAAATCCTTGTCCCGTCACATGATGTGTTTTTTGAATCAGGGTGGGCACGGATAGGTAGAAACTAGGCTTTAAGTGCCCAAACACTTTGGTGGAATTTAAAAAAAAAAATACTGTTGACAAAAAAAAAGAAGTAAAGTTGGGTTAGAGTTTGCTCTCATATGTTTCATCTTCGCTATGCGCTTGCGCGACAAGTTAAATTTTACCCAAGTAATCGAGGTAGATAAATGGTTGTTCGCCGTGTGTTAATCGTGAACGTTATTTCGCCTTTCGGTGTGCGCACGAAAGCCAGCAACCGAATCATAAACGGAATGCCGGGCGCGTCCGGTGTGCACACGGCGTTAATTATGAACGTCCCCCAGCTGAGTTTTGTAAACAAAAGTTAGGTAGGATATTTCTTTGATAAATAATTTATATATTTCTTATTTTTTGAAAACTTAATCAATTTTCCAACAGTTTTTTACTTTATGCTTGTAAAATAATTTTTTTATATTGCATCATAACAAAAATATATCATGTAAAACAAAGTCAAGTACGTGAGAATGGTATTGCGTAAAAAGAACTGAGATAAAAGTAAAGCCAAGTTCTACAATACAAATTTGAAAATGAAAGGTTCTTTCTTACTAGTTTGGATTTTTTTTAAATTTTGCTATTACAGCCAAGCTTCTTTATGTCAAATCAATTTTAGAAAAACAGAAAATAAATATATTTTTTTACAGGTTTTATCTAATCTTCTCAAAAACATAGGGTCCATCTCACCGACTTTTTTTTCGTTACTTAGCTTAAAGCGTTTCTTAATATAATCATAATATGACGTAATAAGGAACCCTTAAGGCTAAGTAACGAAAAAAAAAGTCGGTGCGATGGGCTACAAGCCTAATATAAAAAAAATATTACGATACTTTATTGTAGACAGTAAAATTCTCTTTTAAAAAATGTACAATTCAATAGAGTTTCACTTATAGCAAACTCTCTAGCGACGTTCTTAAATGAGGGTGATTTAAAAAAACATAAAAAAAAACATTTTTTTCACAGGTTTTATTGAACTTTCTTAAAAACCAAAGTTTATCAAAAAACGTTATTTATAACTCGTCATAGAAAATAAAATTTACTTTTAAGCGATGTATAACAAAATGAAAATTATTTCATAGTTACCGCTCCAGTGGTGTCCTTAATTAATTATTTAAAATCACCAAACTAATCAATTTTTTACAGGTTTTATCCAATTTTCTTAAAAACTAAGCATCTTACGACAAAATATCTTTTTAACTTTCCGGTGGATAATGAAATTTCCTTTTAAAAGATGTGTCACGAAATCTAATAGAAGATATGTCTAACTCCCCTCGGACGTCCGTATATTAGGGCCACTCTCAAACATTAGCAGAAAAACATTTTTGTAAAATTTTCTTACAAAAATAAGTTTAAATGTATTTTTTTTCTAAGAAGCTTACCTTTCATTAAAAAAACGTGGAATATGTAACAAAAATTGATTATTTTGGTTATTTTTGAAAATTTATTTTACGCCTCTGGGGACTTTTTTGTGATATAAAACCCAAGATGTAATACAGATTTTAAAAGGAAATTATATTCTTTATAATAACGTACATACTACATATTTTTCCCAATATGTGTAGTTTTTGAGAACAATGTATAAAACCATGTTATTTTGAAATAATCCCAATATACGGACGCCACTGAAGAGCTACTTGGTTTTCCTAACCTTATCGACCCATACATCGTTGGAAAGGGAATTCTGTTCTAGATGAAAAAACTGTTCTTTCCAATTTTCGAGCAAAAGGTTAGGTTTCGAGAAAATTGAATAAAACTGAATAAAAACCGCTTTTTGGGGGTTTGGGGGATTTTCTCCGTCCCTGTCGATATTTCGAGTTGGCAACAGGAATATTCGGATTCAGCGGGGTCGAACTAGGGAGAAATGGTATGTTGCCAAAAATTTGCATCTAGGGAGAAAACGGAGAGCATTTTCAAATTTTTTGCTCTCTAACTATGAAGGTCACCCGAAATTTAAAAAAAAAGTCTGTATCAAGATCGATTTGAAATATTTTAAACGTAAACTAGGACTCTATATTTTGCTTTGCCTTTA
The DNA here is from genome assembly GCA_963576565.1 of Aspidapion aeneum. NCBI lineage: Eukaryota > Metazoa > Arthropoda > Insecta > Coleoptera > Brentidae > Aspidapion > Aspidapion aeneum. Next base: position 45,143,059 of record OY755043.1, read on the forward strand.
AATTAGGTTTTTAGTTAACGTACGGGTAGACCTCGTCAGATGTCTATCAGGGGAAATGAATCGACCCCTGCCCTCCGTAGATTCCAGGTACTCTACGACCCGGAGAGTTAGCACCTGTATAGGGTCCCTTTCCCAGGGTTACGGGAGAATACTACATCGATATGAAAGGCGGAAAGAATGGGCCTCGGTACGGTGATCATAGCGTAGGTGGCAACCCTTTCTTTTAGGGATAGTATAAAAGAGAGCTGTTGCCTTACAGTATGGCGTTGGCTCGTCAAAGGCTGGGGGAAGAAAACCTCGATCAAAAATCACCTGGTCCTCCAGGTTGGAGGTTGGGGCATCAGACTAACTCTCTGCTACCCGGAAAAAACGTACACTGTTAAAAAAACCCAATCAAACGCCTCGGAAAGAAAAGAAAAACCTAAGACGAACCAAGCAAAGAAACAGGAATATGATTTTTGGTACATGGAACGTGCAAGGAATGGGTCGAAAAGTTAATGAAATAGTACATGAGTGCAGCAGAATGAAGGTAGACCTTGCTGTACTAACAGAAACGAAAAAGAAAGGAAAAGGATCTGAAAACCTAGGACAGGACAATATGACCACTTCTATAGCGGAGTGGCAAAAGAAAAACATGCTCAACAAGGAGTATCTATTTTGGTCAACAAAAGATTTAGAAAATTTATCACCAACTGGGAAGCAGTCAATGAAAGGCTAATCAAAATGAATATAACAATAAAAGGAATGTGAAATTTCGTACCCGTGAATTTAAAAATCAAACAAGTTTCATGGCTAATCGGGCAAAAAGGAGTTTTTTGTCTCTAATTAAATGTAATTAGTGAGCGAACTATAGCAAGAGGCGCTATCCACCAAGATACGAGAGAAACAAAAAACCAAAAGCAGGGAAAAACACTGCTATAAAATATCGATCAATGAAAAGATCGAATGCAAATAAAAGAAAACAACTATAGTCCGTGACCTACGACAGCTCTTTGTCTTTTCAGGCCGGATCAACGCATTTTGCATTTTTACCCGTCATCAAGACAGTGAGCGTCAATCAACGGAATTTTTAAGCCAAATAATACTAACAAACGTGAAATTTCGTACCCGTGAATTTAAAAATCAAACAAGTTTCATGGCTAATCGGGCAAAAAGGAGTTTTTTGTTTCCCTTATATTTTTCCGTGGGTAGCTTGAAAGCTTAACCTCACGGGGGTCCAAGATCTAATGGACACCTAATAAGTGTTCACAGTTAACCGTTTCGTCCTTATGGGACTCCTCAGAACACTGCTGGTCAATAAGGACGAAACGGTTAACTGTCAACACTTATTAGGTGTCCATTAGATCTTGGACCCCCGTGAGGTTAAGCTTTCAAGCTACCCACGGAAAAATATAAGGGAAACAAAAAACTCCTTTTTGCCCGATTAGCCATGAAACTTGTTTGATTAATAAAAGGAATGAGACTTACGATTTTTGGAATCTCTGCGTATAACGACGATGCAAATGTAGCCGTGAAAGACAATTTTTTTGAAGAAATACACAATGAAGTATCAGCAGTAAGTACAGGGTGTCCCAAATTGGGCACTTTTAGGGGGTTTAAGGTACTTCTAGGGGAGACAGAGAAAAACTGACCACGCATTGCGAGGCTCAAATTTCAAGAGAAGACTTATAGTGAAACCCGTATTTTGAAATATCGTTTTGTCTTTGAGCTACGGGGGCTTTTTGAAAAGTGTGCATTTTGGAAGGGGGTCTATAACTTCGTTATTGGTGGAAATTTTGATTTGGAGTAAATTGTAATTTTATAGACTTTGTCACGAGGAATCTACCCGCGAAATTAAATTTTAACTGTCACTTTTAGTTTTTGAGATATGACGTAAAGTTGCATTTTTTCTTATGGAATGGCCTATATTTTAATTAATTTTCGAATTTGTCATTGAATTCTTTTCAAAATGATGTATCATATGTTATAGTTTGATTGAGCGGTTTCGGAGATATTCAGCTTTTTCACTTATTTCTAGTGCGCTATGATTTTCTGCTATAGCAGGTCAAGGCACTCCAGTATTTTTATTATTTTACACAGTCAAAAATTATAATTCAGCTGACGGCCTTCAAAGCCTAGTTATAAAAAGAAACAAAAATTACAGACTCAATAGAAATTCGATATTATTAAAAATTATCAATAATCATTGCGTCATAGATCAACAGAAAAAATAACCAACCTACTATATACCTATAGTAACTTAAGATAATACTAATTAACCTTTATAAATACCAATTTTTATATGATATTCATACTATTTTACAACCTATGTTCAAAATGGCGCCCGTTTTGCCTCAAGCACAGACGGCATCGCTTTTCAAATCTTGACGTATAAACAGAAATCACACAAGGTGTTGTCTGGTGACCTTGCTGACCACGGTATTGGGCCCCTTAATCCAATCCACTGGTTGTGAAAGGTATTATTCAAATAATTGGTAATAATTCCAGGCGCATTCGGTGGTGCGCCATCTTGTTGGAAGTAGCACGGCATATTCTCTACTAGCGACAAGTTTTCGATAAATGGCTCAACTACATCTTGTAAAATGTTTTCTAAATACCGCTCTTGATTTAAATTTTCATTATATATATATAGGGGCCAACTATACGTCCTCGATTTATTTATTATTATTAATGCCTATCTCCTCTACTTCACGGTCCCTCCTAACGTCATATATTTTGGCCCGCGGTTTTGAAAAAGAGCCATACTGAACAAGATTCCTTTTCAACTTTGTCTTTGTTCGGGATACCCAAATACCTTAAAGCATATTAACGTATTTGGGGATACCTTTGAAGATATAAGTTTCCAGCGTCCTGTCGATTATCATTACTTTCGCAGTAACATTTTAGCATGTCATACTTTTCATCGTTTTGATACATATTTAAAAATAAATTTAAAAACGCTTTTGTGCAAAATAATTTCATATCAAAGCGTAATGTCAAATTATTTAAACAATTGAAAACAATGACAAAACGCCAAGACGCAAGGCCAACTTGATTTGCATAGTATAAGACAACAAAACTATAGGAGTAGGATTCAACAGCAAGGCTTTCATGTCAATGGCGCATGACGTCATTCAGCGCACACTAGACAAAAATGAAAAACTTTAATTATCTCCGAAACCACTCAATCAAACTATAACATATGATACATCATTTTGAAAAGAATTCAATGACGAATTCGAAAATTAATTAAAATATAGGCCATTCCATAAGAAAAAATTCAACTTTATGTCATATCTCAAAAACTAAAATTGACAGTTAAAACTTAATTTAGCGGGTGGATTCCTCGTGACAAAGTTTATAAAATTGCAATTTACTCTAAATCAAAATTTCCACTAATAACGAAGTTATAGACCCCCTTCCAAAATGCAGACTTTTCACAAAGCCCCCGTAGCTCAAAGACGAGACGATATTTCAAAATACAGTTTTCAGTATAAGCCTTCTCTTGAAATTTGAGCCTCGCAATGAGTGGTCAGTTTTTCTCTGTCTCCCCTAGAAGTACCTTAAACCCCCTAAAAGTGCCCAATTTGGGACACCCTGTACATCTAGAGAAATTGTCATATTGGGAGATTTAAATAGTAGAACCGGTAACAGAGTTAATGATCTGACAGTTGTCCAATATGAAGAAAATGTTGTTAATGACAATAGAAACCGGCTAATTACAGTATGTGAGCAATTAGACCTAAAAATCCAAAACGGGTTTTTTCAACATAAGGAAATACACAAATATACCTGGACCAAACCCTCACAAAACCTGAAATCCGTCATTGATTATCTTATCACTAAACAAAAGACAAAACTAAAAATTCAAGATGTCAGAACAAAGCGTGGATCAACATGCGGAAGTGATCACTATTTCCTGGAGTCCAAAATTCTCTTTACTGATCAAGGCCGAAGCCTGCATCAACAACATCTTGATGATACAGTGATTGAAGAAATTGATCACTGTAAATATAATCTACTAAGCCTAGAACATGACAGTGTACAAAACTTATACAAAAAGAGACTGAACGAAAAACTTAATACACGTTCAGGTGAAACTCCAGATGAGGAATACGAATGTATTACACTAAGCATCCACCAAGCTGCAAAAAAAGCAGTAGGATTAGTGGAAGAAACTTCGAAAAGAAGAAAACCATACTGGTGGGACGCTGAGATTGAAAGAGAAATAGAGGAAAAAAGGAAATATCACACCTACTTGTCCCAAAAGACAGATAGAAGCAGACAAGAATACAAAATCGCGCAAACAAAGGTGAGAAGAATGATCAGTGAGAAAAATCATTCGTGGACGCAAAAGTGGCAGAAAATAGAAGTACCGAAAGCTGGAAAATTATAAGGTCGATTAAAAAAGAAACATGCAGATATATCATTTTACCAATAGCAGACAAAGAATGGGATGAGCATTTTAAAAAACTTTTAACTGAAGATAGAGCAGAACGATCTCCAGTACCCCTCACAATCTCTGAGGTCAAAAACGTGTGCACAACCTTAAAAAGCGGTAAATCTGCCGGACCCGGAAATATCCCAGACGAACTTATTAAATATGGCACTGAAGAACTGTTTTGGAGATTACGGAATTTTTTCCAAAAATATTTAAATGGAACTGTAGTCCCAACTGAGTAGAAAACGTCATATATATCCACAATACACCAAAAAGGAAGGAAAGATATATGTGACAATTATAGAGGTATATCTGTGACTAGTACGATAAGCAGAATATACGGTAAAATAATAAGAAATAAAGTGGAGAGCGAATACAAAGACAGGGAGGCAGAAGAACAAGCTGGTTTCAGGGCGGGTAGATCGACTTTAGATCATCTCTTTTGTATAACCCAAGTTATTGAAAAGAAAATGGCATACGGACAAGAGCTGCATCTGCTTTACGTTGATTTGCAGAAGGCATATGATAGTATACCACTTAATCTACTTTGGAAAGCGTTGGAAAACTCAAACATAAGCATACAACTAATTAAGGCCATCAAAGAGTTATACCGCAATAGTAAGGCAAAAGTTAAAATAAAAGCAAAACTAATCAAAGGCTTTCAAGTATATAAAGGTCTTAAACAAGGTTGCTGTATCTCGCCTACGCTCTTCAAGATATACTTGGAACAAGTCCTTAAAGTAGGTGAACGTACTTTAGTGGATGATATAAGAACAAAACAACTGGTGTGGTACGGACATGTACAAAGAATGAATGATGAAAGACTACCTAAACAAATACTACAATGGAAACCAACTGGCCGAAGAAAACGAGGACGGCCTAGGAGAAGCTGGAGAGAAGGAATAGACAGTGAAATAAGAATAAGAGGCCTAGAAGATGAATTATGGGCAAACAGAAACGAGTGGAGATTGGGTATCGGAAGATGTAGAACGTTGTGAAACCGATAAATATATATATATATATATATATATATATAGTTAACGTCAAAGCCAAATAATTAATTTGCGGAGTCCAGGAAAGTTCAAGTTTGGTTTACGCTTCAGCCGCAATAATATTTAGCGTGATGTGGGGAATTTCTGCACACTGTCCCCAACGTTCCACCCATAAATTTTCTGTTGCATTACTTGCAGCGAGCGCTCTTATCTCAACTGCAACACTTAATTCAAGGTCAGGTCAGCTGTAAATAAACGTGATTTCGGGATTGTTTTATGGCACTTTTTTTTGAGACAAAACCTAATTTTGTCTGTAACAGACTAAAAAAAATATTTATTCAAGGCTTATCTAACCATTTTAAATTTAATTATGAAGAATACGAATCACTTAAGAATTAAAATTACTAACCGCGTGCAAACTTTGACCTTTGTCTTAGTTTTGTTGACTATAAAGGGTGTTAATAAAGTATGTCGCCAAACTTTAGAGGAGTATTCTCTGCGTGATTTTAAGAAAAAAAAAATGTATAATTAAATAAATGTACAGGTTGTTTGCTTTTTCTTTATGACTCTTGCAGTTTTGAAGATGTTTAGCTCAAATCTGGAACGTGTGTTGAGCTACAAGGCATTACAAAAAACTACAGGGTGATATTTTTTCCGGGGTCATGTCCTCTTTTTTCCACTCTTTTTTGCAGTAAGTCACTGGCAAAAATACAAAACAAACTCTTTGTTTTATTGAAAACATTTTTGAATTTTTACAATTTTTTGTATCTCTTACTGTTTTTGAGAATAAAGACAAAAAATTATTTGTATCTTCGATTGCTATTTAGAAATTACATAAAACTCCCATATAATTAAAATAATGTAATGTAGCGACTATTTTAATGTGATTTAGCAGGGTACAAGTTTTCTTTTGTGTCTTTTTTCTCAAAAACAGTTAGAAATACAAAAAATTGCAAAAGACGAAAAAGTTTTTGAATAAAACAAAGAATCCATTTAAAATTTTTAAATCTACCATTGGCTGAGTGCGAAAAAGTTCTGGCAGTACTTATTTATATAGGGTGTCCCAACTAAAAGGTAACAGAGGTGTTTTTTGGGGTATTTACCGTGCGAATTTGGAGAAACGCTCGGACACGTCGATGAGGGGGACACTTTTTGGCTATCTTGAAATTTTTGTAGCACGCACCCTCTTTGAGGGGTATACATTAACCCTATATTTTGAATAGGGAAAGTTGGTCGAGTGATACCTTGTTTTGAAGGCCTTTTGCATGTCTTTATAACCGGCTAAAAATTTCGAAAATTTATCGATTAGTTTTTGAGATAATTGTCTTTAAACTTTAAAATTTTACCTGGACTGATAAAATAAAAATTAATTAGAATTTTATATTTTTCGGATTTAATTTTTATTTTCATTCAAAAATTCAATTCAGTCCATGTTAAATTTGAAAATTTGAAATCAAGAATTTTCAAAACTGATCGATGGATTTTCGAAATTTTTACACGGTTATAAAGATATTCGAAATGCCTTCAAAACAAGGTATCACTTGATCCACTTTCCCTATTTAAAATATAGGGGTAAAAAGTATACCCCTCGAAGGGGGTGCGTGCTATAAAAATTTTAAGATAGCCAAAAAGTGTCCCCCTCGCAAACAAAATCGACGTGTCTGAGCGTTTCTCCAAATTCGCACGAAAGATATCCATAAACACCTCTGTTACCTTTTGGTTGGGACACCCTGTATAACCCTCCAAACATATTTTCTGGGTGCGCCACTGGTCAACATTTTTCTGTGGCAACCCAATATTCACAACAAATCAAATCCTGCTCTTAAGTTCTCTTTTTTTCAAACATTCTACTGCTACTTTTTAAAAGATACCAGGGGGCCGATTTTTGTAAATTAACCTTCCGATCGTTTTGGCCGACTAAAAAATTTTAGACACAAGATTTAGCCTGAAGCCCGGCAACGCCGCCGGTATAGCCTCCACAGCACCCCTTGGCAGTGGCGATGAATAGCGTGGAGTGTCGTCGCACAGTGGGACCAATTGTCCGGGGTGTCCTATAAAAACATTTCATATTTAAAATGCAGCTAAATATTTGACTAGGTACTGATTTTAAAATTTTAATATATGTAAAGTAAATAAGTTTTTCAATCCAACTAAACAAAAATGATCGCAAATATAAAATAAAGATAGCAGAAAATTAAAAGCTGAGAGGCATTTATATATTTTCTTTCAATTAAAAAACTGCGTTTACATCAGTATATAAATACAAAAGGTGAAGAGTTTTTTACCGCTTATTTCAGATACTACTTAACCAATTTTAATGAAATTTGGCATACATGTTTTATAAGCCATTCTCCCTTGTTAAGGCGATTTTTTTACGCTATGACATGTGCAAGTCAGGCCGAACCAGCGAAGCCGGCTATTGTTATTTTTTTAGGTAGGAATAAGGAACCGATACCTTCCTTAAGGCTTTAAATGCAAATAAAGATTAATACGGCTTTTTTTAAAATTCAAGATGGCTCCTATACGCTAAAACTATACAACTTATTTGTTTTAATTGACGGAACATTTATATTTAATTTGGTTACACGGTTACAAAACTACTAATTTAAAAAGGCAGTCATTAAAAAAAAATTTAGGAGAATGTCACATACTTGGATTTATATAACGATACTCTTTTTAAAAATAATTCCGCATTTTTAGATTATTTCTAGTTTTTACCTGATAGCTTTGGCTGGGATGTGGGTATAATTGTTTTTTTTCCTTTAAAATCGGTTTAATTTTAAATTTAATCACTGCTCAAAAGTGAAACTCTTAAGGCAATCCAAACATAAAATGAAAATAACTCCATTTTGATGGTTATATTGTTATATTCGTGAAAATGCAAACATGTACTTAATTAAAGTTTTTTTTTAACATTAACTAACCAAACCACTTTTAATTAATGTTTTAGTACAGTTATTCCTTAACCCCCATTCTTTATGTACAATTTTTACGGAAAAATAATGAAGATTTGATTTAATTTGAAAAATAATATTTATGTTTATAGTCCTTGCAATAAGGCTAGTCCTTTTGCTTAATCACCCCGTAATTCTGGTAACAAAATGCACGTGTATTCTTAATTCAGTTTTAAACCACAGATTCCTAAGGTAACTGATAATGGGTGCTGCAATACTAATTATCAGTTACCTTAAAATTAACACGACCGGTCACCACCCTCTATAATAAGGGTGGTGGATCGGTGTTTAAACTGTCAATCGTTTCAAAATTTCGGACTTTGAAAGGTGTTTGAAAAATTATCGCTTATTTTTTATTTAAATTGCTATTTGGAATAGTTCTTTAACAAAAGTTTAATTCCCAAATTGATTTTAAATAGTGAAAAATGTATGTAAAGCGAATGTGCTTTACTTGCATGTATTGAGTAATGAACTGGGGTGCACTGCCAACAAAGTTTTGACACTGGAAGATTTTCAATGTGACCGGCAGAACCATGAACAAATCATAAACTAATGACGATTTAATTTAAAAAAAAATGTTATTATCTACAATGTATTTCGAGCTGTTAAGTTAATCTAAGCTTCGCAATTTGTTTTGTTAAAAACTAAAATTTAAATAGGGTTAGGCAAAGTTTAATATTTTTTCGTAAATTGAAGTTTTAATTATTAATGCCTAAGACTTAATAAAGTTAAATTAATAATATTTGTAGTTTTTAAAATTGAACTTCAGCTTTCAGCTCAACTCATATTAATCTAGGTACTTACTTATTTCTTTGTTATAATAATAGTATATGAGCATTTATATTTTTAGTTTAAAGTAAAATAAAACACAGTATTTTATTATATTTTTTAATGAGAAAGATGTTCATACTAAAATTCCACACTTTTTATGGTTGACACATAGATCTTTTAAAAAGTGTAAAGAAGTTTTGACTTAACTGCAAAGGCTTGGATATCTCAACAAAAGCTATATTGAGGACAAAAAACATACAGACTATCTCAGTGAATTAAAAAAAAATTTGAAACAATATATCATAAACTATAAAGACCTATATTGAGACTATTACTAATTACTAAGTTTAAAATATTGCAATAAAACTTGAACAGATCATAGGATTAAGTTCAAATTGAATCACAAAAATGTTTATATTAATATTTAAGCATAAATGATTGTATGGTTCTCTCCTAGTTTAATGAAATAAAATAAATCTAACTAAAAAAACTAAAGAAAACAAACTACGCAAAAATAAGTTATTCTCCTTTTCGAAAAAACTTCATCTCATGAACTGATATAGTCAGTTATGACGAGTGGAACGACATCAATAGCTGTTTCATTTTCTCAGTGTTCCAAAATTAATTTGTTTTATCTTTTTAAAGAATGGTTTTACAAACTTTTTGAAGTAAGTTTCTAAAGGTGTTGTTTTGAATCGCATGAGAGAGTCTTCATATTTTTTGTCATTATTACTGTTTTTCTTGAAATTCCGCTCTGTCGTTACCAAAGCTGCTAACATTCTCTGTCATAAATTTTCTTGACCATTTTTCTGAGAATATAATGTTCTTTTTAAATATCTACTTTATAAAATATTTTTACTACTTGTCAGAAATTTTTTGTTTACTTTCATTGTCAATTTTAACTTTTATAGACAGGCTTGTAACTGCCAACTGCAATCTGGGGCCAACAATGATTTTTGATGCAATTTTCTGTCTTCTTTATAGCAGAAAAATAAAAAGGGATAGCAAAGGGACTTGGGGTATTGCAAAGACTATACTAATACTTGTCTACTTTTTAAAACTATCGGTCATCTTTCATATGTATGAAATAATGTCTAAAGTAGTAAACACTTGTTTAATGGACTAATTAGGTCAAAAGTCATAAACCTAACTGAACCAATGCAAAAAAAGTGCGGACATTTGTAGCCTAGCCTACAATTAGTACCTAGACTATTGCGCCACCGAGGGGAGCGACTTGTCCGTTCATTTAATAGGTTTAATTTTTAGATCGGAAAAAGATTTAAGTAATGGAAGATATAAGAAAACTCGTACAAGGGGGACGAGTGTGATATAGTTTAGGTAGGCTAGATTAGTTTACTGAAGATGGGCTCCATCTGCTAGTACCTAAAATAAGTATTGCAAAAAAATACAAATAAGAATTTTCTTTCTTCTACCCTCCCGCCCACCCATTAACCTTATTGTGCACATTACAGAAAATATTCAATAAAAAAAATGTCGCCGCGTACAAAAATTAAAGAAAAATTAGGCACTATTAGAAAAAAAAAATCGTTTGTTTAGCACGCTCTTCCACTCAGACCCATATATACAGGGTGTTCAATAACATAATTTTAGTATTAAATTTCGTGAGTGATTTTAAGACAAAAAGTTCACTACGAACGCTTAGTTTTCGAGATAATATTTTTTGTTTTGTAACGTGTCATTTTTACGTTTAAGGCAACGTTACATATTTGTTTATTTAGGTAAATAATCAAGGCTCTTCGACTCGTCTTTCTGTACACAAATTAAGGGTATTTTATAGAGCTAGGTTTGGAGGTTATATAGTGTCCAAAAAGTTACCTTATAAAGGAGACATTCCATCGAATTACTATGGACACTACGCACACCGTATTATCTGGACATCGTTATTGGAATTTAGGATCACAGGTTTCGGAAAATCACATAAAAACTTTTGATTGTTTTGTTTATCTGCAGAGTTTCGTAATTCTCTTTGACGTTCACGAAAATAAACAGCTGTTCTGCTGGGGAATGGCGGCGTTGCCGCAGCACAAATGGTTTCAGTAACAGGGAGGAAACATTTAGATGAACATTTCATTCGCTTATGTTTATTTTCGAGGATATTGGGACAATCCGAACCTCATATCCTTCACGGATTAGCTAGTTTTGATAGCACGAAAACATATTTGGGTCCACAAGTCGACCAGTAATAACCGAGGCTCCGCCCCTTTGATATCTTCATTAATTTGATAAGGAGAAGATAAAATAAATACGAGTTATGCACTTTCGTAAATGGGAGATAAACGAGGAATAAAAACCAGGACTAAAAGAGTAAACAAAATCGTATTTTTATATTATATAAATTTATATATAATCATAGTTATATAAAGTTAATAACTAGCTCAGTTAGTCGGATTGAGGGGTTTGTAGGGCTAGCTAGTGGTGAGCAAACTTAACATCTCAACACTCTTGTGCCGAGTTTAAGCAGTAGTGTGTATTTTTAGGTTCAAGTTCAGAAACAACTTTATTAATGTAGAAATGTTTTACAAAAATGGCATCAAACGATATAGATCTTAGAGGAAACATATATAAAGAGCAAAGGAAACTTTTGACTAAAACTGTAACCAAAATACAACTAAATTCTACACTCAGTATAGCTTTACTCATATGGGAATTGGTTGAGTGTTCGAATATTCCTGGGTTTGATGCATGCTCGAATCGCCAGTAATTGATTTTATAGTTGATGGTTTCAATGCTGAGCTTCTTATAGTCTAGCGGGTTATTTTCCTCCTACTTGCTAAGTTGGCAGGGGTCGAGTAGGCAAATGTTCGGTCTATGTATGGAGGGTGTCTCGACGTCCTTGTTATAAAAATTTCAACCGTGGAAATAGATCCGACAACACCTCAATGCGCGTTTTACATATTTTCAATATCCCCTTGGTCGATGCTGCCCCCTATATACCGGTATGGAAGTATTGGTGTATTTCCTCATTGGTTAGTTTAAAAACCGCGGGTTTTTCCTCCAGTTTCGCGAACCGCATTTAGTGATTTTTTGGTGGGAGCGTTTTTTTATAAATAGGTTTGCATCCTTATTTGAATTTAACCGGGAAAATTAGGTTGGTACTGTGCGTTTTACTGTCCCCACCACATTTACGAAGCGGTTTCCGACGGCTTCATTTTTTTTGTGTTTTCGACGGAGTGCCTTGTCTTTTTGTAAAGGGGAGCTGGCTACCTTTTGTATTGCAATAATTAGTTTTTTTTTCTTCCGCGAGCTGGGTGGAAATAGAAGGAATGTTTGGTTCGGAGTGTAGAAATCGAGGAACGAGGACTTCCTGCTAATCTTTTTAGGATTTCGCAACTTCGGTTTTCGCTAAATTAAAATACATCCAAATTTGGCCTACAGGCTGAGTCACATCTTCCAGGACCTTGCAGACTTGCGGAGAAAGACAAATTTTGTGATCTATTTAATTATGCATATGAGGGAACTAGATATATTTAGGTTAAAAATTAGTGAGTTAACACTGACCTGAACAATTTTCCATAATAGTGTCCTATTTTCACAGGGTACTTCGAGATCTTTTCACCCTTTCTTTGAAATAAGATATTGTTTCGCCTGTGGGCGTTTAACCGTTTGAAAAATATATAGGGTCCAGATGGGATTGGAATGGAAATCGCAAGTTTTTGGGTTTATTGACATTATACTTAGGAAATAGGGGAAATGTCTAATAAAAAGGTTTTTGGGTTTAGGCCTAGTTTTGTTGAGATAACAAAAGTTTAATTGGGGCCGGGAGTTTTATTATGCTCTTTTAAAATTAATGTAATAGTTTTTGGTTCTTGATTTTGTTTTCTGGTATTTATGCAGGATTATTCCCAACTGCTTCATTTCAAAATATCATTTGTAGATGATAGGGTCTCATTAGCCCTTGGACATTTGGTAATTTTGCTTTGACTAATAGTTGTGGAAAGGGCCCAACTTAATTTTATATCTCGTGAACACCGGGAATAAGGATCTGAGAATGCATTAAGCAGTAAAAAATTTTTTTGATTAGATGTTGTGTGTAAAGACACTTGAGTAGGCAGATTTAGTTTTACAACGTTCTTATAGGTGAACCTTGAAATTGTTTTCATATTTGTTTTTTTGAAAGTGCACACAAGATAATTCTTTACGGGGTTGAGTGCAAAGTTTAAAACTTAGGTTCACATTATTATAGTGGTACAGTAAATAAGTACTCACGTTGTTTATTTCCTTTAGTAATAATTTTAAACAAATATACTAACATCGTTTGTTTTTTTGGAACATAAATATTTTTTGTAACTTTTCCTAGACTGATTGGTTTTTTTTTACAATTACGATTTTTATACCTTATGATGCTTAAGTAAATTTAATTTTCAACATTTTTTTGTATAGTAAATTAATTTTTCTAGCTCATTTACTTTTCACATTGCCACAGTTTTGGGAGAGGAAAGGGAATTGACAACTGTTTTTAAAGGAAAAGAACAAAGACTGTTGCATGACAACTCGAATAAGATTTTTCTGGTGTTGATTTTATTAATTTTTTTTAAGGTTCGCTAATAGGAGCTGCAACCCCACTTAAACATTTTTAATTTTTTTTGAAAATATTTTTTAAATAATTTTTTTTAAATATTTTTTTTAAGGAAGGAAACTGGATTTTCTTGTTGGAAAATTTTCTTTTTGGTGCATAGTAGTACCTTGCCCTACAATGGTTTTACCAGTTTATTTAAATATTTTTTTTTCTGAATTAAAATATAATTTCATTTCGAACCCTCGCGTTTTAACAACCTATCATCATTTGTTTTAATTTTTTTTCCTCCCAACTCCAAACCACCTATCAGGGTAGAGTAATATTTTGAAAATTTGAACGAGCCATTAATTTTTTTGATTATTGGGCTACTGTGTCGACACCAAAAAATTTTTTTTTTAAATTTTTTTTTGGGCACCTTTCGGTACGATCCTAGGGTCTTCTTGACCATGGGTTGCATCAATTTAGTTAAAATTTTGGGAATTTCATTTTAACGATTATTAGAGAGTTGCAGTCCTACCAAGACATTATTTGTATAAATTTTTTTAATACCATCGGTAATTTTTTTTTAAATTTTTTTTTGAATTACACACAACATCCTTACTAGTCTAATTCAACGCAATTTCAGCGAGCCGATTTTTTTTTAATTGAGCATATTTTACGATTTCTATAACATGAACATCAGTTCCGATGTTTAACGCGTTCACTTATATATTAAGGGATGCTGTGACCTTAAGCAATGCATGTTTCGTGTAAACTCAGAGTAGGTAAGCAGGTTAAAGTGGGTTTTGATTTTTTCTTTTTAGAAAAATCATTGTATACGGCGATTTGGGTTTTTTTTGAGGAGTTTAGTTGTGGAGCCGTTCTGCAATAGCAGGAGTATACCGTAGCGTTAACTGTCTACAACAGCTTTGGGATTTTTTGTTATAGGTAGTTTGTTGTACGTTCCATTTAGGGATAAATTTACCTATTCGGTTGCTGAGGTAAACAAACATCACTTAACTTTAATTTTAATCCAGTTCAGCTAGGATAAGCGCAATTATTTTTTTTTGGTTTTACTCACGCAGGAGTGGAACATAAGACCTGAACACTGCCAAAGCTCTTGTCTCTCTTTTATTTTTTTAAACTTTTTTTATGGCTACTTGTTAATTCTAATTTAGGATTTAAGTAGTTATTTCTCTCTGCAAGGTTGGACGTCATAGTTGGTTGTACAAATACTTAACATAAATTATGATTACATTTTTAAATGCAAATAAATTTTATTTTCTTACTGCTCCGGTGTTCTTCGATTTTGTTCGCGTGTGCCCGTATTTAAGTTTTATATTTTCTACATTTGTGAGAAAATTTATAGTGATTTTCACTGGTGAATTTAAAGTGAAGTTTGTGTTTGTTATTGCGTGGTTTAGTTTTATAATTGGGAGGTATAATTAACAGTTTTAATTAAAGTTTAAAGTTTGAATATAAAAGGCACCATGGCTATTTCTTTGAGTCGATTGTCTGACATAAGGTACTTAGTCAAGGACGAGTTAATCTACGAATTAACATGGAGAGGCATAGCCATTGGATCGGTGGAAGAGATAAAGCAACAGCTCATACTGATTAGACAGAGAGAAAGGACCGATGGAAGTATGAGATACCCTCCGTATCCCTTTAAATTTGGCCAGGATGCTTTTAGCTGCATGAAGAAGCTAGATAGTCTGGTATCGCTGGTAGAGAAGTTCTCTGGTACGAGCAAAGGGGGAGAGTTTAGGAAAATCGCTGTAAGGTTAGAACACGTGTTAGCCAGGATAAATAACATGAATCCGTCTAACTTTGAAGAAAGCCAAACGAAAGGCATACTGGTTGCGGAAACCTTGAGTTTGATTGGGAGGTTGCAAAGCCAAGCAACAGATTTACTAAGAGTTGGCGTTACCTTAGATGATGATGAAGCATCTGAAACCCAATCAACGAGTCGAAGCTCAAACCACTCAACAAATGCTGGCAACACACCAAACCAGTCTCATTTCCCACAACCACAGCACTCGAGCACACAAAGAACAGCTCAACAGCCTACGAACCAACCGTCGGTCATTGCTCCAGTGCAAATGCAAGTGCTAACGAACCCAACTCAAACATCAGTACAAGCACCACTCCCTATGCCGATTGAGAATTACGGTACAACAGCTTTTCAGTATCAACAACCGTCTACCGTTCCTTTGAGTTTAGTTGCCCTCCAAAGTAGCATTGCACCAATTGCTCAGTCCCGACCTTTTTTATGTTCGTCGCCAGTACCAATGTCAAGTGATCCTGGTACTTCATATCATGTTCATATCATGTTGCACCTGTACCTCCGCATAAGTGGAACTTAAAGATTACAGGCGAGAGGGGTACTCTCCGTCACCGCATTTTTTGAGAGAGTGGACAAGTTGAGTCAGGCTAGAGGGGCATTGATCTTTTTGAAAAGTCAGCTTATACTTTTTACAAAGATGTACGTAGAAAAGTCCATACATGGGAACAGCTGGAACAAAGGTTCATGGCAGAATATCTTCCTTCTTCATATGGCGAGAAGCTATTGAAGGAAATACAAAAACGTAAACAAGGCCCTGGAGAGTCTATAGGGACCTATATTGCTGTCATGAACACATACTTCCAAAGACTTGGCTGTCCTGTTTCTGAAGAGGCAAAATTAGCTATCGTCTTCAGAAATATAGCAGACATCTATAAGAATGGGTTGATTGCTACTGAGGTCAATAGCCTATCACATTTGAAGGATCTGTGTCATAGAATAGACCAGAGATATGGTTTAGAGGAAGAAAATTTTACACCTAGAAGAAACCAATCAATCGAACCTGACTTAGCCTACGTTGACGTAGAGAGCGACAGTGACGATTTTACAACAGAAGTCAGTGCAATTCAAATATCAGGTGCCGGGACATCAAATCAACAGAATGTGAATATTCCTGAAAATAGATTTAACAGAGATAGGCAGCAGCCAGCAAGCAGTTTCGCTGCTAGAACTGATAGAGATAGACAACAACCAGCTAGTGGTCAGTCTAGTGTAAATGACAGAGATGGACAACCACCACAAGGTGCTAGACCTGGTATGGCGAATAGGGATGTTGTTTGTTATAGATGCAACCAAACAGGGCACATGGCAATCGGGTGCGCATTACCTAGAGGTAAGCAATGTTATTCGTGTGGTCAGGCAGGGGTAACAGTCAGAGAATGTCGTAATTGTAATCGTCAGGGAAACGGACCCAGGCGCTCGTAGGCGGTCGACCTTCGAGTCAGCCTGAACAAGCATCGACCGATAGGCTAACGTACGTCTTTGATTATGTGATAAGTCATGCTCGTAAAGATGAAAGGCCTTATTTAGAAGTGGATGTGCTCGGAACTAAGTTATTAGGTTTGTTGGATTCCGGGGCTTCACGTACCTTTTTAGGGAATCATGGTTGGTCAATCATCGAGAGGTTTGGTTTTTCACTTGATACGACAAAGAAGACGAGTTGTATTGTGGCAAATGGTCAAAGCACGAGTAGTATTGGGACAGTGCAGCTTCCTATGCGAGTTCAGGATAAATTTAGGTTAATAGAGGTCGTCATCGTTCCTGAGTTGCCGCACACTTTGATTTTGGGATTAGATTTTTGGATTTCGATGGGTATAGTACCGAACTTAAGTACTAATGAGTGGCACTTTGCCGATAATAAAGATGTGATTTGTTCTTTGGAAACATCAGACCAACAAACTACTCTTACGCCTTATGAATCAGAACGACTAGAGGAATTGGTCGTTAAATATAAGACTATTATGGGTGACTCACTGGGATGTACAGACAGAGTAGAACATAAGATTACAACAGATGCAGCACCGATAAGACAACGTTCTTATTAAGTCTCACCGGTCATTCAAAAACTTATTGATGACGAGATCGACGAAATGCTGAAAATGGATGTAATAGAATGTAGTAGTAGTTCATGGGCTTCACCAATGGTAATGGTACAAAAGAAAAACCTAAAGAAATATCGTTTCTGCGTAGACTATCGCAAATTGAACTCAGTGACGGCGCGTGATAGTTATCCTTTACCACTCGTATCCGAGACTCTTGACAAGTTGAAAGATGCTAAGTACTTGTCAACTTTAGATATCAAAAGCGCTTATTGGCAAGTACCAATGGAAGAATCATCGAAGCCACTAACAGCATTCATCTGTCGATGAGGTCTCTTCCAATTTAAGCGTTTACCGTTTGGTTTTCATAATGCACCTGCAACTTGGCAGAGACTCATAGATAGCATCATATGAAACGACTTAGACCCCTACGTGTACGTATATCTCGATGACCTCGTAATTGTCACACAGAGCTTTTCTGAACATATTAGAATTCTTGAGGAAGTCCTACGAAGATTGCAGAATGCAAAGATAACGGTAAGTTGGGAAAAATGCCAACTGTGTAGGCCAGAAATGACTTATTTAGGTTTCGTAGTAGACCGTCGAGGCATCCGAGTTGACCCTAATAAAATTAAAGCCATGTTAGAGCTCCAGAGGCCAAGAACTGTCAGAGAAGTTCGTAGAGTTGTAGGTACAATATCCTGGTATAGACGTTTCATAGAGAATTTTTCAGCGATAATAGCTTCAATTACAGCTCTAACAAAGAAAAATCAAAAGTTCGATTGGACTCCAGACTGCGAAAAAGCATTTATTCAGATTAAGGAACTTTTAGTGACTGCACCGATTCTTACATGTCCAGATTATATCAAGGAATTTGTCATTCAAACAGACGCATCAGGATATGGAATAGGAGCATGTTTAACGCAACCTTATCCTGAAGGAGACAAGGTCATATGCTATTTGAGTCGACCTTTGACTAAGCAAGAACGTGTTTACACGACCACCGAGCGAGAATGTTTGGCATTGGTTTGGGCGATAGAGAAGCTCCGGCCTTATATTGAGGGGATCTCATTAATTTGAAAGAGCCCAGTGGAAGACTTGCTCGTTGCTCTGTAAAGCTGCAGCAATATGACTTTGAAGTAATCCATCGGAAAGGGAAAGATTTAGTTGTCCCGGACATGTTGTCTCGCGCAGTACCTATGATTGATACAATTTCGCAGCCCAGAGACGTTTCAACAGCAATTAAAGATCGATGGTACCAAAAGATGGTAAAGAGGGTCGTAGAATCACCGTTAAAATTTATGAATTGGAGATACACTGATAATAAGTTGTATAAATATGTCAAACAAGAATACCCGCAACTTTCACCATCTAACGAATATTGGAAAGAGGTAGTCCCCAAAGATCATAGGCGTAGAATTATTGGAGAAGCTCACGATCCTCCTACCGCAGGACATATGGGTGTGTATAAAACCTTCCACAGACTGGCAGAAAAATATTATTGGCCAAAAATGCGCCAGGACGTGGCAACTTTTGTAAAGAAATGCTTTGTCTGTGCAGCTCATAAAGGTGATACACAAGGTGTATCTGATCAGATGACATCTCACCCAAAACCAACTCGTCCTTGGGAAATTATTTCAACAGATTTATGTGGACCCCTACCTCGTTCGACAAAGGGTAATTGCTGGATTCTCGTCGTTACGGACTATTTGAGTAAGTTTTCCTTAGTTTTTCCAATGCGAACAGCCCCTACTCAAGCTGTTGTCAAGCATCTTGAGGAGCAAGTATTGATGGTCTTCGGAGTACCCCGTTTGATACTTTGTGATAATGGCCCTCAATACAAAAGTAACGAGTTTAAACGTTTTGCTGAGAGTTATCAGGTTAAAATTCAGTATAATCCGTATTATCACCCCAGAGCAAATCCAACAGAAAGGACGAATCGTACGTTAAAAACCATGTTATGTTGTTATGTGAAAGACAACCACAGGAAGTGGGACGAACAAATACATAAACTTGCCTGCGCGATTCGTACTGCAACCCATGAGACAACCAAGATGTCTCCTAACTTTGTTAATTTTGGTAGGAATATGTGTTTATCAGGAAAAGAAAGAAGGAAAGACTCCAACCCAGTTTTGTTATCTGAAGAGAATGGTGTACAATCCGCAGCTGAAAGTAAGAACGAAGGTTTCTGGAAGCTCTATGCTGATGTTAAGAGAAGTTTAGAGGTGGCAGGAGAGAAAAACGTAGTTCAGTATAATTTGCGTACAAGGGTACCCAACTTTGTTGTGGGTCAGCGTGTTTGGAAGAAGAACTATGTGTTGTCAGATGCTGCGAAGTTTTTCTCGAAGAAGTTTGCACCGAAATTTGTTGGTCCTTATGTGATTAGGAATAAAATTTCTCCATGGATATTTGAGCTTCAGGAACCATCGGGTAAAGTACTACCAGGGAGCTGGCATGCCAAAGACCTTAAGTCGGCAGCGGACCTCTCCGATTAACCTTTTTAGGTTAATCGTCTTGAAGTTGGGGGGGATTATGTAACGTGTCATTTTTAAGTTTAAGGCAACGTTACATATTTGTTTATTTAGGTAAATAATCAAGGCTCTTCGACTCGTCTTTCTGTACACAAATTAAGGGTATTTTATAGAGCTTGGTTTGGAGGCTATATAGAGTCCAAAAAGTTACCTTATAAAGGAGACATTCCATCGAATTACTGTGGACACTACGCACACCGTATTATCTGGACATCGTTATTGGAATTTAGGATCACAGGTTTCGGAAAATCACATAAAAACTTTTGATTGTTTTGTTTATCTGCAGAGTTTCGTAATTCTCTTTGACGTTCACGAAAATAAACAGCTGTTCTGCTGGGGAATGGCGGCGTTGCGCAGCACAAATGGTTTCAGTAACAGGGAGGAAACATTTAGATGAACATTTCATTCGCTTATGTTTATTTTCGAGGATATTGGGACAATCCGAACCTCATATCCTTCACGGATTAGCTAGTTTTGATAGCACGAAAACATATTTGGGTCCACGGGTCGACAAGTAACAACCGAGGCTCCGCCCCTTTGATATCTTCATTAATTTGATAAGGAGAAGATAAAATAAATACGAGTTATGCACTTTCGTAAATGGGAGATAAACGAGGAATAAAAACCAGGACTAAAAGAGTAAACAAAATCGTATTTTTATATTATATAAATTTATATATAATCATAGTTATATAAAGTTAATAACTAGCTCAGTTAGTCGGATTGAAGGGTTTGTAGGGCTAGCTAGTGGTGAGCAAACTTAACATCTGAACACTCTTGTGCCGAGTTTAAGCAGTAGTGTGTATTTTTAGGTTCAAGTTCAGAAACAACTTTATTAATGTAGAAATGTTTTACAAAAATGGCATCAAACGATATAGATCTTAGAGAAAACATATATAAAGAGCAAAGGAAACTTTTGACTAAAACTGTAAACAAAATACAACTAAATTCTACACTCAGTCTAGCTTTACTCATATGGGAATTGGTTGAGTGTTCGAATATTCCTGGGTTTGATGCATGCTCGAATCGCCAGTAATTGATTTTACAGTTGATGGTTTCAATGCTGAGCTTCTTATAGTCTAGCGGGTTATTTTCCTCCTACTTGCTAAGTTGGCAGGGGTCCGGTAGGCAAATGTTCGGTCTATGTATGGAGGGTGTCTCGACGTCCTTGTTATAAAAATTTCAACCGTGGAAATAGATCCGACAACACCTCAATGCGCGTTTTACATATTTTCAATATCCCCTTGGTCGATGCTGCCCCCCTATATACCGGTATGGAAGTATTGGTGTATTTCCTCATTGGTTAGTTTGAAAACCGCGGGTTTTTCCTCCAGTTTCGCGAACCGCATTTAGTGATTTTTTGGTGGGAGCGTTTTTTTATAAATAGGTTTGCATCCTTATTTGAATTTAACCGGGAAAATTAGGTTAGTACTGTGCGTTTTACTGTCCCCACCACATTTACGAAGCGGTTTCCGGCGGCTTCATTTTTTTTGTGTTTTCGACGGAGTGCCTTGTCTCTTTCCCAACGAATCTTGGCTAGGCTGGTGGCCGTCTGTTGGTGCCGCCATTGTTCTTGGTGATTATTGGCACTGCAGTAGTTGCGGATTATACCACAGACGGTTTACTGTGAGCCGTCGTTGTTTTAGGCGAATCTAAAGTGACGCTCACACCCTTTTGAAGGGGATTTAAGTCGGCCTACTCCATTTCTACGGGAAATAAGAGTGGTAAGTTCGATTTTATTTTTTTCATTTTTTTTGGATTATTTGAGGACTCTTCAAGAAAATATTTGCCTCCCAAATTGTAATTGTTTTTCGTGTGAAATGTTCTTTTCGACAAGAGACATGGGGAATTTTTGGAGTTTTTTTTATTTTTTTTAAGACCACGTTTTGGATAAAAGCTATTTATTGTTTTTCTCCTTTGTCTACAGCCCTGTCCATTCCATCGACAGTTGTGCTAGACGCTGGTGTGAAGCCGGGTGTAGCCTTGTAACCCTGGGAAAGGTACGTTAGGATTAGTTTAGTTCATCTGTTTAAATCTACTTTATTTTATTGAGTCGACATGGGGTTCTTGATTAAATTACTCGGTATAGGGGAACTTCGTGCAAAATAGACGAATTCCAGGAAACTGAAACATTTCATTTTCCACAGGGTTTTACGCTCGGGGCAAGGAACCAACACTTAAGAAATTAAGACCCATGTGCTGCCCTAGCGTGATGTGCTAAGCAAGCACGAGGGAGGGCGCGAGCAGAGCAGGGGAACTGGTGCAGTAGTGAGGAGACGTCTGGACAACACCAGGTTTACAAAATAAAACACACATCTAACCACAATATAATCAAGGACCAAGGTAGGAGCAAGCTTCAGATATAATCTTTCACATAAATTTTCAATATAATTTAGACATAATCTTTTCATATAAATTTTTAATATAATTTAGACGTAATCTTTTCATATATAATTTTTCACAGTATAATTTCAACATTGCTTGTAAATGCAAGGTAACGGTATGACGTCATAACCCCAATTTTGCGGTATTATTAAGCTAAATTTTATTGTGAAATTGCTATTGCGGTTATTTTGGCGCTGACTCGTTCCCACCAATTTCATTGATTTATATTTCATGTTTCAAGTATTATTCTCAGACTTCAATATTTTTTTTGTATTTTAATCAATTTCATTTTCATCCTCCTGTGAAAATAAACAAGATGAACTAATTTCTTTCGTATTATTTGTACAGCCCAGTGACCAACTTTGCAGAGACAAAAGAGAGATGAGGTTATATTTTTTTAACGGTTTCCTTACATTGTTTTGCCTCATGGGGTAGATCTCGGACTGGCTTGCTGTCTGTCTCATTCTACCTAACGAAAAATGATAACAACAGATATTTGGTCCAGATCTCCCCTATGATGGAACGATTTTGGAAGTGTATTTTTTTTAACAATCATTTATGTAAGTGAGTGTGTCATTTTGATTCATTTGGGAATCTTTTAAATTTTATTTTGTTTATTAGTCAATTTTTTTGGTTTTTTAATTACACAAATACTCTGGAAGCCTCGGAATTAAGTAGAGTTTCATTGTTTGGCTACAACGTTTGGGTTGAACTGTATTTTAATTAAGATCTTCTTTGTAAAACATTGGTATTAAACACTGTGGCGCACTTAAAATTTTCTTATTTCTGAACCCCCCCTTCTCCCACTGTATAAAAGTTACCGGGCATATCAATGTTTTACCTAGCTGGAAAATACAGTTCTGCTTCCAGATATTTGTGTAATTATTCAGTGGTTTTTTTAGTGTTACAAATTGGCAAATTGTTATTATTCTATTTACAGTGTCACAAAATGGCGGCAACGTCTTGTAGTTGCCACAAATGTCACCCAACGCATTTTAATAGGCCACAGTTTATTTTGATATAGCCGCCATGCCATACCGAAGCATTTTTTGTTTTGATGCTAGCAGTCTTTGGCGCAAAAGCTTTATTTTAAACGGTTAGAGATGCGAAAAAATTGCAAGAGACAAAAAAGTTTGCAAACGAAACAAGGATTTTATTTTTTGTTTTAGAATCTATTAGTGGCTTACAACAAAAAATATCCCAGGAAAAAGGTGACATGAGCCCTGAAAAAGTCTAACCTTCTAGATTTTTAGTATCGTTTGGCATGTCTTAAGTGTAATGACAACAGCTAAATATATGTGTTAAATTTGAGCTGCATATCTCAAAAGCTGCACGAGCTATAAACAAAAAACTAAAAAATTTATGAAATTTTAACACCCTGTATCTCGAAAACTAAGCGTTTGCGTGTCTATGTTTATATAAACTTTTTGACTTACAATTACTTAAACACCTTGTATAAATAAAAAATTGTATATGATCCGATTTGAATTAGAAATTCAGTACAAAAAAAACTGTGTACTAAGTAAAACATAGTACATACATAAGTTTGAAACACATATTTAAGTCCTACAAGTTTCTTAAAACATTGTTGCAACTCTTGTCTTATTTTGGAACACAAGTTCCACAACGGCACAGAATTTTTCTTCTTTTTAAAAACATTTTTTGTATTAGAAGTGGACACTCTCATCTATCTTTTATATTTCACCATAAAGATTTCGTTGAGCCTCTACTTATGGAAAATAAAAACGTGATCTGGTTTATTTAGGAAAATACCAGGTATGTCAGATTCCTCTACCCAAATGCAAAAGTGAGTTTTACAAAGTTATGGCATATCATTAAATAAAAAATTATTGTGTGTGCTTAAGACCACACGGCAGAAATGTAAACTTCAACAAGGCGAAATTAATAATACTGGCCTTCATCTGCATCATCATGTCGCTCGCTGAGTTTTCCTCTCACAGTCCACTCGAGTCGACTTCACCCGAATGAGCGTTACATTGCCGAGCCTGACGGCTCAGTTCAATTCAGTACCCACAAAAACTGCTGAACGCGCCTAAAGAAGTTTACACTTCAAAAATCTTCAGTCCTTATGATATCGGACGGGGGGCAGATTGTGGTAGGTTTGTTGTGAGGGGACTGGTTATGGAGGGAGGGGAATATCTCACTTTACCCCTTCTCATAGAAATACAGGCAGTTATACTTTTTATGTAGGAATCTATTTGTATATTATTATTAAACTACAAAAACAGCAATTAAAGTAAAATGATGTTTTCTTTTTCTAGGGGAGCTTATTTTTTTATAATGAGTCACTTAATTATGTCACTAAAATTCTAGAAAAAACAGAGCAGGAAGGTCTAGTCCGCATGTTATTTGTGGACTTGGTCAGCGCCCCTGATAGATTATGTTCATTTCGTTTGAAGGGGGCTAATTTTGATCTTAGAGGGCTTACCCTCCCTCCCCCAAACTACTTCCTTGTCGTATAAACATACATTCATTCCATTCTTTCAAAAAATTTTGGTTTTGGTAATATCTAGTTTTACCAAGAAAAATTGCATTGGATATCTAATTTGGCCCACTTTGCTTGTTGCTACGTCATCTAAGCCCCGTCAGACTGCATTTCACAACAAAAAATAAGCTTGGTGTTATAAAGTAGGTTAGGAATTTAATGTTTATAGTCAACTAATATATTATTTATGTTCAACGTTCGATAGTTTTGGTCTTGTAGCTGTTGTGCGATATGTTCAAACCTCGGAGTAATAATTATTATTACTCTAAGGTTCAAACGTAAGTTTTAGTCTAGTTTTGTCTAGTAATTTTCACTAAATTATTTCCTGTGCGTAAAATACCAGTAAAAACTGTAGGAATTATAAAATTTCAGCTTAAGTTGGTCTTGAGACTCAGGCCCTAAAATTTAAAAAACTTTTGTTTGCATTCCTAGGTACGACTTTTTAAAAATAATTAGAGCTGGAAAATTTGCATCTTCTTGAAAAATATTAGTTTTTAATATAGGATTTTTTTGGTTACAGGTTACTTATGTGTCTACAACAACAACAAACTTCTCAAGCTTGTAAGCAATACCTATCATCTGCTGTTGGTAATGTTGGTCCAAATAAAAAACTTGTTGCAGAGAAATAAACATCCTTCGAGACCAGTAGATGCCACCCAAATCTCTTGTGTGATTTATTCGATTATAGTAATGTAACTATGTAAAAGTGAAATAGAATACAATGTATTATCAAATATTATTTGTTAATTATTATTAAAAATAATATTATTCATAAGAAAAGTGTGTAAAGTGATTACATTTCCACAAACATAAACAGTTGAGCAATATGAAGTGAAGTTCAGTTTGAGAATAGTTTGTTAGAAATAGGTACCAGGCACATAGATAAGGAGGGGGGCACTGGGGTGACATTTTCCTCCTCCTTAAACAAGTTTTTATTATGAAATTTTAGTGTTGGGCACTTCACTACTAAAATGTTCTGTATTCAGTGGACTTGCCTCCGCAAGTGAGAAACAACACAGGACTTTCTATATGGGATTATCCCCCCAGAAAGAAAAGCTATCTACATGCCTGCTACATACTTTGAGTACATGTTTTACAGAACATTTTTTGTTCATTCTCAGAAGGATAATTATTCACTAAAATTTTCTTGAAAATATTTTTGAACAAATTTCTGTTCAAAGAAAATGTTTAGCACTAAATGATTTTATACAATTTTTCATTTAAACAATAAAATTAATTTTAAAGATGTTTCTGCTACCCACGCTTCTTCTATGAGGGTTAACAAAATAACTGCTACATACATATTTTTACTCAAATGTCAAAAAATGCTTCGAACATGCCCCATGTTCTAAAAAAATGTAAAATCTTAATTTTAAAAACTATTTTTCTATAATCACCAAAAACAGTTGTTGATTTTAAGTAAGTACTGTATAGTCGTTATATTAATTTAAAAAAATAAAGTACCTTATGAAGTTTTTACAATAATTAATTCACTTTTTATTTTAAAAAACATTTTGTTCAAAAGGATAATCATTCAATAAAATTTCCTTCAAAGAGAAAATTGTTCAAAAACATTTTCTTCAAATAGAAATTTGTTTGCACAAATTTCCATTTATAGAAAATGTTTTTGGAGAAATTTCCATCCAAGGAAAATGTTTTAGGAGAAAATGATTTAGAAGAATTTTCCATTTGAACATATTTTTACTCAAACTCAAAACTGTAAAATCTTAATTTTAAAATTTATTTTAGCTCACACTACTACTATACCATAGTAGTGTGAGCTATGTTGATTTTTTTGAGAAAAAAAAAGTTGCTCTGAGAGTTTAAGTGAAAATATGTCGTGTGTGATCTCAAACGAAAGGTAATTGAGTCTGGAGTTAAACAAAATACATTTTAGTTTAAAAAAAAGGGTGGGGGTAGATTTCAAAAATTAGAGTTTAAGTCAAAACATGGCTTGTGTGGTATCAAACGAAAGGTAATTGAGTCTGGAGTTGAATAAAATATATTTCAGTTTTTAGTTATATTAGCTCACACGTACACTATAACTATAGTACCTAGTGTGAGCTTAGGTACCCATATATTGGCAGAATATTTTTATAATCACCAAAAACACATAAAAAAAATAAAGTACCTTATTAAGATTCTAAATCAATAATTAAATTTAAAAAAACATTTTATTCAAAAGGATAATCATTCAATAAAATTTTCTATATACAGAAAATTGTTCAAAAACATTTTCTTCGATTAGAAGTTTGTTCGAACAAATTTCCATTTAAAGAAAATGTTTTTAAACGAATTTTCGTTCAAGGAAAATGTATTTCAAATAATTTTTCATTAGAACATATTTGTTATAATGATTTTAGTTGTGGGGGTTGCTATAGTCTATAGTTAAAAAAGCTATAGTAAGTACCTATAAGTGTAACTATAACCCTGCCAAATTAAATTAAAAAAATAGGCACCTATTAAAAATTGGTAAACTAACCATGTATAACATGGGCGTAGTCAGGGTCTCACTCAGGGTCGGGCAAAAAAGCAAAAAATTTTATAGCTCCCCTTTAATTATTGTATTACTAAATGAGCTAAAGCCAGGATGGGGCAGGTGACAAGGCAGGGTGGGGCAAGTGCCCCACCCTGACTACGCCCATGATGTATAACCATCCAAAGAATACCAATATTATTTAAATGTTTTATTACCAAATTTGAGTTAAGCCCCTCAAAAAAATTGACCCAGTTATATTCCTTATAAGGAATATAAACACTCAAGAGGGGGAGATTGGCTTTGCGTCATGATTACACGCAATGTTTTTAATGTGTTTTTTCTTGAAAATGCGTTACGAGGGGGAGTTAAAAATCCTGAATTTTTGCGTTGCATAATTTAAGGATGTTCCCCTATACATATCCATTATTTTGAATTTTTATGATGATTTTAACTTTGTATACTAACTATAGGTAGGTACGTTTCTTTTCATATTTCATCAGGAGATTTTATGAGTGAAGCTTCAAGACTATGTAGAACTATTCATATCTTCTCGTCTTTTGTGAGGGGCATATTTAAAAGAAATGGAGCCCCTCTGGGATGGAAAACTTTGTATAGTATGTTTCTCTTCTTATATCATCAGGAGATTTTATAGGTGAGGCTTCGGGTAGAACCACAGAGGTTATCCAAGTAGAGCTATCCAAATCTTCTTGTCTTTTGTGAGAGGCGTATTTAAAAGAAATGGAGCCCCTCTCTGGGATAATAATCCGCCCCACAGAACACCATATCCGCACGTGTGAGAAATCAACTTATCATTTTTTATAACTAGTAATGTAATTAAAAAAAAAATTCTGTTTGTTTATTATGAAATTGCTTCATACTTCTGTCAAAGTAAGCGTCATAAAAGTCACGGCGAACGGGCGAACTCGATTTTCTGAAATAAGTGAAAGAATTCTACCAAGCTGCACTGACAACACTGCGGCTCGCGATCACTGACTTGCATGAACACTGAGAAATAATTTCGACGTACAATTCGTGTCGGAAAACGGTTTTTGTTTTCTTCATAGAATGAAATTCGTAAGAAAATTAGCTCTAGAATGTTGTGTTTACTAATATCTAAGGTTGTTTTGCCTTTTTGGTTCAAAATATTGAGCAGAAACCTTCCACGATATTTTGCCAGTTCTAGTTGAACTCAATGCAGCCCAATTTTATATGGCTAAAAATTTTAGCTGGCTAAAAACGATCGGAGGTCTAATCTACAAAAATCGACCCCCAGGGATAACAAATAACTGTTAAAATTAATATTTATTTTTGTTTCAATTTTCTTTAAAAAATAAGCAGTGGTGCGATAATTTTGTTCAGGAGTTTATTTTGCCAGTTATTATACTAAAATTACTGCGCTGTGTGTTTTAGCTCACACTACTACTATACTATAGTAGTGTGAGCTATGGTGATCCTAATTTTTTCGAGAAAAAAAAAGTTGCTCCGATTTCAAAAATTTTTATATATCTTTGCGTTTCAGATGATTTTGAAACTTTTTTGTCTTGCTGTCTGTCTGTATGAAACGACCAACCCGCATAACTCAAAAACCGCTTGTTCGATTTAAATGAAATTTGGTACCTAGGCTGAGTCTTGGGCCGTGGTGGTCCCATTAAAAAATGAACGAAATTCACCTAACGCAAGTCACATAAAAGGGTGGCGGTAGATTTCAAAAATGAGAGTTTATGTGAAAATATGGCGTGTGTGATATCAAACGAAAGGTAATTAAGTCTGGAGTTAAACAAAGTGAATTTTAAGTTATTAAATAAAAAAAGGGTGGGGGTAGATGTCAAAAATTAGAGTTTAAATGAAAATATGGCGTGTATGATATCAAACAAAAGGTAAATGAGTCTGGAGTTAAACAAAAAAGGGTGGGGGTAGATTTTAAAAATTAGAGTTTAAGGCAAAACATGGCTTGTGTGGTATCAAACGAAAGGTAATTGACTCTGGAGTTGAATAAAATATATTTCAGTTTCTAGTTATATTAGCTCACACGTACACTATAACTACACTACTTAGTGTGAGCTTAGGTGCCCATAGATTGGCAGAGTATTTTTACTCAGTTTCTCACTAGCTACCTTATTTCAGTCATATTTTAACACATTTTATGGATTTTTGGTAAGTAATATGGTAAAAACTACCGTTAGTGTAGGCGCAAGAAGTAGTTGAGTATGTAAAATATGAACTCCGCAGTTTGACAATGAATTATAGCTGAGAATAGGCCATAGATTAACGATCCGGATGTTGCCGGGACAGTTTTTGGTCCAATTTTTTGACCCGACTGCAGTGCCATTAATTACCATAATCAGAGAATAGTCAATGCATGACTCTTCTGGGATATACGGAACTTATTATAATTTATTCTGGTGGCGTGCGTAATCTACCAGCAATTTTTTTAAATTACCTGACCTTAGTATACTAAACCTTCCCCCCCTACATATTTGGGTAGAGAAGGAGGCCAGGGCAGCAGTGGCAAGGTTCAAGAGCCTAAACCAAGAGCAACCTGGACAAGCTAATGGTAACTTTGCGGGCCTGGCTGAGGTATTCCGGCATAACCGAATACTTAGCATGCCAACGGACTATATGTTACCCAAATACAGCTTCGATGTACCTTTTAAGGTTCTTATACCAACGAGGGAGGAATGGCGGGAGAGACTTGTTCAACTGCTAAACGCCGACCAAGTATGGTATACAGACGGATCTAAAACAAAAAGGGTGTGACGGGACCACGGACTGAAATATCTGTGGGACTTGGAAACTTAGCAACCATATTCCAAGCAGAACTACATGCAATAGAAGTATGCTGTAGAGAGATTACCCGCAGGGACCTCTCAAACAAAAGCATCAAAATCATCTTAGATAGCTTATCAGCTCTAAAAGCATTAAGCTCACACAAAATTCAATCCAGACTAGTCTGGAATTGCCTTGAAACCCTAAGATAGGCCAGCAGAACCAACAAGATCAGTCTTGTCTGGGTGCCAAGCCACACGGGAGTTGAGGGAAATGAAAAAGCAGACGCACTAGCCAGGGCTGGAGCAGAATCCGCGCTGGTTGGACCGGAGCCTTACTTCGGCTTACCTAAGGCCACAGTCACGAAAGAAATAGGAGAGTGGGTTGTGTGAAACCAACGGAAACAACTACTCCGAGGGAAAATACCCCTACTGGCATTGAATTATACTGCTTGCTTAATGCTTTCGTTGGGAACTTGTTAAAACTGTTTGGTTTTCACTATCTCCAATGTCGATCACATTGATACGAGTGATCCCCGTCTGGAACACGTCCTGATAGTCAGAAACAAGTGATCCATGCCAATCCACGACCGGACCGCGTTCGACCATTTGGGCCATCCTCAGGTGAATGTAGGCGATAGCTCCGTGTAGAGCATAAGTTTTTTGAAGTCAACAGAAACCACTACTCCAAGGGAAAATACCCCTACCGGCATTGAATTATACTGATGGCTTGATGCTTTCGTTGGGAACTTGTTAAAACTGTTTGGTTTTCACTATCTCCAACGTCGATCACAGGGATACGAGTGGGTTGTTAGAAAGGGGACTCAAAACTGGCGGGCAACCCCGAGACAACAACACTCCAAAACCTTTCTATGCAAGCCAGACAAACACAGAACGAATCAACTCCTGGAATTAAATAGGAATAGCCTAAGAATAATCACAGGTCTATACACAGGCCAATGCCGACTCAACAAACACATGAACAGACTGGTAGAAAGCAACACACCAGCGTGTAGGTTCTGTGGTGTTGAGGAGGAAACGCCACTTCATCTAATCTGCCACTGCGTAGCAAGACAGAGAACTAGGGCGAAAATATTCGGACCTGGACAGAGAGCCTCAAGATCTTGAGGAAATATCACCAAACAAACTGATCTGCTTCATAAAGAAGAAAGGTATTGGTGATACTTAAGTTGAGATGAGCCACAATAAACCACTTGAGTCGCAGTGGAGGGGCGACATTCGCACCACTCATAGTCAAACCTAACTTAAGTATTTTTCGAAACACTTTTTGACCAGAATAAATTTAGGGGAAATGGGGGAAATATGGGGTACCTAATTTTATAGCCTTATTTCTTCTATTAAATAATCCACATTGCGTTGCTCATTTACAATTAAGTTGGCTAGTATCTTTATGTTTTAATTTTCAGTTTAAGCGATTTAGGACTTCATCATACTTTTATTTTAGTTTTTGTAAAAAGTTGTCTTTCCCCATTTTGCCACGCATAGGGGGTATCAGATTGTATC
Organism: Aspidapion aeneum; assembly: GCA_963576565.1. Taxonomy (NCBI): domain Eukaryota; kingdom Metazoa; phylum Arthropoda; class Insecta; order Coleoptera; family Brentidae; genus Aspidapion; species Aspidapion aeneum. The sequence continues at coordinate 45,174,784 of OY755043.1, forward strand.
AGAACCGATTAGATGAAAAATTAATAAACACAGATCACTCATTTGAAGAGATATATACAAACATAGTAAAAAGCTTGAAGGAAGCAAGCAAAGAAGCTGTTGGATACCAAGATAATAAAAATAACAATAAGATGTGGTGGACGGAAGAAATACAGGAAACGGTCAAGGAGAAAAAAGGCACATACTTGAAATGGCTCAGTACTAAAGAGCAAAGGGACCTAGAAATCTACAGGCATACCAGAAGACAGCCAAGAAATTTGATACGCACAGAAAAGAATGAAATATTCGAGCGCAAATGCCACGATATAAATACACACGTAGGAGGTAGGCAGAGTTCTGAAGTATGGAAATTCATTTCTACAGTAAAAAATCCAACAAAAGAAAAAGTAAACATCCAGATCATCAAACCAGAACAATGGACAGAACACTATAAGGGACAGCTGCAGGAGAGGAGACCCGAATATCTGGCAGTTTCTTCGAGGAGAGACATAGAAGTACATGGAGAGGAAGTAATCATCGAAAAATAAATGATAAGGAATAGTATTAAAAAGCTTAAATCTAGAAAAGCTAGCGGACCTGGGGGAATATATGGTGAAATGCTTAAATCTGGATCAGAGGAACTACTCGAAAATCTTACATATATTATCAATCAATGCATAAACGGACATTCATATCCTCATACATAAAAAAGGAAACAAGGATGGCAACAATTACAGAGGAATTTCAGTAACCAGTACTCTAAGTATATTGTACGGTAGGATTCTTAGAGATCTAATAGAGAATGATTTTCATGAACAAGAAGAAGAAGAGCAAAGTGGGATTCGTGCGGCAGATCTTGTAGTGATAAAGTTTTTTGACAAACAAGTAATTGAGAAAAGGAGCGCCAGAAATATAGAGACTCATGTTACCTTTGTGGACCTACAAAAAGCATATGATACCGTTCCAGTAGAAAAATTATGGACAGTGTTAGAGCAGACTAATATCATTCATACATACATAAAAGCGATAAAAGAACTATACAAAGGGTCAAAATCTAAAATTAAAATTGGAAATCGACTTTCAAAAGAATTCCTGGTAACGAAAGGCTTAAGACAGGGATGTTGTATCTCCCCAACTCTTTTTAAAATATATATCGCAGTAGCTCTAAAAAACTGGAAACGCAAAGTACACAGCATGGGAATACAACTTAACGACTGATTTACCATATACACACTACAGTTTGCTGACGACTAAGTAATTGTAGCTAATGATAAAGAAGACATGGAGTATATGATGAGAAAGTTAACGGAAGAATACCAAAAGTGGGGGTTAACAGTGAACGTGGACAAGACACAGTACTTATGTATTGGAAACGAATCAAGTGAATTGGAACTAGAAAACGGACAAACAATATCTTCATGTAATGAGTGTGTATACTTGGGTGTCACATTTGATAAGATGGGAACAGACTGTAAAGAACTGGAAAAAAGAATAGTAAAAGCAAAAAAGGTTACTGGTTGTCTTAACAGTATTTTATGAAGCAGAGAGATAAAAAAAAATGTAAAATTTAACATATATGAAACAATGGTGAAAAGCACGCTGTTGTATGGAATAGAGACTTGTCGCGTAATAGAAAAATACAAAGCAAAAATGGTGGTTCGATTCGGTTGGTGTCGAAATGGATGCAATAAGAAGATCAATGAGAATAGCTAGAACAGATCATATAACAAATGAGATCATAAAAAAAGAATGGGAATCGAGGGAAGCATAACGGATGACATCACTAAAAGGCAACTGATATGGTACGGCCATGTACAACGGATGAGCGACGAAAGATTACCAAAGCAGGTCCTAGAATGGCAACCAATAGGGCGCAGAAAAAGAGGGCGTCCTAAACTGGAATGGCAACAGTCAATCCAAAAATCAATGAGTCAAAAAAACCTGACGGAAGATGACTGTCAGGATCGAAGGAGGTGGAGAATAGGCGTCGAACAACGTAGAAAAACGTTCTAAACCGACATTGTAGTAGTAGTATACGGGGTACCTGTATGTGGCAAAACTGTCGGGGCGGTTGTGTAATTTAGAATCAATATTTTTGTAAGACAAGTTGTACAAATACTTATTTAAAAAACAAAATGTTGTAATAAAAAATACATTTATAATAATTAATTTTATTATTTATAAAATTTATAAAGAATTACAGCGACCTAATCATCGCTGTCGAATTTTGCGCCAACTTTCATTTATAGTTCGAAAAAAAAATAAAAACAAATATTTTTAGGCAAAATGGGGTATAGGTTACTAGGTATAACATGGTTCCCCGGTTTGGCCCGATAAAAAAACCCTGTTATGCTCCAAACTACCAGTAAAATTCAAACAAAATCATATACAGTAAAAGGCTAATTTTACGGCAACGCGTTTAATTATGAATAATACATAAGCCCACTAATTGTTCAATGTAAACAAAATTTTAAAAAGTCTGTAGAAAATGTACATTCCGTCACAAAATGCGAAAGCTTTTCTTATAATAAACAGCGCACAGCATCACATGTTGATCAAAAATCATATTGCAGAGAGTTCAACCAGTCATGGAATAAAACACCTGATATTAAGAGGTTTGATTATTACGCAGTTTACCAAAAGCTGCGGTACCCCGTTTTCCCCACGTACTCCATTTTATCTCTCTTTCCCCCAAATGGCACTGATCAGTAAAACAATAATATAAAGTCAGTATTACTTAATTATTAAGGCTATTTTAAAATTTCATTTAGTTCATTTATTCATTCTTAATAGCAAATTTTTTTAGAAAGTTATTTTGCAACTCGTGATTTGCAGTGCAGTTTCAAAAGAATATGAATGTGCACTAGTGAAACTAGAGGTCGGGGAGATCGTGCCAAAAATGTCCACTGGGTTCAACACTGAGTTTGTCAGTTGCTCAAAAGAATATTAAAAGTTGCACCAGTTTTCCGAAAAGAATACAAAAATTGCGCTAATGGCGCACCAGGGCTGCATTTTTTCCCAAACGAATTCGCTATAAATACAAGAAAAGTTTTGCCTATTTGAAATTTTGGATAGTTGATACCTTAGAAAATTGAACTTTAATGTTCGAAGGTTAATACAATCTATTCTATCTATCTATCTATCTATCTATTTAACCTTCTTCGATCCATAGGCCTCCTTCAATATCTTCCTCTCTTCTCTGTCTGTCGCCGTGTTTATCAATCTAGTTCATGCATGTTTCTTCAAATCATCCGCCCATATCATTTGAGGTCTTCCCCTACTTCTTTTATTTTCCCAAGGCATCCAGTTTACAATACATTTGTTCCATAGATCGTCTTTCTGTCTGATATTATGACCGGCAAATTTCCATTTTAATTTTGCTTCCTCTCCTCTGAAATCCCTTACTTTTGTTTTATTTCTTATTCATTCATTCCTTTTTCTATCTGTTAGCTTTACTTCTAACATTCCATTGATCTTTGGGCTTTTCTACCTTATCGTTTGATTTTGTAAGTGTCTCGGTCTGGGATACAGAAAGGATACATTGGTTATACAGTTTCGTTTTGAGATACTGAATTTTTTCTTTTTGTTAATATATAGCTTTATTTACCGAATGCTGTCCAGGTCAATGTTACTCGTCTCTTGTTTTTAGTCGTTTGGTTTTCTTTTTTAGTTTAATAATTTGTCCCAGATGTCATATTTTTTAGGTTTGTAGGTTTCTTGGGAATGTGGTTCATTAATCAACTAGCAACTTTTAATTTACATTTATTAACGTTTCGGTCTAAAGACCTTCTTCAGAACATTCATACATTCACATTACATTAATCAAAACAAGATACAAAAAACACAAGTTCAAAAAGACACATCAAATTTTTACGAAACATTTTTAAAATCAATATTATTAAAACGAACTATACGACTATTACTTAGGTTAACCTAGAGTCCCTGTATGTTGACATATTTGGATTAATATATCCAAATATGTCAACATACAGGGACTCTAGGTTAACCTAAAATGTGATGTGTCTTTTTGAACTTGTGTTTTTTGTATGTTGTTTTGATTAATGTAATGTGAAATTGTGAATTTATGAATGAAATTAAAAGTTGCTAGTTGATTAATGAACCACATTCCCAAGAAACCTACAAACCTAATATATATATATATATATATATATATATATATATATATATATATACACAGGGTGTCTCTAAAAGGTCTGTACAAAATCTTAGCACATATTCCTGAGGTCAAAATAAGTCGATTTAAAGCAACTTACCTTAGTCCGAAATTGCTCCGTTTCAGAGATACAGGGTGGTAAATTTAAAAATTAAAAATCGATTCTTTTAATTTTATGAACATTTCTTAACGCATTACTATAAAAATTGGTACTCGGGGGTTTTTTAGGATGCGGAACCTAAATATGGATACCTTTTTACTGTGGCCGTTAGAGGGCGCTTCACAATGCTATATATATATATATATATATTTTCCTCTACTTAGTTTATTCTGATCGTGATATTTTCATCTGTGTTTGTTATGATTTTAGTTTTAGTATCGTTCATTCTCAAGCCTATATTTCTTCTTTCTTGTCTGTTATTAAGACGATATCGTCAGCATATCTTACGTGGTTCAAGTATTGTTCGCTTACTTTGATGCCTATTTCTTCCCAATTTAAGTTTTTAAAAACATCTTTTATTTGAGCCATGCGCAGTTACCTGGTTTGAACCTTATCCTTTACTAAAGGATAATGTTTGACCATACTTGTGTTTCAATAACTCAGGCTACTAGTTTCTTTTTTTAGAGGCAGTGTTGCCGCGCATATAACGTAATGTTAAAATGTAATGTAAATCTAAAATATTTTTAATCCCAGACAATTATTTTAAAAGCTACCAATGTACACCGTAAACACAACGTAATCCTACATTTTCTGGCAGTTTTTCACTGGTATTGCTCTTTTAGTTTTTCTCTTGTTGTTTTCGGAACTTTTTAATTCATTTTGCCTACAGAACACAAAACAGGCTTTTGAGAGATAGATAAATGGTAAAGGGTAAAAAATTAGGGCGTGCAAAAGATCTATTCGGCTATTAATTAAAGATACTTTCACTGCCCAGTACTCAATGCTATCGAAAGCTTTTTTAAAGTCTATAAATGCAATATGTAGTGGAATTTTGTATTAGTTGGCTCGTTCTATTAGGATTTTCATTGTTAATAGGTGGTCAACTGCACTGAAACCTTTCCTAAAGCCTGCTTGTTCTTTTGTTCAATCAAAAGGTTGATACAAAAACTATTGTATTTAATTATGTGAGCGTTATAAATTAGGAAAGTTTCTAAATAGCCAAGTGTAACACTATTTTATTTGGGAAATATTAAATTTAAAGTTGGTTTTTAATGAAATCCCGCGGGAAATTACAGCTGCTCCACGATCGTCTGATTTCTCTCAAAAGACCAGAAGACGGTTTTAACCAGTCTTTTTAGCAGATATTTTCTACGTGACAACAATACCTAAGCAGGGTCGGGTCGACTTTAGGGATGTGACCAAAGGGTCCACCTCTTTGGCGGCGATTTTTAGGGGTTTATTTTTGGAATTTAAGTAAATATATCTTTCGTTCGATATTAAACTGACAAACAGGATGACAATCCCTTTATCCCCTGATTCGTGAGTTTTATTGGACTGATGACCAAGATAAACTTTTAATCAACGACCGGCGGTTTTGGAGCAAAGATCTGGGAATATATAAGTGGAGATAAAAATATAAAAAAAATATGCGGTCAATTTTTTTCAGGAAAAATTATTCTTTTGGAACAATCATTTATAGTTCCATATTAAATGCAATAAAAATTAATTTCTAAGGCGACATATTAATAAAATATTATTGATAATTTAAAAAGATGCATTTTTTTTTATTGTTTATACATTTTTGGAAGTTATTTTGACAGCCAGTATCTCCTTAACTTGTAATTTTTCAAAAAAGGAAAGGAACAATCCGTTTTTGGTGCACAATTATAACTAAGTATGCATTTTTCAATGACAGATTTTCTTTTTTTTGTAAAACCTTTTGTCCGCCACTCCTCTAACTTTCAGAATCCTATATCTTAAAAACAGAAGTGTTGATCGACCCACATGTTATATAAACTTTTTCTTTAGAAATAACCTCCTTTATCCATCTAAGGCTCCTCAGTATATATATTTTTTGGATAAACTTTAAGGTACTCGAATATCGAAAGTCTTTGGAAAATATTTAACTTTTTGGCCAAAACTCTTATTTTTTTGCAAAATAATTGACAGGGACGCATACAGGGTGGGCCAAAAATAGAGCAACAACTTTTATATAAATCTAATCCAACTTAATTCCAAATGACTATAAAATTAAGTACCACATATCGCTGCCTTGCTTTGATAGTGACATAACTGGAAATGATAATTTTTTAGGAAACATTTTTTAAAAATAATGGCCTATAAAATTAAGTACCACATATCGCTGCCTTGCTTTGATAGTGACATAACTGGAAATGATAATTTTTTAGGAAACATTTTTTTAAAATAATGGCCACGACTTGTTCGAAGTCTCGTCAGCGTATTACATGTTTGTGTTATTAGGAAAAATCTAAGAAAACATTTTGCCTTATTATGCCCCCTAAAGGCTACACATATTATTTTTTATGACAGCAAAGAAATCATTACTTGAAGGGTAATGTGCGTGCCACTCAGAATTAAAAAATATTGGATATTTTGATTTTCGCACGTCCCTTCTCCAGGGTTAACATTGCCTTGGGCGGTCAAATGTCTGAGATCAGAGCTGATTTAAGTAAGATAATTGAGATTCCTTTTAGATGTAGGAATTAAAATTTTAATGAATTCTGCTTGAAGAAAAGCGGCTTCATTTTATAGGGTAGGCGCGTATCTTACAAATGGGTCATTCGAAATTCAAATTCAAAACTTTATTTACGCATAGAACAAGTACAATATTTTACTTAAATCCATTACAAAAGTCAAATGAGCAAAAACGACATCAGTAGTCTGAAATACACAGGTAAAAATGATATGAAACATTATACCTATGCCATAAAAACTCAAAACTACAAGATGGCGGATTAAATAAGGACTAACACTAACACAGTATACAAAAGTTTTTCACTTTATTACTGAAAATTCCATATAAATCGTCAAATATATCTATGTCACACTTTGATAAAATATCATTTGTACTAGACATTCGATATTATGGAGAATTGGCCCAGAACAACTTAAAGATTTTGTCCTCCAAAATTCAAATTTCCATTCACATTATACAAGATACAAAGACGATTTTCATTTAAATAATTCCCAAAAATTAATTGTCCAAAAATCAATTTTTTGTAAAGGTTTGTCAGAATTCAATAAATTAAAAAACTCAATAAAAAATGAAAAGAAATTAACCACATTTAAAAAAAGTTTAAAAAAATATTTATTTTCAATGCAGTTTGTTTAATTATAGTATTATTCATTTGGATGCAGGTAGAATAAATTATTGTGTTACAGTTGAAAATATTACTTAGTCTATTAATATTTATATAGCTAACAATTAGATTTTAATGTAATTAACTTTACTATTGTTAAAATTGTAGCATATTCTTGCTAAATAAAGTTTTAAAGTTAAAGTTAAAGTTAAGTTAATTAGTTTTATAAAACGCTATGTTAATAGTTGGGTAACTACATGACCCTGATTAATCTGATACTGCAGTTTTGGGCAGCGCTCTGAAATTTTGTACATAGTATCTTGTACTCATAGGAAAAATTTTTGTTTGCTGTGACCGAAAATGTGTTAGACGGGAACCGTTATATAGGCCCTTCCTTTTCAAAATGACAAAATTTAAAAAAAATCAAGTTAGTGGTCAACAAAAGTGTGGAATACCAGTTTTGCATATTTCGACCATGTCGAGTCGAATGCAGCTATTCCGCACCTTGTCCAACCCGTACTACAGCCGTAAATCCGGTTTAAAAAAAAAACGCAATAATTCGAAATTTTGGAGTTGACTCTACCTGGTTAAGTGAGGTATATTTTTTACATAAATCGATAAGTCGAATAAAAACGCTTTCAACTCAATCCGACTATTACTGTTGCTAGAAATACCATTTTTTTGCAAGTTTTATGTCAAAAGTTACACTTTTATAGTTGACTGTACCGGCACAAGCAAGGTATCGATTCCGCATAATCTGTCAGGGCGAGTCAAATGCAAAAATGCTTTACCCAACCCGACCCAATTAACATAAAATATAAATATATATGTATATTTATGTTATACGCATGCTTTGAGGACATTATTATATACAAAGCCGAGTTCAGGGACATTTTTCGGGTCTATCCTAAAAAAAATCTTATGCGCCTGCTTTGGTGATATTTTTTTTTCCTTAATTGATCTAGGGTCTTCACTGACAAGGTTGGGATACGTTGACGATCAATTAGCAAATGTTAGATTGCACACTTTTCTAGACCCTCTATTCGCCGAGATTAAAATAAAGGCCTTTTTATTTATTATTATTTATTATATATATATAAGTTAAGTTCCAATCATTCACAGACGGCTTTTTAAAAACTAATTTTCTTTATTTAGTAAAACTTATTACTACTACTATGCTACTACTGCTATAGCTAGAACTTGAATGAATTATCTGATTATGAAATGTGCTTTTATATGCTGACCATTCACTTAAATGATAACATAATGATATAATGTTAAAAACAACTTATTAAGATATTAAACTAATGATGTACATAATGATATTTGGTTCTTAATTATAATGTTAAAAACAACTTATTAAGATATTAAACTAATGATGTTTGCATTCCAAAGTTTAAAAGCAATTTACTTATCAATAACAATTTCATAATTGTTATTGATTTTCTTAATGTTCTTTTAAATACTAATTATTATTATTTTTTAACACAGAATAAGGTGGATGTATAGAAGTACATTACTTATATATATATATATATATATATATATATATATATATATATATACACATATATATTTATAATAAATTTACATATATATGTATTATACAGATTGGCTTGAGTGCCGGTAAGGTACAAATGACAAAAGAATTTCAATTTAGAATCTAATTTTTTGGATATCGCTCTTTTTCGCTGATTTGATAATATAAGGTTTAAACGACAAAAAATATTCAATTTAGATTCTGATATCCTGGAAAAAGCTCCTGCTTGGTTGCCAAACAAAGAAAAAAAATGGACGAAACCAGTAAATATACCGAAAGTGTAAACAGTAAACCAGCTTTGTTTAAAAGATATCGGAAAAGGTTATCAAAAAGGAGTTGTTTAGAATAAAAAGTTACGACAGATTCTTAATTTTCAGAAAAATCAATCAACTTTGATTTTGTAATTCATTCATCAATTATTTAAATTTTTCTTTAGACGGTTTTTACCTGATTTTTCTGAAAATTAGGAATTAGTTGTAACTTTTAATTCCAAACTACTTTTCCTAATAATCTTTTCTGATATCTCCTAAAACAAAGGAACTTTACTTTTAACACTTTATATCGAGTCAACCCATTTAAACACCCAGTATTGTTAGCCCACGGATAGAAAAACGTTGAAGGCAATGAATGGACTGTAAATATTATTAATTAATGATATCGCGAGCAAACATAAATATATTGATATGATTTTACGAAATAATCAAAATGTCCATAGGTAAAATGGTTGAAACCACACAACGGTAATCAAAGACAAGCACTCACCTCCTTTGCAGTCAAGTTCTCCTCGTTCCCAGGGGCCCCCGAATGGATCTAATGATGTCACCACGTAGCTGAAGGGTTGAAGTTTCTAGTTCTATGCTTCAGTACACAAAAATCGAGCACTTTCAGGTGTAGATATTTAAAAATAGTTGGAGAACGAAATTAACACGCCTTTTTCTCTAGGCGATTGACAATGATCTCACCGGTTGTTGGTGCGCATGTCCAAATACGCTGAATGCGCTTTGCCTTTCATACAGTTGTGTGTTTTTAAAAATATATATAAACAACCGCGAAATTTAGCGGGAGCTAACATAACTGCCCTCCAAAACACACAAATTAAGAATCTCAACCGGACAGATATAGATATAAGAAAAAGAATCGACCGATAATATAAATGAATGAAAATAGATAAGTATCGTAAGTTTATTTAGAGATAACGAAATCCCGAAAAAAGGCAAAACAAACAAACAAAAAATTCAAAAAAAAAAAAATTAAAAATAAAAAACCTATTGTAATACCCGGTAAAAGGTAGAAAATTAAAATTACTTTTAATTTGGCAAGAGGCACAGTTTTACAACTGGCCGCTTATAAACACCGGTAACCGTTTTTACCGTCGCAACACGCACCTGACCGTCCCCGCCGGGATGCAGTTCGATGACCCGACCGACCGGCCATTTCAAAGGCGTTTGAATGTGATCACTTGTTATGATAACCAAATCATTTAATTTGATATTTGGGGACAAATCAGCCCACTTGTGTCGCTGTTGTAGCGTATGCAAATACTCTATAGAATACCGTTTCCAAAAATCATTATGTAGTTTTTGGATTAGTTGCCATCTCGAGAGCCGATTTAGGGGAACCTCGGACAAATCTGACTCCGGAATTTCAGAGTTGAGGGGTTCAAGTGTCAAAAAATGCCCAGGGGTAAGAGGTTGAAGATCGTGTGGGTCTGAAGAGGCAGGAGATAAAGGGCGACTATTAAGTACGGCTTCTATGCGACAGGTAAAGGTGGACATCTCCATGATAGACAACTTCTGGTCGCCGACAACTCGTACAAAGTGAGTTTTAAAACTTTTGACGCCAGCTTCTGCCAGGCCATTGAAATGTGGACTGAGAGGAGGTTCCAGATGCCAACGAATAGAAAGTCTGGTGGCAGCACTTCTTGCGTAATCCAGTAATTGGTTACGAAACCCTATAAAATTACTGCCTTGATCTGACCAGCATTGCGTCACGCTTCCGCGTCTAGAAATGAATCGATGGAATGCACCTATGAACCCTTCGGTGGACAGTTCCATGGTTAATTCCAAATGCACGCAATGTGTGGCCGTACAGACAAACACACAGACATACGATTTGAAAGCTCTACAACCACGGTAACGATGAGGAATCACAAAGAAAGGTCCACAAAAGTCGATAGCTACACTCGAAAAAGGTTTAAGCTGATTGATTCGATGAGCGGGAAGTGAACTCATTATGGGCGGTCTATAGGGTTTAGGGTTGATTCTAAAACATTGCAAGCACTTGGATATGGTTCTTTGAATTGCCCGTCTGGCAGATAATATCCAAAATTGCTGTAAAAGCAGATTATGTAATGTTTTAAACCCAGGATGAAGATATTGTCGATGAGCGGACTCGATAAGAAGTGTAGTTAAACGATGGTCACTCGAAAGTAAGACGGGGTGTTTTGCAGAATAAGACAAAAGGTCAGATTTTTGTAATCTGCCACCGACTCTAATGATATTATTCTCATCAAGAAAAGGTGAAAGTTTTCGCAAAGGTTTCGGTATTGGTTTATCCTTAGATAACGCAGAAAAAAGCTCAGAAAAACAAGAACCTTGAACGCGTTTGATAAGAAGGTGTAACGCACTTTGCATCTCACCGGTGGTAGGAAAAACAATATTCTCAAAAATAACTTTTTGGTCCGGCGGCTTAGTGGGTTTTTGATAGGAATGGTTTTGAAAAAGGTTAACTATTCGAAGGACATAGCAAATGATACGTTGAATTTTTGATATAGATGAATATTTGATAAGAAGCTGATCTAAGAAGTTGATATCAATTATCGCATTGCAACAGACTTTTGGCTTTTCCTCCAGATTAATCTCTCCGAAATCAATCGGCATTTTTGATTTATGAAAATCGGGCCATTCGTTTTCGGGAGACCACAAAAACGACGGTGCGTTCCACCACATGTCATGTGACATGAGCTGTGAAGGGTTGGCCCCTCGTGACGCAATATCGGCTGCATTCAAAGCAGAAGGAATGTAGCGCCACGAGTTTGAGGGAATGATTTCTTGGATTCTACTGACGCGATTTCCAACAAAGGTTTGCCAGCGATTAGGAGGGGATGAAAGCCAGTGCAATACGACTTGCGAATCGCAGAAAGTAACGATATTTGTAAAAGTTATTTTTCCTTCATAGCTAGATAAAACGAAGTCAATTAATTCGCTTAAAAGAAATGCGCCTAGGAGTTCTAGCCTAGCCAAAGTTTGTGACTTTATAGGCGCGACCCTAGATTTTGCAGATATGAGAGAAACAGATATATTGTTTTCCTCTTCTACACGAAAATATACGACGCCTGCGTAGCCTCGAATTGAAGCGTCACAGAAGCCGATGATTTGACAGGTATTGGTTTTTGACAGTTTGATTTGTCGGGGTAATTGAAAATTGGAAAGAAGCGGGAATTCAGAACGAAGTTTGTTCCAAGAGTCGATGATAGAAGAATCTGGTTCTTCGTCCCAGCCTACTTTCGATATCCACAACTGTTGCAAAATAAATTTTGCTTGTAGCAACAAGGGACAAAGAAAACCTAAGGGGTCGAAGATTGTTCCTATGATAGATAAAATAGAACGTTTGGTTGGGGGTTTGTCCTTCATTCGGCATTGATAAGAAAAAATGTCGTTTTTTGGATGCCATTGAAGTCCTAAAACTTTGATAAAGTGGGGTTCCTCCTTGTCGAAAGAGAGAGGCATTTGACGATCGGACTCTGGCAATGTTGCCAATAACTCAGGACAATTGCTTGCCCATTTTTTAAGTTCAAATCCTCCCGACTTCAACAAATCATTGAGTTCTGTTTGAAGGGAGAGAGCTTCAGAAAGCGAAGGGCTAGTTCCCAAGATATCGTCGATATAGATTGACGTTTTTAGAACAGTACTAGCCATAGGAAAACGTTCCTTTTCTCTCTCTGCCAGCTCATTTAAGGTACGCATGGCTAGAAAAGGTGAGCATGTCATGCCAAAAGTGACAGTAGAAAGTTCCCACACTGAAAGTGGGTCCTGTGGAGAAAACCTCCACAATATCCTTTGATAAGGACGGTGATAAGGATTGATAAGGACTTGACGGAACATCTGTTTGATATCAGCAATGTAGGCAATAGGATTAAGACGAAATGTAAGGAGTAAAGAAGCAATATCTTTTTGAAGTTTCGGTCCAGATAACAATGTGTCATTGAGACTAATATTTTTTGGGGTGACTGCTGAACAATCCCAGACCACCCTTAATTTTGTACTCAAGCTTTCCGGCTTTAAAACGCAATGATGTGCTAAAAAACACGATACGTCGACCTTTGGTTGACTAGATAAAACCAAACTCATATGATTAGAATCGATATAGTCTTGCATGAAATTTGAATAGGCAGTGTACAGATCAGGATTTTTGATTAATCTATTTTCTAGAAGTAAAAATCTACGATAAGCTTGCGGATAAGTATTTCCTAGGTCAGGGTTTATTTTGTCTTTAAACGGAAGATCTACCATGAATCTACCGCTCGGTTGCCGTACTACACTAGCAGTAAAAATTGATTCTGCCTGTTTTTCTTCCTTTGATAAGATTTGTTTTTTAGGCAAATGTTCGATTTCCCAAAACCTAGGGAGAATGACCTCTAAAGGAGGTGAATGACTCGTTAAAAAACAACTGGTTCGTTCCGTAAGACTACCTACTTCGTCAACCTTTCCCATGACGACCCAGCCAAAGATAGTTTCAAGGGCTGAAGGCTGCCCTACCTGTCCAAGAACCCTGCCCTCCTTGAAAATCTGTGCGAATAGCTCGCAACCAATAACCAGGTCCACAGGTCTAGATTTGAAATAAGATGGGTCGGCAAGTTTAAGGTTTCCCAAGTGTTTCCACTGATTATCGTTCAAGGAGAATGTAGGCATATTGGAACATAGTTGTGGAACAACAATTGCTTCGAAATTAAGTAAAGGAGTGACTTGTCCTTGTGGCTTAATGTGACATTGAACGAGCCCTTTGGAAGTAAAAGAAGACATCTGATTTAATCCGAATATTTCAGTGGTGTAACTTCGCCTAGGAAGATTAAGACGCTGAATACACTTTTCACTGATGAATCCAGTCTGTGATCCAGAATCAAGCAGTGCCCTTACAGGTTGAAAATTTCCGCAACCGTCCATAACATCTATTATGGCGGTGCATAAAAGAAAGGTACCTGAAGGTCCTGAGGCATTTAATGACACATGAAGATTATTGACAGGTGGTGTGTGAATGACAGCACTAGTATCTTGGCTTCCAGACGCTTGATTAGTTTCTAAGATATGAGTTAAAGTGTGGTGCCTTTTACTATTGCAAGTCCTGCATGAATATTTTGATTTGCACGTATCTACATCATGCAAGGGATGAAAACACGCTAAACATAATTTTTTCTGTTTGACGAAAGATAGGCGATCGATAGGTGAGAGATCAAGAAATGTTTGACATTTCGAAAGCACGTGACCTTGATTACATCGGAAACATTTTATTCCCGTACTCGAATTAGTTGAGCTGCCAGCCAGTCCTATAAAAGGCGAGTTGGATGATTTATAGGTAGGCTTTTGCCCAAACTGATTTCGCATAGAATTTGAATTTTGATAGGTAGGCTTTTGCCCAGACTGATTTTGCATAGAATTTGATTTTTGATAGATAGGCACCTTTTTGGGTGCTGTTGATTGAGGAAGTGATTCCAAAACTTTACATCTTTTTTCTAGAAATTGAAAAAGTGACTGAAAAGTGGGAATTTCGGTATTAGTATTGGCGTGACTCATTTCGAAATTTGAACGCGTTGGAATATCCAATTTTTCTAATAAAATGAAAAAAATAATAAAGTCCCAACTGTCAACGTCAAAGCTAAGTGATTTTAAAATTTCTAGGGATTCAGAAAAGGTGTCAATTAAATTACGCAATTCTTTAGCTGACTCGTTTTTTAAGGTGGAGTTCATAATTGAGCTCAAAGCATCATTTGCGAGGTCTCGCTTGTTTTGATATCTATTGACTAATTTGTCGTAAGCAATTTTATAATTTTGATCAGATAAGCTAATCCCTGATATCAATTTTAAAGGCTCATCCTCGAGATATGAAAATAAATATTGAAGTTTTCGAACGTTACTTAGACTTTGATTTTGATCTATAATGTTATTAAAAAGATCGAAAAAGCTTGGCCATAATTTTTTATCACCTCGAAATATGGGAATACCTAACTCTTTGAGTTTTGGAGTTTCGTATTCGTTTTGTCGAACATATGATCCCGAAAAAGATGGGGCCTCAACCGGAAATATTTTAGAGTAAACCCCCTTACACGCATAAAAATATTTACGAGCTTCTGAAAGGATCGCATCCTGCGTTTTAAATTCCTCATCGTCCGAGTCGTCTAGCAACATAATGACGTCATTATGTGCCAGCATGCATTTATCGAAGGTTTCATCCAAATCGGCATACCTCACTTGAAACTCGTTTCTCGCTCTTTCATCTTTTTCCGCAGTCTGCGACAACACATAACACTCGGTGATCGCAGATAAAAAACCCTTGCGTTTTTGTACGGCTTTTTTGACAGACATGATTTTACCTTTGAAATGACGAAATTGTCGGTAAATATACAATTAACGCTAAATTAATGCTTCTGAAATAGAAAAATGACGAATTGTCGAAAATATGCACTAATTTATCGCCAATTGATAAAAATTGTTTTAAATATCGAAATGATATGATACACCACTGAACTTTTGTTTTGTTTTGTTTTGACTCCTACTCGTTTTGTTTACACCACGCGGAGTAGACCCGTTACCATGGCAGCGGACCAAAAACACGTACTGCGCCGGCTACTTTCTCCGGTCGACGTTTCAACGACGCTGCTGCGAAAAAATTCAAGGCCGCCGTCTTATTGCAAATAATTTATTACTACCGTCGTATGGATTTATTATTTAAAATAATTCGGCTCGAAAGGAACACTTTTATGTTAGCCCACGGATAGAAAAACGTTGAAGGCAATGAATGGACTGTAAATATTATTAATTAATGATATCGCGAGCAAACATAAATATATTGATATGATTTTACGAAATAATCAAAATGTCCATAGGTAAAATGGTTGAAACCACACAACGGTAATCAAAGACAAGCACTCACCTCCTTTGCAATCAAGTTCTCCTCGTTACCAGGGGCCCCCGAATGGATCTAATGTTGTCACCACGTAGCTGAAGGGTTGAAGTTTCTAGTTCTATGCTTCAGTACACAAAAATCGAGCACTTTCAGGTGTAGATATTTAAAAATAGTTGGAGAACGAAATTAACACGCCTTTTTCTCTAGGCGATTGACAATGATCTCACCGGTTGTTGGTGCGCATGTCCAAATACGCTGAATGCGCTTTGCCTTTCATACAGTTGTGTGTTTTTAAAAATATATATAAACAACCGCGAAATTTAGCGGGAGCTAACAAGTATATTGATTGAGAAGTCATGTAATACATTTTTGATAGCATCTTTAAATGACCTTTTCAATAAGCCATAAATAATACGTCACAGGGGATAATTGCAATTTAAAAAAATTAACAAACAAAAACGGGTAAAAAAATCTGAAATTTTGGATTTTTTAGTTTTTGATTTTTAGAACAACTGTACTAAAAATTATTTAACTCGGGAAGGATGTATTCCCAAACCACTTTTTTTGTTGATTTGATATGAATTGACCCTAATAAACAACTTTTAGAAATTCTAAAAATATCACAGCAAACATCGACCTGCTGGTACTTTACTAATATTGTACTTTAACGGCTGGCAACTGCTGGTATTGGCAACGATGTGCATTATTTTGTATTGTCTAATTTGCATATTATATATTATTTAAAAGTGAAAAAAACTCAACATTTTAGTACTTTATTTTTAGTACAACGAAAATTTATTTTTGAAGAATGCCAAGTACAGCCAATGTTAATGGCAAAAAAGCATATTTAAACAACACTTTATTTTATTTCAAAAAAATTTAATATTTTACTGTAAAAATAAAATAAAATTAAAAAAACGGTTTAATAACATTTTGAAGAAAGCACTCTTAAAGTACATTTGTATTAAAAGTTTTACTGCAAAATTAATATAACAGTGAAAAACATTTTAAAAGTATTTTTAAACAGTTGCTTTTAAAGTACCTTATTTTAGTACAAAAAAATTAAATACTTTACTGTGAAAATAAAATATTCACAAAAAAACGGTTTACTAACATTTCGAATGAGGCAAAGTTCTGACAAGTTGATGTTTCCTGGCCTTGCCACTACATGGCAAACACTAGTCAATATTTTACAGGTACACTGAAGAATGTCAAGCTTAAGAATGTGAATGATTTTCTTTGTTTTTAAATTGGTGTAGAATGTTCCATAATCTTTGGAAATATCCTTATCTCATATGAAAAGGAATATTAAAGATCCTTATATAATTATCAAATATTTATTTCCATAAATATGAGACGTCAGTGACGTAATGCCCTTACAATATTTACAATAAAAATACAGTTTTTTGTACTTAAAAAATTAATAAAATGCATGGCTGTAAAAGCACAGTTTTTTTTGTAAAAAAAGTTAAAATAATAAAAAAAACATGTTTTTTTATACTAAAAAATTAAGAAAATGCATTACTTTAAAAGTACAGTGTTTTTGTAAATATACACTTGCTGGCCTGATTCAGGTCGTTGTTCCAAATTAATACGAATTAAGTACTTTCTACTTAGTACTTTGCCATTATGGGCTGCAGTAAAGGCTAGTCTTAAAAAGTACTTTTTTTGTAATCTATGTTTGCTGTGATCTAACATGAAATATAATAAAATTTGCAAGATGCACTGTAAGACCAAGAAGTTAAGTTTCCTTCGTCTAGACATACTTACCTGCTACCTGTGTAAAGTGAAAGTTCAAGTGAAAATGCAATATAATACTTTATATTTAATAATAAAAACTGAACAAGTGATACAATCAGCTTTAGAATAGGTACATTACAAGGGTCATTCCTTGTCATTTTAAGTGTTGAAGGTGCTGCACTCCTTATCATTTAATTTTCAGCATTCTTCAAAGACATAAACTAAAAAGTGGAAGAACTTTATGCTTAAAACCATACCCAGAGGTTGATCAGGGGAACAATCCCGGCTTCCCCCGAAATAGTCGATAAAATGTGTTAAAACTATATTTCTCAGCAACACAAAGAAGACAATAAAAATTTGCATAAAAATTTGGGTATTCTGATAGTTGGTTAATCCCTCCCCCCAAAATTTTTTCGTCCCACTCACCCATCAACTTCGTCGCACCGAGCCATGCCATTTTGGGGAGCTTGAGTTCTAGGCTTAATACCCTAGGCTTAATACGGGAATATAGGGAATGCGAAAAATACTACTAAAAGGGGCTGTGCAGTTGCTTAACACACCCTCAGATAAATGAAAGAATTGCTATGTAAAAGAAACCACTTTGTTTGAAACTCGTAGACAATGATTGTGTTAAAATAAAATTTCGGACTTCCACTGTCTTTATTTATTTTAAAACAAAAGTGTTTTAAAATAAATAAAGACACTTGAAAAAAATTAACAAATTGCGCCGCAGGTGAAAATTTTGGAAAAATTAATTCTTTTGCAGAAGAAATCGCGTCACGGAAAGTTTTTGTAGATATAACGAAGAAAATAGCGCCGCAGGTAAAAATTACTGAATAATTGAGTTTTTGTTGCAACATAAAAAAGCTGAGTAGCAAAATAAAACGCGGTTGCGCGGCAAGCAAAAATGTAAAATTTAAATAATTTTTGGACAAAAATGCGTCGTTGGAAACACTACAGAAATGGGGAAAATAAAAGCGACTCAGGCAAAAATTGGAGAAAAATTTTAATTAATTTTAAAGAAATTTGCCCCACAATAGGAAATTTTTCTAAAATGAAGAAAATGGGGGCATGCAAAAATTTCAGAAAAAACAATTTTCTAAAACATAAAAGGCGCCGCAGGGTAAACCTTTTTGAGCTAAATGGTATTAAATTAAAAAGGATTGTATAGTTTCAATAGAGCCGAGTCAGGAATTTTCACTGACCTCTATGTAGAGTCAGTTTGCTCCTGTTAAATAATGCTCATTTCGTTTAAGCCCGACCAATTTTGATATAAATATAACAATATAAATTTTATTTGCAAACATTCCAACTGACCTACGAAAGTTTAAATAAATGCATATGACATATCGTCCCCTTAGTGCAACAACTAGCTAACTTGAAATTGACAGTTTTGAGAAAATCTCAAGATGTCTGTTTATAAAATGTGCATTTTCGGAGTTATCTATTTCTTGCCAATCTTTATTTGGTTGCTCGTACAAGAAATCTAAATGTTGCATTAAACAGAAGGAAGAGAGAGAGAGAGAGAGAATACAAAATTGGTCAGCTTTAACTGGTTAACTCAAAATGCATAAATTTCGAGTTATCTAGTTGTTGCACCAAGGGGGCGATATAT
Source organism: Aspidapion aeneum (assembly GCA_963576565.1). NCBI lineage: Eukaryota > Metazoa > Arthropoda > Insecta > Coleoptera > Brentidae > Aspidapion > Aspidapion aeneum. Next base: position 45,194,212 of record OY755043.1, read on the forward strand.
TCAAATACGCATACCTTGGCATGCTTATGTATGTCCATTATATAACGTAGGAACTACTTGCTCTCAAAAACACGTCTGGGGAATCGACTCGCTTTTTCAGAAACCCAAATGCAATTAACTAACATAAATACCCAAACATGCCAAGTTTTAGGATCCTGGACCTTTTTCTCTGTAAACTCATCAGATATTTCATTCTCCAGAGAGCGGCAAAATCTTGAAAATGTTAAAATTTGGTTACCCTCTGAGGATGGTTACCTGGACGCCTTGTTGCCTCACTGTTTGACACGCCCCTGTTCTTATAGAATACAATCTGAGGAGAAAAATAAAAAGTAAGTGTTAGTGGTTGTTTTGACGTGACCCAACTTTTGATCTTGTAATCTGAATTCAAAATTGTTTGGAATTTTATGGAGTAAAATCATCGACGTCGTGTCAAAAGAAAATAGACAAAAAAGATTGGAAACAAAGAATATGATAAGTTGGGGGATCTGACTGTAGATGTTGCATTTCTACAGTTTAAAAATATGATAAGAAAAAATAAAATAAAGCTAAATAATTTTTTACCTTCTTAGCCCGCGCAGCAATGGCTGAAGAAGGTGTTGTTTCCGACGAAAAAAAAATTGAGATGACGCCCAATATGTTATTTGGGTATATTTTGTGTTGTTTGTATGTGTTTGTGTGTACGTTCTGTATTTACTGTGACCTCATGTGTGTGCATCATCCTGTGCTGTGGCCTCCGTTCTAGTTGTGACCTCATACACCCTGATTTCACAGCAAAATTGCCTTTATCATTAAAAAAAAGGAGATAAACAAGCAATTTTTAAATTTCCCGACAACATGTCACGTCCTTTAACGGCTGATTTCAAATGATGTTTATTTTTCGAGTTAATAAAAATTTTAGACTTTCGGTTCGTACAAGATGCCACAAATCATGATAAGGCACACATGCATCAACCCGACTTGTGGCATCATTGTATGGTGTCGCCCTCTGAAGTATACACTTTTACGTTCAGATCAATATTTTTAAATGTAAAAAATAGTCAGGCAATGTATGGAAAATTCGGGAAATATTTTGAATAAATTCAAGAAATTCTGGAACATTTAAGAAAAAGTCCGGAAATGTTAAAAAGAGTTTGTAAAAGTTTAGAAAAGTCTGGAAAACTTGGGAAATGTTCTGAAGGGTCTGGAAATTTATGTGAAAAATTTTTAAAAATTTAGAAAAGTCTAAAAATGTAAGAGAGTATGGAAAGGCTCAGGAAACGTAAGGAAAACTCGGAAAATGTTATGGAAGACTAAAAATATTCATAAAAAAACTAAAAAATTTCAGGAAAACTTAGGAAATATTCTGGAAAACTATGAAAATGTTCACGAAAAGTTTGGAAATCCGGTTAAGATTAGGAAAAGTCTGAAAATGTTCAGGAAAAGTCTGGAAAACTCCGGAAATGTTCTGGAAGACTCTGGAAATGTTTTTGAAGACTGAAAAAGTACAGGAAAAGTCCAGAAATGCTCAGAAAAAGTTTAGAAAACTCGGGAAATATTCTGAAAAACTTTGGAATAGTTTAGGAAAAGTCTCGAAATATGGGATATGTTTTGAAAAACCCAGGAAATATTCTTGAAAAATTTTGGAATTGTTCAAGAAAAGTCTGGAAATGTTTTGGAAAAGTTTGGAATATTTTCAGTCTGTAAATCTCGGAAAATGTTCTGGAAAAATCAGAAAATGTTCAGAAAAACTGTGGAAAACTCTTGGAACTTGGAACTATTTAGGAAATGTATGGAAAACATGTAAAATGATCTGAAAAACTCTGGAAATGTTCAGGAAAAATCTTATGGAAAACTTGGGAAATGTTTTATAAAACTCTGGAAATGTTCAGGATAAGTCTTGAAATTTTTTGGAAAACTCGGAAATATTATATATTATATTAGGAAACGTCTGGAAATGTTCAGAAAAAGTATGAAAAACTATGGAAATGTTCAAGAAAAGTCCGCAAAACTCTAGGAAAGTTATGGAAAACTCTAAAATCGGGTGGAAAACTCTGGAAATGTTCAAGAACTCAGGAAAAGGTAACGAAAAATTTGAAAAATTTCAGGAAAAATCTAGAAAAGTTTAGAGTCTGGAAATATTCAGAAAAAAATATAAAATTTCTAGAAAACGAACGAAAAAGTTCGGAGGCTCTGGAAAAGGCGGGAAATTTTTGGAGAACTCTGGAAATATTTAGGAAGTCTGAAAAACTTGGAAATGTTCTAGAAAACTCTGAAAATGTAAAAAAAACTCTGAAAAAGTTCAGGGAAACTCTAGGAATGTTTAGAAAAAGGGCTAGAAAATTTAGGAAAATTTCTGGAACATCTTAAAAATATTTTGAAAAAGTGTGGAAAACATGAAAAACGTTTTGGAAAACTTTGGAAATTTTTAGGAAAAATCTTGAAAATATCTAGAATACTCGAAAAATGTTTTGAAAAGCTCTGGAAAAATTTAGGAATAGTCAAGAAACTGCGGGAAATGTTCCGAAAAACCCTGAAAATATATATCGGAAAAGTATTGAAAACTTGGGAAGTGTGTTGGAAAAATCTTAAAAATTTGTGGTAGACTAGGTGAAAAACTCTGGGAATGTTAAAGGAAACTCCAGAAAATTTATGAAAAACTCTGAAAATATTCAAGAAAAGTCTGGAAAAGATCAGAAAAGATCTAGAAAGGTTTAAGAAAAGTTGAGAAAACGCAGGAAATATTTTGGAAAATTCTAGAAAAAAAAGTCTAGAAATGGTCGGGAAAAAAATTGAACATTTTAGGAAAAGTCTGTAAATGTTTAGATAAAATGCCTAAAAACCTGGGATATATTCAGGAAAACTTTGGTGAAATTTAGAGAAATCTAAGAATGTAGAGAAAACTCATAAAATGTTCTGGAAAACCCAGAAATATTTAGAATAAGTAAGGAAAACTTGGGAAATATTCTTTAAATCTTCAAGAAAAAACTTGAAAATTTCGGCAAATATTCTGAACACCTCTGGAAATGTTCAGGAAACATTTGAAAATGTTCAGGAAAGTTTGTAAAACTTTTCAGAAAAGTCCAAAAAGCTCCACAAGAGTTTTGGAAAAGTATGGAAATGTCTGGAAATACCCTGGAAGAAATCGAAAAAATTCTCGAAAGGTCTTGAAAAGATATGAAAAGTCTAGAAAATTATGGAATACTCCAAGTTCAGAGAAAATATGGAAAATGCGGGAAATTTTCTGAAAAACTAGAGAAACATTTAGGAAAAATCTGGAAAATTCAATAAAAGTCTGAAATTGACCATGACAAGTCTGGGAATTTCTGTAAAAGTTCAGGGAATCTCTGAAAAAATTCAGGAAAAGTCTGCGGATGTTCAAGAAAGCCCTGTTTTAGAAAATCTTTAAAGAACTCTGGAAATGTTCTGGAAATGTTCAGGAAAAATATGGAAAACTCTCAAAATGTTCTGGAAAAAATCTGGACATGTTAAGAAAAGATCTTGGAATGTTCAAGATAAGTCTGGAATACTCGGAAAATGTTCTAAAAAACACTGGAAATTTATAAAAAAGTATTTGAAAACCGGGAAATGTTCTGTAAAACTGTGGAAAAGTTCAGAAAACGTCTGGAAATATTCAGGAAAATAAGTGAAAACTCGGGAAATGTTTGAAAAAAGTCCGAAAAACTCTTGAAAAGTTTAGGAAAAGTATGGAAGCCTTGAAATGCGCTGGAAAAGGTTGAAGAATTTCAGGAAATGCAGGAAATAATCAGGAAAATTCTACAAATATTTAAGAATACGACACTGAAGATAATTTTATTTCACAACTATTTTTTTGACTACACATGATGACTTTACCAAAAATCAAAAAATATACAATATTGCGGTTAATTGTTTGTAAATGTTTATTTCTAAGTTGGCCAAAAGTATTGTTTGTTTCATTTTCCCACACGTCTGCTGACGTATACCTACATTAAATTGAATTTTGGCATGAAAAAACAGCAACATCGTTACACACCAGATAAATTGTATTTACTGTGGCTCTTCGTTACACACCTGGTAAATTGTATTTACTGTGGCATCGATGCCACAAGTCACGTTGTTGCGCAAATCTTTAACTAACTGTAACTTTTGAATGGAGGAGTGTATTGAAGTCTAAGTCAGTATATCTCTTCATCTTTCTCACTCTTGGCTTGGTCTCCATGAGGCCACAAGTCTGGATAATGCACAGATGCCACAATAAATATGTGTGTGTATGTATGTCCGTTACATGATAGCTCCTAAACCGCTTAATCGATTTTCATGAAATTTTCAAGAAAAATAGTGTATAATACTATAAAGAGCTGATTAGATTTCGGTCAAAATCCATTAACGCTAATGATAGTTTTAAAAATTGAATATTTGCTTACTTCTTAACGAAGTATCGCATCAATATAGCAGAACGGTTTGATTTGATAATATAGCGTGGAGTGCACTTGGGGTATGCTAATGGGATAGGGAGGTATCAGATCCGTCATAAATCCATATATTTTCTTTCTACAAACTGTATTAACTCGGCTATACAAAAAAATTAAGTCCAACAAATATAAAAAAAATTGTAAACCATTTATTATCATTGCCGCATAAGTTTTTGTCTTATCGTTAATCATTTTATTCAAATTATCTTATCTTGGTTTACTTTGGCACGGCAGCTGCTAATTTTAAGCTGTTTTATCCTTTTATCAGTTAGCAGAAGTAACAAATTTGTAGGTATAGACATAACATTTTTAAATACTAATTTGAAGATTATTTCTGTAATAATTGGACTGTATCTCGTAAATGGGAGTCTAGGTAGTTGTCCCAACTTTCGCTACCTTAAGCTCGTTATTTTTTAAGTAAGATAAATATTTTATATTATTACTTCCTCATTTGTGAGTCTTCTAATTTGTTTAAATGTTATTTTTTTATAAAAAAAAATAAAAGTATTTGCATCTGTCTCAAGGCTGGTCATGTTATTGTCCCGCTTCTCGTCAAACCCATATCCCACTTTTCATCATATGTTTATTTTGAAAAATAAAAATACACATAGTTAAAAAAGAGTAATGCTTTATTTAAAGAAATAAATGGATCCAATATTAGCACACTTCAAGTGAAGCCATGGTATATCAGCCTTGAAAATAGTTTATTGTAAATATCTCAGAAACTAAAGCTCTTACAGCATTTTTGGTTATAACACAAATTAGTGAGCAAAATGTGGTCTACTATATTCTGGAATGCATATTGATAGTTCGCTCCATTAAAAAGTTAGCATTTTTTGTCAAAAAATATCATCACGCAGTCATTAGCATCAATGGTTTTTGGCCAAAATCTAATCAGCTCGTAAAAGTGTCTAACACTATTTTACCTAAAAATTTTATGAAAATCGGTTCAGAAGTAATATCGGACTTTCCCTATTCTACTGGAAAAAGTTATTTTTTAAAAGCTTTAGAGATCAGTTTTTGACAGTTAACTTTTATAACATTTAATAAAAAAACTGGGAAAAAGACAAGTAAACAAAAACGGCGATTTCAAAGTACTTGCAGGAATATACGCTGAAATGCTCAAATATGTATCAGATAAACTACTAGAAAATCTCACATATATTATCAATCCATGCATAAACGGACATCCAGTACCTGATGATTGGAAATTTGCATTCATATTCTCAATACATAAAAATGGAAACAAGCTGGATTGCAACAATTACACAGGAATTTTAGTAACCAGTACTCTAAGTAGATGGTACGGTAGGATTCTTAGAGATCTAATACAGAATGATTTTCATGAACAAGAAGAAGAGCAAAATGGGTTTCTTTGGGGCAGATCTTGTAGTGATAATGTTTTTTGTCTTAAACAAGTAATTGAGAAAAGGAGTGCCAGAAATATAGAGCCTCACGTTACCTTTGTGGACCTACAGAAAGCATATGATACCGTTCCAGTAGAAAAATTGTGGACAGTGTGAGAGCAAACTAATATCAATCATACATAAATAAAAGCGATAAAAGAACTATACAAATAATAATAATAATAATGTCAAAATAATTCCTGGTAACGAAAGGCTTAAAACAGGGATGTTGTATCTCTCCAACTCTTTTTAAAATATATATCGCAGTAGTTCTAAAAAACTGGTAAACGGCATGGGAATACAACTTAACGACCGATATTCACACTACAGTTTGCTAATGATCAAGTAATTTTAGCTAATGATAAAGAAGACATGGAGTATATGATGAAAAAGTTAACGGAAGAATACCAAAAGTAGGGGTTAACAGTGAACGTGGTCAATACACAGTCCTTATGTATTGGAAACGAATCTAGTGAGTTAGAATTAGACAATGGACAAATATTATCTCCATGCAATGAGTATGTATACTTGGGTTTCACATTTGATATGACAGGAACAGACTGTAAAGAATTGGACTAAAGAATAGTAAAATTTTATGGAGCAGAGAGTTAAAAAGGAATGTAAAATTTAATATATATGAAACGATTGTAAAAAGCACACTGTTGTATGGAATAGAGACCTGTCACGTAACAGAAAACTAAAAAACAAAAATGGAAAGTGTTGAAATGGATGGAATAAGAAGATCAATGAGAATATCTAGAACATATCACAGAAAATGAGATCATAAAAGAAGGATGGGGATCGAGGAAGCATAACGAATGACATCATTAAAAGACAACTGATATGGTACGGCCATGTACAACGGATAAACGACGAAAGATTACGAAAGCAGGTCCTAGACTGGCAACCAATAGGGCGCAGAAAAAGAGGCCGTCCTAAACCAGAATGGCAACAGTCAATCCAAAGATCAATGAGTCAAAAATACCTGACCGAAGAAGATTTTCAGGAAGCCAGACAACGGAAATGTCAAACTGAGACAATAGCCGGACGGCGGCCATTTTGGTCATTCAATCCGCGTTCTATAATCCATGGTAACACGAAATTTGGAATGGCCCTACGGATTTTCCGTAAATAACAACATTCTATTTAAGTGCCTTACGTAGGATGCAGCTGAAGTGGACTTATTATTTATTTGTGAATCTTTACTTACTTACAGATCTGAATTTCGTCTAGCTAAATGCAAGTTGTTGTCTGGTTGCTAAGATATCTGTATATAGAACTTTAATTTCCAGACATAAGCGACATGTAGGAGTAGGCAATTTTAATTCTCTAAAATAAGTCTAAATTTAGGTAGGGAGCCTTTATATTAGAGGAGAAGGTACAAATATGGGCTACCATTTGGCTTATTATTTGACATATCTGACATATTTTTGGTGTAGACATATTTTTGGTGTTTTTTATTTTTTTTTCCGAACAAGTAGAACCTAACAAACGTTATACTGACAGTTATTTGAATTTTCACGGAAAACTTTTTTTATATTTTTTTAAAATACCTACAAATATTAACTCAAGCGTTTTATTCAATTGCAACACTAAAAAAAAACACAACACTTAACCAAAATAACACAATATTATTCAGTGCGACAAAAATTACAGACATACTCGTCTCTATCAGCGCCTGAAACATTGAACCCAGAGTTCACCTTTGCCGGTGTAGGACAACTGGGCGCCGCCAACTCGGCGCCGCCAACTGGGCGCCGCCAACTCGGCGCCGCCAACTCGGCGCCGCCAACTGGGCGCCGGGCCAACTCGGCGCCGCCAACTGGGCGCCGGCCAACTCGGCGCCGGACTAAAATTTTTTTTTTGATAAAATGTGTAAATGAAAAATAAAATATATTATTTATATAAAAACATCTTTAAAAAATCCTTTACGCAATATTTTTTACAAGCTTTTATTTAGCTTCAGATGTTCTGTCTAACTAACTATCTATCAAATCTTGTGAAGCGTTTTTGACACACGTAGTGGTCCCATGACAATACAGGTGGTAGAATATTTTTTTCTTAATGTTGTATTGTCATGGGACCACTACGTGTGTACCAAATTTCATCCAAATCGGATAATGGGAAGAATGTCAAAAATGCATTTTCTATGGAAGGGGGTGGGGGTAGGGGTGGGAGGATATTTTTTTTTAATGTTGTATTGTCATCGGACCACTATGTGAATACTAAATTTCATCCAAATCGGATAATGGGAAGGGTGTTAAAAACGAATAGGATATTTTTTTCCTATTGTTGTATTATCATCGGACCACTATGTGTATACCAAATTTTATCCAAATCGGATAACGGGAAGTGTGTCAAAAACACATTTTTCTATAGAAGGGGTGGGGGTAGGGGTGGGAGGATATTTTTTCTTAGTGTTGTATTGTCATGGGACCACTACGTGCGTACCAAATTTCATCCAAATCGGATAATGGGAAGTGTGTCAAAAACGCTTCACAAGATTTGATAGATAGTTAGTTAGTTAGACAGAACATCTGAAGCTAAATATAAAAGCTTGTAAAAAAATTGCGTAAAGGATTTTTTAAAGATATTATTATATAAATAATATATTTTATTTCTCATCCACACATTTTATCCAAAAAAAAATTTTTAGTCCGTCGCCGAGTTGGCCGGCGCCCAGTTGGCGGCGCCGAGTTGGCCCGGCGCCGAGTTGGCCCATCGCCCAGTTGGCGGCGCCGAGTTGGCGGCGCCCAGTTGGCAGCGCCGAGTTGGCGGCGCCCAGTTGTCCCATTCCGACCTTTGCGGTCTTCAGAAAACCTTATTTTGTCCAGGCATATCATCAATATCGAAGTTTTCATCGGCTGGCATAAACTGCGTTTCGTTATCTTGACTTTCAGAATCTTCCTTTGATTGCGGCGTTCTATTGTTCTTCAATGTTTTGTACGAAATCTTTTCTAACAAACGTAAATTTTAGTATCCGTGAATTTAAAATCAAACAAGTTTTCGTGGCTAATCGGGTAAAAAGAAGTTTTTGTTTCTCTCATATTTTTCCGTGGGTACCTCGAAAGCTTGACCTCACGGGGGTCCAAGATCTAATGGACACCTAATAAGTGTTGACAGTTAACTGTGTCATCCTTATGGGACTCAGAGCACTGCTTGGTCAATGTGACACCCTTGAAAAGTTAATCAGACCGTTTTGCCTGTCATCATACGTCTATAGTGAGAAAACCCTCGCAAGAACCGCCATCTACCGAGATACAAGAGAAACTAGAACAAGTATAAAGTGAAAAATGTATAAACGGAAAGATCGATTGCAAAGAAAAAGAAACCATTCGTGACCTACGAGAGCACCTCTGCCTTTCAGGCCAGATCAACGCTAAATACCGTTTTTACGTATATATCGATCGATGGAAAGATCGATTGCAAATAAAAAGAAACCATTCGTGACCTAAGAGAGCATCTCTGCCTTTCATGCCAGATCAAAGCTGATTAGCGTTTTTACGTACCTTTAGAGATGAGCGTCAACCAGCGGAATTTTAAAGTCAAATATACTAACAAACGTAAATTTTAGTACCCGTAAATTTTAAATCAATCAAGTTACTTTGGGAAAAAAACCTTTTTTAACTGATTTAGTATTTTGTGTGGTTTTATTTATTTTACAGCCCTTTTCATATCTCATTTTTTCTTCTTTCATTTGTTGGTACTCACATTGGAAGTTGCCATAAGTCTTTTGCGCGGTATTCTAAAACAAAGCGCACCATTTTAAATATTGCTACAAATATGGGCTAGCCCATATTGAAAACACAATACTGGCCCATGTTAAAAATAAACTATAAAACTTTTATAACTTCATAAATAATTTATAACATATCTGTGCAAATTTAAAAACAAAATCTAAAAGTACGAACCTTTTGCTGTATCTTGATCGTTAAAAATCAAATTTACTCGCAAAAGCCACTTAGTTTCAACAGCAAATCTACAACACTGCAAAATTTATAAACATCGCAGATACTGAATCACACAGAAAGAAAACTACGCTTATGAAAAGACGAATCCAGTCACCTATAGGCTGTTACGAATACTAAAGCACATGTATCCAGTCACCTATAGGCGGTTACGAATACTAAAGCACATTAAAATAACACTGTAGCTCATATTCCAAGCCTAGCCCATAATTATACCCTTTCCTCTATACGTTCATGCAAAATTGCATGAGCATGATGGGATAGCAGTGACTTCTTAACCTCAGAATGAATCGCTAACGCTTGTTATAACACATCACACGTTGTGGATCCAATCATGCTGGCAATACTGATTTCAGAGCTCCACACATACACTTACTTGAGATTGAGTAAGAAATTGTTGATCATGCGCCCATGGCGGGTTCAACTGAAACACAAAAACAAAATCGTCCAAGATCATAAATGAAAATGGTATAACAGTCCAATCGCAAAAACGGAATTCTTAATAATCGGAGATTATACACAAAGTCATTCATCATTATTTGTAACCGGACATTCTCAAAAACGTTATTCTTCAAAACAAGACACGGGCACAATCGAAGTGATGTAGAACGTCTTTTATCAAAACCAGACAAAATCAAAAAGGACAAAATCAGACGAAGGAACCGAGCCTAGCATGAGCAACTCTCTCCGTTCTTTTCATGTATACTGATTCCGTCTCACTTCCTCTCTTACAAATCGGTCTTATGAAAGTTTGTCGGCAAATTTAAATCGAGAACAAATAATATTATTGTTTTTGGACCCAAAAATACATAAACAAATAAAAATATCTGTTTTTTTCTTTTAATTAGCTCCCCTGTCCTTCTTTTCTGAATCGGTTTTAACCTAACTGAACCGAACCTCTTGGTCAATTTAATGAAAATAAATCCCAACCTAGGGTCTAACACCTGACCTTTTTAAAGAAGGCATTGCTTAATGAAAATTCTGTATGTGTTATGGTAATCCCTGTGTAGATACGGTGTTTTCATAAGGCATGGCAGTAAAAATACTCTGCCAATATATGGGCCCCTAAGCTCACACTAGGTACTATAGTTATAGTGTACGTGTGAGCTAATATAACTAAAAACTAAAATATATTTTATTCAACTCCAGACTAAATCACCTTTTGTTTGATACCACACAAGCCATGTTTTGACTTCAATTCAAATATTTGAAATCTACCCCCACCCTTAAAAAAAACAAAAACTAAAATGTATTTTGTTAAACTCCGGACTCAATTACCTTTCGTTTGATATCACACACGCCATATTTTCACTTAAACTCTAATTTTTGAAATATACCCCTACCCTTTTTTTTAAATAAATTAAAATGTATTTTGTTTAACTCCAGACTCAATTACCTTTCGTTTGATATCACACACGCCATATTTTCCCATAAACTCTAATTTTTGAAATCTACCCCCACCCTTTTATTTGGTTTGTGTTCAGTGGATTTTGTTCATTTTTAAATGGGACCATCTCGGCCCAAAACCCAGCCTAGGTACCAAATTTCATTAAAATAGTCCAAGCGGTTTTTGAGTTATGCGCGTTGGTCGTTACAGACAGACATACAGACAGACAGACAGACAGACAGACATACAGACAAACAGACAGACAGACAGACAGACGGCGTAACAAAAAAGTTTCAAAATCATCTGAAACGCAAAGATATATCAAAATTTTTGAAATCGGAGCAACTTTTTTTTTCTCGAAAAAATTAGGATCACCATAGCTCACACTACTATAGTATAGTATATGTGTGAGCTAAAATTGCAGTGAAGGACGCTTCAATTGCATAGCAATATGGGTCTTTTTTAGGTGATCGTCACAAGCACATTTGAGAATTTCCGGCTATAAATAATTCCGTTTTTAACATAGGACTGTAATGTAATTTTCCTTTATGATCTTAGACGATTTTTGTTTGTCCTTTATGATTAACTATGGGGGCCCGTTCAATTTGGCACACATAGAAACACAACGTTTATTAAAATTCATAAAAATTACAGTTACAAAAACGAAAATTTCTTCTAGCGGTGGTTTGGATGCGGAAAAATGAAGGGTTAAGATGGCGACGAGGTGATCGGACTTCGAAAGCTCGAGTGACCAACCAAGCAAACTCTAACGAATTTCAATGATTCAAACAACACAAGCAAAAAGAAAGTGCTGCCAACAGAAGCGGAGCCAGCACGTCAAACACATACAACAGTGATTTTTAGTTTATTTGGGGCAATATCACAAGTGCATCTAGTTTATCCGAAAAAAATTGGAAAAACGAGTTGACAAGTAATTTGTTTGAAACAAAAGACAAACGTTATTAAAAAGCCGAGTCACAGACAAGGCTTTTTATACGCATGTTAGCAAACGAGTTTTTTGACTTTTTTTCAAAGGATCAATTAGATGCACGAATGATATTTGGTAATATATTTTCTGACTGAACAAAAAATCTCATTTAACAAAAATATGACAATTTATTCAATTAAATATACCAACGAACAATGTAACTTATTGGGTACTATTACTTAGGGTACATACAATTTACGTAAAAGTTGCTACTACTGTGTTATTTCTATCAATTACATACTTTTGAAGTGTAAACTTCTTTAGGCGCGTTTAGCAGTTTTTGTGGGTACTGAATTGAACTGAGCGTCAGGCTCGGCTATGTAACGCTCATTCGGGTGAAGTCGGCTCGAGTCGACTAACTGTGAGAGGAATAGTAGCAGAGCGATATGATGATGCAGATGAAGGCCAGTATTATTAATTTCGCCTTGTTGAAGTTTACACTTCTGCCGTGTGGTCTTAAGCACACACAATATTTTTTCTCTAAACAAAAGTTCGTGAACTGGTTCCCAATGCTGCTATGTGTCTTAACTGTGTTGCTGGGGATGCTTTCTTCTTCGCTGATTTCATCGTCTTGAACATGCGCAAAACGCTCCATCTTGCTGCACAGAAACACTTTTTGAAAAAATTACTTCAAAATGAAAGCATTGTTAGGTTGTTAAGCCATTGTTTTTCCAAAGTCATTCACCGATAACTTTACAAAATTTCAACAATTTTTTATTTTGACAGGACCTATCAAACATTTTATCGGATAAACTTCTGACAGGAGCGGTCAAGCAATTTTTTACGAGTCGTTAAATACCGAGATGAATTCCAAGACGTGCGCAAGCGTTGTTCTGTCACTTCTGCCAACCAATCAACTGAGAGATATTTCAGTATGGTTTTATATAGCAAAACTTTAATAATTTCCAGTTCTTTTTTATGAAAATTCGTCGTTTTTGTGCTGTGAAACCGGTGACGTGCAAGTTGTGTGACAAATTATTTAGTGCCCAATTTAATTTGAATAAACACTGTCATCGGGGTTCTACTGTATGTCTATGCTACGATAAACATTTTTTAAGATTTAGCGCATTTAAATTTGTCAATACTCCCATGGCAAAACAAAATAAACGTGAAATGCAATATAGAAGAAATACTGCATATACCTCAAAAAATATTAATCGCAGCACATAGATATTGTAAATTTTTGAAATTAAAAAGAAAAGGCGAATCTTAAAATGCAAAAATATACAGGGTGTTCCCTCTCAAAAAATCGACTTCATTGTCACACCCTGTACAGGGTGTCCCAAATTCGTTGTTTTTTTGTGGTGTCGGGTATTTCTAGGGGAAATAGAAAAAAACTGAGCCCCCTTTGCGACGCTTAAATTTTAAGAGAAGCCTAAAGGTGAAAACCACATTTAGATATAGCAAGCCGTTTTTAAGCTACGGAGTGTTTTTGTCTGCATTTTGCTTTTGTGTAAATAGCTTTCTTATAGATCTTTTCTTGAAGAATTGACAGATGTAAACGGTTTTTATTTATCTGTTTTGGTTTTTAAAATATTGCATAAATTTGTTATTTTTCTTACAGAATAACTCTCTTTTTATTTGATTTTTAAAATCAGCTTAAAATTTCCTTTAAAATGATGTATCACACTCAATATTTTGATTTTTTGTTTAATTGTTTTCTTTATTTTTATTTTTTAATCACCTCTTTATTATTTTTTTATTTTTATGATTTTATAATATTAAAATATTTTAAACCCATTAAGCAAACTAAAATATGTGGCAAAAATAAAAAAAATTATTTTATGTGATATCTCAAAAACTAAACGTGACAAATGAAATTTAATTTAACAGTTTAATTCCTCGTAAAAAAGTGTCTTAGAATTGTTTTCACAGAAATAAAAAATATTAATAAATAAACAAGTTATAGACCCCTTCCCAAAATGCACTTTTTAGAAACACCCCGTAGTTTAAAAACGGCTTGCTATATCAAAATGCGATTTTCACCTTTAAGCTTCTTTTGAAATTTGAGTGTCGCAAAGGGGGATCACGTTTTTTTAGCCCCTCTAGAAATACCCGAAACCTCCCAAAAACATCGAATTTGGGACACCCTGTACATGGTGACGGACAGAAAAAAATTATGTTGGCTTTTAACCAAAAAAATCTACAATTTATTATAGCCCTTTATTTTCAATGATAAAGTTGCTGAGTGCTCAGGTTATAAAAAACCACCCGATACCTACATAAAATCATACCTAAAAATTAGAATTGACCATTATTTTATACCTTGAATTTTTTATTATACGTTAAGCCAAGGCCAACATCCGTTTTGATAGCCCTGGTTATGCTCTTCGATCTCGCGCCAATCCCGGTATTCGCGCCAATAATTTAAATTAGACATTTTGACGTTAATTTTGGCGCATGCTCCTTTGATGGAATTCATCTCGGTATTTAACGACTCGTAATTTATCACTTGAAAACAATTTTTGACGTTGAAAACCGTCTTTTTGATTAGTTCAAATTGACAGGTGGGAAATAATCAGCGATAAATGTCAGCAATTCATTTTGAGGTTAAGAAGTCCATGTGGGATAGTTTTACCTGTAGCCTAATTTAATACCGGATTTACGCTGGTAAGCAATAAGGCGCTGACTGTGACGTAGCACGGTACCCCGACACAAAATAGGATTCTGGAACATACCACCATCTAATCTAATCGTGTCATTGACTGAACTTACACATTATTACCCGATTATTTACCATCTCTTTATAAAATAATTAATAACTAAACAGTGGTCCACTCGTTTTATTTACTAAACTCACACATTGTCATCCAGCTACTTACCCTCTCTTTTTAACTCAAAGTAGTGGGACGGGCGCACCTAATCTAAAACACTCTTGGGAATATTTTGCAAATAGAAGTGTTTATAAGATGTCATTTTGACAATCAATGTCAATCGACTTTCTTCCATCAGCACACAGTGGGCCCGCGGACCCGATTTTTCGCCAAAAAGGTTAAATTAAAAACATACTGAAACTTTTGAACACCATTACTAAAAAAGAGTAGATAGTCCAGTAGGCCTTGAAAAACTTTCAGTTATTTTGTGTGTGTCATTTTTCCTTTCAAAGGAACGCGCTGAAGTACCATATTTGTATGGCGATTTGAACCAGATTTAAAGTCATTTTGTGACAATATTTAATGTTACAATACAAAATTCATATAAAATAAATCTTGTAGAAGGTAAGTAGGTTTTACACCTGTACATTTTGATTCCAATTTTGATGTGTAGACAGGTAAGACCATGGTTTTTGCTTGACATTTCTGAAATTCTATAAAAATATAGATTTGGTATTGAAATTTTTATTTTTTTATAGAGTACATATCTTTCAAAAATTTTACTTTAAATCTGCTGCCACAAGTTGCCCATATGAAGGAGATTATTAATGTACTAAAAAGGGATTTTTTAGGGAAAACCAGTTTTATATTAATAATACAACAAAGCATGTCAGTCTTAACAAAAGTGCTTGTCTATTATTTTAAAGCACTTTAGGCTAACTTAAACAAATACCAATATAAAAAAAAAGTTAAAGATATAAAATATTATAATGTCATTTTAAAGAGAATTTTATACTAATTTCCAAAATCAAATAAAAAGAAGGCACTGGAGGTCAGCAACAAACTTAAATGGAGAACAAGACAACCTCTTAACATGTTTATGCTCACATTTAGCCACGATGAAGATATCAACAAAATTTTTGAAATTTCCAGTATCCTTGGGATTGAATTGGAAATAAAAGCACTATTCACGGATACTTACGGACACACGCAAAAATATTGCGCTAAAGAACCACGTTGCGTAAAATGCACGGTGAAACATCTTACTGTAGAATGCCCCAAACCAAAAGAATCTGAGCCAAAATGCATCCACTGTGGGGGCAAGCATCCTGCTAACTACAGAGGATGCCTTATTGCTAAAGAAATACAAACATTGAAAAATAAACCTAAGAAACCGAATCTCATATCAAACGTGAGTACAAATAGACAAAACCAACAGACAAGAAACATAGTCACACAAAACTCTGTGACAAGGACATACAGCCAAGTAGCAGCAACAGCTACTATACCTGATATTAATATCAGTAGTCAAAATACTATGGAACAAACACTACAATTAATTTTGGAGAAATTGAACAAACTTAGCGATTAACTAAACTAGAAAGTAGCAATAACGGAGCTACCAATATGCCTCAAAATGGTCAGTAATCTTAGAATCCTAGCTTGGAATGCCAATGGTCTCTTGCAACATCAGCAAGACTTGCAAGTTATTCTAGACATAGAAAAAAATTGACGTCTGTCTTGTGTCAGAAACGCATTTCACTAACCAGTCTCACATTAAATTTAAAGGTTATACAGTGTATCATACAACTCACCCTAGCAATACTGCACATGGGGGAAGTGCTGTAATAATTAAAGAAAATATATCACACTATGAGGAGATGGGATATAAAACCATAGAGATTCAAGCTACATTAGTAAGTGTAAAAAACAAAACATATGCATTAGTCATAAGTGCTGTCTATATACCACCAAGGCACTTACTAAAGAAAAATCAATATCTTAATTTTCTCAGAAAATTAGGAAACCGTTTTATAATTGGAGGTGACTTTAATGCAAAAAATACCTACTGGGGATCTAGACTGACGAATTCTAAAGGAAAAGAACTTTTGCAAGCTATTAGTAAATATCAATGTGAACCGATATCAACTGGTAAGCCCACATACTATCCAACAGATCCAGGAAAAATTCCAGATCTAATTGATTTTTTTATAGTAAAAAAATATATCTTTAAGTTTTGTAGATATAGAAGAAAGTTTTGATTTACACTCAGATCATTCACCTATTATTCTAACTCTTAGTAAAAACATAATAAAGAAAGAAGCAAATATCTCACTAGTTAATAAACTGACTGACTGGATTAGTTTTAAACAAAGTCTGTCAGAAAAAATAAACCTATCAGTACCATTGCAAACGCCTGAACAAATCGATAAAGAAGTTGAATATTTTGTTACAAATATTCAACAAGCAGCTTGGGAAAACAGTCCAAAACCAAAGAGAATTTTCAAGGGAAAAAACTATCCAAAGGAAATTAGAGACCTTATATTGGAAAAAAGGAAACTAAGAAGAAAGTGGCAGCAAAGCCTTGATCCTCGGTACAAAACAAATCTCAACAACATGACGCAGCGCATTAGGCGAGAAATTCTAGTAATAAAAAATGAATCTATCAACCATTTTCTTAATGAACTTACAGATGATAAAAATACCGACTATTCCCTTTGGAAAGCAACCAAATATTTTAAAAGACCAATTATCCAAATTCCACCCATACGAAAATCTAACAACCAGTGGGCAAGGAGCAACGAAGAAAAAGCAGATATTTTTGCAAGTCATTTAGAAAAAACATTTCAGCCCCACGAAGCACCAGATGAACACTTTCATTTAAATGAACCCCATCAAATCGAAGACAATATTAAGCTTACATCACCAAAAGAAATATTAACAGAAATCAAAAATATTAATTCGAAAAAAGCCCCAGGGTATGATCTTATTAACGGGGTAGTCATAAAACAACTCCCCAAAAAAGCTATCGTAAAACTATGCAACCTAATTAATGCGTCTTTTGGGCTTAGGCATGTACCTAAACTGTGGAAAGTTGCAGAAGTTATCATGATTCCAAAACCGGGAAAACCACTCCATGACGTGTCATCTTACAGGCCAATATCTTTGCTGCCAATTATATCCAAGCTCTATGAAAAATTATTGCTTAAAAGAATAAAACCCATCATAGAAAGACAAGAAATTATTCCGTCTCATCAATTTGGTTTTCGAGACAAGCATTCCACGATAGATCAAGTACATAGAATTACTAATATAATAGAAAAAGCACTAGAAGAGGGAAAAGTTTGTTCTGCAGTGTTTCTAGATGTAGCACAAGCATTTAACAAAGTGTGGCATGAAGACCTTAATTTTAAACTAAAACGGTTTCTGCCAAAACAATATTCGGATATTTTGGAATCATACATATCTGATAGACATTTTAGAGTAAAACAGGAAAACTCTTACTCAAATTTAAGAGAAATTCAAGCAGGCGTGCCCCAATGTAGCGTACTAGGCCCATATCTATACTTATTTTTCATTTGATATCCCAAAGCCAGAAAATTGCCACTTAGCAACATTTGCCGATGATACTGGTTTATTGACGGTAGAACAATCTATTGAAAAATGCATAGAAAAACTTCAGGATGCAGTCACCCAAGTTCACAGTTGGACCACAAAGTGGCGAATAAAATTAAATAAAACCAAATCAATACATATTGATTTTACAAACAAAAATATAAATCACATACAAATTACAATTAACAACATTCCCGTACCATATTCAAATCAGGCAAAATATCTAGGTATGACACTTGATGCCAAATTGCGCTGGAAAGTACATGTTAAGAAAAAAAAAGAAGAACTTGAGATAAGGTATAGAAAAATGAACTGGCTAATTGGAAGGAAGTCCAATTTAACAATTCATAATAAGTTACGCTTTATAGACAAATACTGAAACCAGTATGGACATATGGTATTCAACTATGGAGTTGTGCTAAAGAGAGTAACATTCTAGTTTTACAAAGATTTCAAAATAAAGTATTAAGCAACATTGTGAATGCACCTTGGTACGTTCGAAATAGTGACCTTCATCGAGATCTAAAAATCGAAACTGTAGCAGAGACTATAAAAAAGTACGCAAAAAGTCATGAAGATAGACTCCATCGGCATGTGAATGTGGAAGCAATTCAGCTTCTAGACAATAATATGCTAGTTCGAAGACTAAAAAGAGTGAAGCCGTTTGAGCTAGTAAACTAAGTGAATCACACAAAAACAAAATAATGCTATAAACACAACACAATTGTGAGTTACAGACTAAACAAAGCGGGGAGAACTGTTGAGTGAACCCTAAGTTTAAATCTGACTTTTCTAGTAAATTAAGTTAAAACAAAATTGCTAATTAGTCTTACTGACTAGACTGTAATACAATAAACACAGTGTGTTTGACAAATAAAAAAATAATAATAAAAAGAACGTCACTTTATAAAAAATACCAACTGCAATATCTCAAAAACCAAAAATTACGGATGAAGTCAACTTTAACAGGTGGATTGTTTATGTAATTTTAAATCATCAGCAGTTTAACAAACCTGACTTTTTACAAACTAATATAAAAACGTGGACGCTTTAAAAATATTTATTTTGTTGGACTTAAAAACACATTTTTCTAGAAAAATCATTCTTATTTGATTATACAGTAATTAGACTTGCAGGTTATCCGCTACAAAGTCAGGGTTAAGTTCGTATTATTTTCTAGTTTTTAGTACAGCCAAAGAATATATATTTTTTAAAAAATCATTTTATGTCGACTATTAACACTCCAAAGTTCTAAATTTCATACTTATCGGTTCATAAATAGGAAACTTCGCCAATTTGGATCCGCTATTTTGATTGATAATTATTTTCTTTTCATTTGAAAATAAAATATTGTTACAAAACCTATTTTTCTAATTTTGGTCAAAAATTAGGTCCGGGAGCCCATTGTGTAGTGCTATGAGTTGAACAGCACTAAAAAATTAGCTGTGCTTTAAAAAGAGATGCAAATGAGTATGTTCCAAAATTATAATTTATGTCGGGGCGCAAATTTAAAGCTACGTCACGAGTCAGTGCCTAATTAAGCAAGCAAGCAACCAAACTTTATTCAGTGGCGGCTCGTGAGGTAGGGCACCACTGTATCGTTCTGCGAAAAGAAGTTTTTTTTTCATTTTGAAAACGTTTTTATAGGTGTTTATTTTATTTTATGCATTTTTGTTTTATTTTATAAATTATATTTGGTAACCCTGTGCAATGCAGTGGATCACACTCGATGCGACGCGAAGAACGGATCACTGAAATTCAAAGCAACAACGTAGAACACGCTTTAAATAGAGTTTTAATAGACCCACCGGCGCCCCGGAGACTCGCTATTTCTCTTTGATGTACCTCAAAAGAGAGAAAGAGCAGCTGGGCGACCCGGGGCTTCTACTCGAACTCATGGAGAGTGTGTATCACGTTTCTGTTGGCTCTTTTGAACAGAGATAAATTTTATCAGTAGCCTATATAAGCGACAGAGATATTGGCCATTTCAGCTTTGTTTGAATCGGATAAAACAAAGAAATTTTGTGCCAGGCCAACAGTTAGTCGTATTAATCGCATTTGGTAAACTTATCACGTCCTTGCAATTCAACTACACGTAAATTTAGTGGGAATAAGGACACTGTTGTTCTGGTAAATATACGTTTTAATCCATCGGTAACGTTTCGACAATGGTTTTTGTCTTCATCAGACTAAAAGGTTACAACTCACTAAGATAATACAAAATACGGCACATTAATACATCACCAATTAAAAATTATTATTCTTTTTCCAATAAATAACATTTAAAATGACCTTATTAAAAATATATTCTTTTTTTTCCTAAATATTTTTTTCCCTTTTAATTTTGTTGTAAATTTTAACATAGGTGTAACTATAATGTGTACATTGTTGGTATTTTCTACATTGTATTATGGCTTGCTACAGGTTTTATTTATTATTATTGTTTTTATATGAAAAGCTGATTGATCTCTTTGTGCGTATTTTATTGAGCCACCCATCAGTTACTATAGGGACAAAATTTTTTGAACCTTTGTATAAAAAAATTTTGTATTAAAAAAAAAGAAGAAAAATAAACCATAATTATTTCTTTATTATAAATAAATAAAAAAATCAGTTACATATACATTAAACGGGAAAAAAATATTTAGGAAAAAAAAAGAATATATTGTTAATAAGGTCATTTTGAATGTTATTTATTGGAAAAAGAATAATAATTTTTAATTGGTGATGTATTAATGTGCCGTATTTTGTATTATCTTACTGAGTTGTTATATTTTTAGTCTGATGAAGACAAAAACCATTGTCGAAACGTTACCGATGGATTAAAACGTATATTTACCAGAACAACAGTGTCCTTATTCCCACTAAATTTACGTGTAATTAATCGCATTGTTTTTGTGCATGGAGCATGAATGTTTTAATTTACGCCCTTCACAATACATTTCAATTATTTTAGCAGAATTTTTTGATACATTTTCAGTCATTTTGTGGCGGAATTTGGGTTAGTTCCTTAAAACAAAATAGAATTAGAAACCCCAAACATAGTAGTACTAGGTATGTTTTATAATTACTTGTGGGTAACTATTTGGGCGTAACACCCCTAATTTTTTTGTACTGACTCAAAATTATGGCACTATCATGTTGTATTGACACGAGTCGCCGCTGATATTACTAATTCCGCAAACCTGAATTTGAGACCTAGCATAAATCCGGCATAATATTAAATTACGCTGTGTGTAACGCCTGCTATACAAAAATTGATTATTGAAGTTAAAGGCCTACAGCAGTTATAAACCTTTTTTAAATATTTTAGTTCTCTCTTTAAAATATTCTCGTGTATTTTATAAATAAGTTTTGTTTTGTTCTTGGAGATAGGCGCCATCCAAAAATTACATAACGAAAAAAATCAGGATTTTTTACCCTACTTTGTTACGCATTTTCAAGAAGAATTAGATTAGAAAATTATTAAGTCTACTGCAATGCTATACCTCCACTTTTCCTTTACCATCGGGCGTTACGTAACTTATGGATTGCCCCAAATGTGTAAAGAATGAATCTTATAAACAGTGGCGTACCCAGAAATATGTCTTGATGGGGCCCGAGATCCCATAATGCCGAATATTTAAAAAATTTAGGGTTGAGGGGGCCAGGGCCCGGCTTGCTCCCCTGGGTACGCCCATGATTTAAATATTTGTTTAATTTCCTTGACCTATGAACGCATCGGGCAGGTTTTTAATAAAAAAACGAAGAAAATATAATTAAAATGATTAAGCTGGAATTAAAGACTTACTGAGACGCCATCCCGTACTGTCAGAGCACCCAAAGGACCCAGAGATATGGTGAGTGGTCTAAGAGATCGTAACATCATCATTTTAATTAGCATTTGGGTTTCCCGATTTTGTTGATACCAGTTGCTTTTATGGCAGGAGGTGCAAACATTCAAACTCTAAAATAAAAATATTAGAGATTAGCGAACTCGAGTAAAAGCTATAGGTATAGAAACATAATTAGATTGGGCTTCGACTAGGGAGGGAACGCCGCCAGTTTTGTACAGATTTTATGTCAGGCGCAGATCTACGGGAGGGGGGTGTAAAAGGGAAATTTCGCCTTCAAATCTCAAAAAAAATATATATAATTTTCACACACAAAATACATGCACCTTCTCTACCCTCCTTAGTTAAAACCTCCTAACTCATAATTTTTGAAAACTGAAATAATTGAGATTTTATAAATTTAATTATGCATTAATACTTATTTAGTGCAAGAAGAGAAACAGGTTTGTAATCATTAGAATTAACAAAAAAAAAAAGAAGTTAGGACGTTTTGACTATGTGACGCATGATAAAATAAGGGAAGACAACTAACAGGAGTACTTTCGTTGTCCTAATTTCGTTTAAAGTTTGGTTGGATCGTAATATGCGAACAAAAGTCGAAAACGAAAAAAAAATGAGTTAAAACGTTTTACTTAAGGAGGGCAGTTCTGGTCAGGTGCCTACCCGATTAGCCGCCAGACCAACTTGCCGCCGAGC
The DNA here is from genome assembly GCA_963576565.1 of Aspidapion aeneum. Classification (NCBI taxonomy): domain Eukaryota; kingdom Metazoa; phylum Arthropoda; class Insecta; order Coleoptera; family Brentidae; genus Aspidapion; species Aspidapion aeneum. The sequence continues at coordinate 45,217,129 of OY755043.1, forward strand.
CAACAAAACCGTTTATATTTTTTTTTATTTAGTCGGTTTAGAACGTTTTTCTACGTTGTCCGACGCCTATTCTCCACCTCCTTCGATCCTGACAATCATCTTCTGTCAGATTTTTTTGACTCATTGGTCTTTGGCTTGACTGTTGCCATTCTAGTTTAGGACGCCCTCTTTTTCTGCGCCCTATTGGTTGCTATTCTAGGACCTGCTTTGGTAATCTTTCGTCGTTCATCTGTTGTACATGGCCGTACCATATTAGTTGTCTTTTAGTGATGTCATCCGTTATGCTTCCCTCGATTCCCATTTTTTCTTTTATGATCTCATTTTTTATGTGATCTCTTCTAGATATTCTCATTGATCTTCTTATTACATCAATTTCGGTAATTTCCATTTTTGTTTTGTATTTTCCTGTTACGCGACAAGTCTCTGTTTCATACAACAGCCTGCTTTTAACCAATGTTTCATATATAATAAATTTTACATTCTTTTTTATCTCTCTGCTCCATAAAATCCTGTTAAGACATCCAATAACCTTTTTTGCTTTTACTATTCTTTTTTCCAGTTCTTTACAGTCTCTTCCTGTCTTATCAAATGTGACACCCAAGTATACATACTCATTGCATGGAGATATTACTTGTCCATTGTCTAGTCACTGGATTCGTTTCCAAGTACTGTGTCTTGTTCACGTTCACTGTTAATCTCCACTTTTGGTATTCTTCCATTAACTTTCTCATCATATACTCCATGTCTTCTTTATTATTAGCTACAATTACTTGGTCATCAGCAAACTGTAGTGTGTATATGGAAAATCGTTCGTTAAGTTGTATTCCCATGCCGTGTACTTTACGTTTCCAGTTTTTTAGAGCTACTGCGATATATATTTTAAACAGAGTTGGAGAGATACAACATCCCTGTCTTAAGCCTTTTGTTACCAGGAATTCTTTTGAAAGTCGATTTCTAATTTTAATTTTAGATTTTGACCCTTTGTATAGTTTTTTTATCGCTTTTATGTATGTATGATTAATATTAGTCTGCTCTAACACTGTCCATAGTTTTTCTACTGGAACGGTATCATATACTTTTTGTAGGTCCACAAAGGTAACATGAGTCTCTATATTTCTGGCGCTCCTTTTCTCAATTACTTGTTTAAGACAAAAAACATTATCACTACAAGATCTGCCTGCACGAAACCCACTTTGCTCTTCTTCTTCTTGTTCATGAAAATCATTCTCTATTAGATCTCTAAGATTCCTACCGTACAATCTACTTAGATTACTGGATACTGAAATTCCTCTGTAATTGTTGCAATCCAGCTTGTTTCCTTTTTTATGTATTGAGGATATGAATGCAATTTTCCAATCATCAGGTACTGGGTGTCCGTTTATGCATTGATTGATAATATATGTGAGAATTTCGATTAGTTTCTCTGATCCATATTTGAGCATTTCAGCATATATTCCGCCAGGTCCGCTAGCTTTTCCGGATTTCAGCTTTTTAATACAATTCTTTATTATTTCTTTTTCGATGATTACTTCCTCTCCGTGTACTTCTATGTCTCTCCTCGGAGAGGCTGCCAGATATTCGGGTCTCGTTTCCTGCAGCAGTCCCTTGTAGTGTTCTTTCCATTGTTCTGGTCTGATGATCTGGATGTTTGCTTTTTCTTTTGTTGGGTTTCTTACTGTAGAAATGAATTTCCATAATTCAGAACTCTGCCTACCTCCTATGTGTGTATTTATATCGTGGCATTTGCGCTCGAACATTTAATTTTTTTCTGTGCATATCAAATTTTTTAGCTGTCTTCTGGTTTCTCTGTAGATTTCTAGGTCTCTTTGTTATTAGGTACTGAGCCATTTCAAGTATGTGCGTTTTTTCTCTTTGACCATTTCCTGTATTTATGCCGTTGTTTAAAATCTTGCCACAGAGCTCTTTCAACTACTTCTTTCCGATGAGTTATAGATTTATATTTGATGGGTGTAATCCGGTAAAAATGCCGTTTATTATTTTTTAACACAAAAAAGTCAAAATGGTGAATCCAAATTTGCGGAGTTTTTATTTATAATACGATTCGTCTCAAATTTGAAACAATATGGAATATATTTTTTTACATAAACCTAAAAAAAAATCAAAATGGCGCTTCCAAAATGGCGGAATTTTCCATTGAATTACCGGTGTATATGAAATTTAGAACTTAGGGTGTTTTATTATCTATTTATAACATAACATGTAAAAATGTAATTCCAGTTTTAGGTCGCTAATTATGATTTTTGAACCAAACATAAAATATAAGTCACAATAGCGGATCCAAAATGGCAATTTAATAAATTTTGGGTTTTATACATAGGTTGCTGATTGTGATTTTTGAATTAAACCTGAAACAGATACGTGCTACATTTGAAACTCTGTCGTGTTTAATGTCGTTGATTATTATTTTGAATCTAAAATTTATGAACCTATGCATTATTTTGGAAGTTTGCGGTGTTTAAGGTCGCTAATTATGATTTTTAAATTAAACTTAGAAAAAATTAAAATGTCTATTCCAAAATGGAGGATTTTTAGCTCACACATATACTATACTATAGTAGTGTGAGCTATGGTGATCCTAATTTTTTCGAGAAAAAAAAAGTTGCTCCGATTTCAAAAATTTTTATATATCTTTGCGTTTCAGATGATTTTGAAACTTTTTTGTTGCGCCGTCTGTCTGTCTGTCTGTCCGGAACATGAAATAACAAAACTGTAGCCGAGACTGAAAAAATTCACAGAAAGCCATGATTTTATCTACATGTGAATTTGGAAACCATTGAGCTTTTAGACACAACTGTACTTGTTAGAAACCAAAAAGTGTGGAGATATTCAAATTAGTAAAGAAATACATTAAATAAAATAAATAGATCATTGTACTGCAGTTGAAGCAAAGCGGAAAGAACTGATGAATGAAGAAAAATTTAAGTTTCTATTAAATTTAGTTAAAACAAAATTAAAAATTAGTTCTAGGGTAATATACAAGGTTAAAGTGATCAGTAATCTCTTGCACCACTGCAAGTGTGCACTGAGTTTCGTATTTTTCGTAATTTGTTTTTTCTTTTTGTAGTAGCTAATTGGAACGTATTGTTATTTATTTAAAAAAATTATGAAATAAAGACATAATAATAATAATAATAATAATAATAATAATAATAATAAACACAGTGTGTTTATAAAAAAAGTTTAATTAACTAACGACACTTATTACTAATAAAAATTACAACAAAAAGTTGAACTTTTGTCACAATAAAGGGCCCTCTTATCTCGATCCAACACTTCTAACGATTGCCTTAATTTACGAGGAAGCCTTATTGGATCCTTCGAGAGCATAGATTTAGAAAATAATTTGATAGCACTTCGACTACTGCAAAACCTCCATTAGGCGCGACAGCATATTGGCCTCCTAATTTTTTCACAGATTTTCAGTAAAAGCGGCTACCCCTAGAGGTCGTCTAGGTGAACAAGCATATAAGGTCACTCGCAGCCCACGAGAAAGACCGGCCCGGGCGCGGAAATATCACGGGACCGTAGGAGGCTCACAAAAAAACGCCTGACGGCCCGCTGTCATTTTAAAACATGTGTGTGTTCAGTTTTGGTATGTTTGTTTACGTCGATTTTTTTTTAATTCGGGCACGAATTTTATGTGAATTTTATCAAAGTTATTAAAATGACGCAGCCCATGAAAAAGGCTGTAGTGGGCTGCGTTAAAATAATTAATAGCTAATGAGTAAATTATAAAGAAAATACCTATAAGATAAACAATGCCGCGAACGTGTAATTAGTGTTGTTCCTTGTCGGTCCAACTATAAAACTGAAACCTAATATGTTGCAAACGGGAAAGAAGTGGCAAAATATAAGATCTTGGATAAGATTGATCAAGTAATAGACATCCTTAGTGACATTTTCGATAGTGAGAGTGAAAAATGTGTACAGTTGTCATTTCTTATTGAACAATTAGGTCTCTTGAAAAGGTAACCTGAGAATCGAAGATATCGTGGATACACTTTAATGTTGGCTTCATCTTTGTTTATCCAGTCATCCAGTGCATACATGTCAATTTACAATTCCAAGGTAATATGTCTTCCGCACCCTCGCAATATTAAAAAACTGATTTGTAAATTATTGTTAACAGATAGTAATCTCTCTGGTAGTGTGAAATATTTAAAAAGTAAGATACAGCTTTTAAATGAACATGAGTTGGTAGTTAACTTACACTTTAATGAAATATATATTAAACTTTGTGCTGGGTAATTTTTCAAAAAATTATTGACGACCACTTCATTCAGTTCATTGAATGTGAAAAGCATCTCACTTATTCACAAAATCACTATAATAAATTATTGTGAAATGTTTTATATTGAAAATTTTTCTTCAGATAACTCTAGCGAGTATTTTTATGGAGAAAAACTATTGTCAAAGCTTGAAAAAATTAGTTTAAGGGCATGTAAAGTTTTTTAAAAAGTACAATGATTTAGTATCTGCTAATAAATCTTTGAATAAGAACTCAGACAAAGATGATGACACTGAAAAAAAAATTAAAAAACTAAAAGCTTAGGTTTGATATGTCCAATTTTAAAACACTTGTATAGGTTTGAAGTTACTAACGATATTATGTACCTAATATATGTACCTGAAGATATTAGAGTGCAAATTTTGTATAATTTTTTATTTTATAGATTCAGTTCTCTTATCCATAATAAACACATATATCAGCAAAATATTTTTTCAATTTTTGCCTATAAAAGAACAAAAATTATTTGTTAATTTATTTAAATTGTGTAAAAACATATAATATATTAAGCAATACAATAAGAATCCTGGGACTCCTAAGATCACGTGACCGGCGACTTGCTTATAACGCGCCATGGCCGGTCTTTATCGTTGGCTGCGAGGGTCACTGGATAACAAAAACTGCGTCGACAGGCTTCAGAACGCCTTACAAGCGTGGGGGGATGGGACAATTCGCCGCGGCCGATTTGCCGCCGGGACAATTCGCCGCGAGATTTTTTGTTTTATGATATTACCATTGGCAATTGTTTAAACATTTTTATTTAGGTTGACTTTATTTTATATATTTGTTTATTAGTTTGGTTATAACTTTTTTTAAACTCTTCCAACTAGGTATGTGGTGGTTGGTAAGTATACAATTTAACATTTTTTAAAATTATTTTTATTGGTTATTAAACCGTTTATAATGATACAGAATGATCGAATATCGAATCGATAAAAAACGAGTAATATACAGGGTGTTCCTTTAAGGATGACTGCCGAATATCAGAAACTAATACCGCTATGACTATGACGGGATTTTTTTTATTAAGTCAGACTTTGCGAATTTACCTTAAATATATTTTTTCTTTATCTCCCCGCAAGGAGGCAGTAATCGCGTCTCCTGACAAAAAAAAAATATTTTTTTGAAAAAGCGGTGTTATCAACTTACAAAAATAATATATTTATATTCCTATAAAAATCTGCATAATTTGGACCCCACGCGTGTACCTTTATGTCGCTTTCCCAGAAAAAGGTAAAAAATATTGATGGGTTAATCTAAATTTTTAAAAAATTTAAGATTTAGGTTTGTTCCTTTTTGAAAATTTTACTGTTTTTAAAAAATACTAATTTGGATCAAATGTCAAAAACATTAGCATTTTTGAGATTTTTTTTAGTAGGTTGAATAAATAACTTTGATCAAAAAAATAATAAATTAATAATTTACTTTTAATTAATCATTAAAATAAAAATCAGTGATTTTAATAATTAAAATTAAAAACTACATAAATCTCCTGAACTATCTCGTTAAAAAAGAAAGAAATAACTTTTAATCAAATTAGATAGATTTATTTTTTAAAAAATAATTTATACAACTATAAAATAGGCATTTAATAAATATAGAGTAAAAATATTGTGCGAAACCATTAAACAATTTTAAAAATAACCTTAAACACCAAAATTTCAATAATCAAATATAAAAAATGGTACAAATTCGGCAAGTTTTTTTCTTGATATTTTTTTTCAGAATCGTAATGAATATTTTAGAGCATATTTGTAGTCAGGAATATGGTGACATCATTAGCAAAAATGTTATTATATTACGAATTTTTAATTCGGATTTGACCAATATATCAACATTCAACCTTTTACATTTTAATTCGCTAATTAAAAACGTCAGTGGATCTTTAAAACAGCCAGATGAACACACTTTATTAAAATATTTTTGGTAAAATTCATAACGCTAATAAGAGAGCATAACCTAAGTTTGATAGGACGCTGCAAACAAATAAACATATAATAATTGCGTTTTTTAAAGCCAACTAGAGTACTACTAGAGAGTGTTATAAATAATTTTGTCCTAAATTTAAGTAAAAATATCGTAAACACAAATATCTATTGTGGCCAGCTTTTTTAAAAATTCGAGCAGTGTGCGTCGCCTTTTAATTCGTGTCTGTGAAAGTTGGCCTTGCTCAATCTGTGAAAGAAAGGCTTATTTTAATTTCATTCGATTTCCCCCAGCCTGTGCAAGCTTGACATGCTATCTATTTATTTTTAAATTTCTATGTTCGAGAGTCACCTTATCAAGAACACGTGTACCTATTTGGATCGCCTTGAATATTATTAAAATTTACCTAGACATTTCTTTGTAAATTTTTATATTAAAGCATCTATAGAAAGAATTCACAGGAAGTACACTGAAAAAAAAAACCGATTTAATTATTAACAAATATTTGGTAAACCTGATTTTTGTTATGCTCATTAACAAATATTAAAAGCAAATATCATTAATTATCGGTAACAAACCTTTTTTAAAGTGTTTAGTTATAAATAATATTTCATTTGTTTCTTTAATAATTTGATGTTTTTTTAAATATTAATTGCCTTATATTAACCATAACCAAAACACTCTTTCTTTTAAGGTAACAGAACGTCTTTGTTATTAATACTTAAAATGTCCCAAATATAAATATAATCTTAATATTGGCAAATATTTCTTTGTGTTTATTACAACAAACATTTTTTGTATAATGTTATGGCGTGATTTTATTATTATAATGGTCTGAATTGGTTTCTATTAATTAACTCGTAAAGTTCACAACAAATTTGGTTACTATTAACAAGCGATATTATCGAGCAATATAACTTTGTACCGTCTCGGCCACAGAACACCAGTCACGGCTCGCGCCTTGTCGCGCGAGATCGTGACGTTTTGGTTGAGATTTTTTGTAGGGGAGAGCGGGGCTAGTTGAGCCACTTTTTACATAAATGTAAATAAAAGCATTATGTTTAAGGCAAATATTGGTTTTTAAAACTATGCATTCAAACTTAAAAAACACTTTTTTCTAGCACCCTTGCAAGCGGCCTAACTAACCCCACCCACGGAGTAAGTTGGGCCATACGATGGGGCAAGTTGGGCATGGTTGAATAATTAAGAACTGCTATGCTGCATAAAATAACAGGAAATTCTTAGATTATTTTTATTGATAATAATAAAATACTAAACTTTAAATTTCTTAAAAAACAAACAATATAAAGTAACCTAATTCTTGCTCTAGTCTGATTCGGAATTACGGTTTTAGCAAACATAAGTAAACCCTGCATCAGCACATGTTTCATGGGCCCAAAACTTGTAAGTTAAACATTGTTCCCATTTTTCTTTTGGTTTACTGTTTGAGAATGGTTCCATGCAGATTAGACAAAATGTTTTTCTATGCTTCTTTTCCTTGAAGACATTTTTGGTTATAGATTTTTCCTTTTTTTTACCTTTTTCACGTTCCAACTCTTCTTTAACCGGAGTTTCAGTTAGTATAGAGCTTTCGACCATTTTCTTCGGTTGATATTCTTGGTCTTTCTTTCGCCAGCTTTCGGAAAAGCACGAATTTTTAAAATTTCCCTAGATTGATTGGTAATAATAGATCACACAATTTTAAGTCACCGGGTGTTTGCCTCAAATTTGAGTTGAAGGGTCTGTGTGAGGTCATAAATAAATAAATGGCGGCTTTTTTACTGTTTTTTCACAATTTTTGGCTTATAACTTCTGCCAATAACTTAGTTTTACAGAAAAACTAATCGTTTTTTCTTTGCAAGAGAACACCAATTAAGATACCGCGTGAACAAGTCCACATCTAGGGGGCCTAATTTCCATAAGAGGGTAAAAAAAAGATAGAATATAGCATATATTAATAAGAGACCGCAATATGCCCGATTCCAGTCGAAAGCGTTTCAGCGTTGCCAAAGGTAACTTTGATAAATAACTACAGGCGCAAGTCGTCGCAGTCTTCAAGAGGCGGACAATCTAAAACATTTGTTTAGGGCGAGAATTATTACATGACGTGATTTTTAGTCCATCATACGTACGCATGCTGATTTTAACCTTAAAATAAAAAAAAAATGTTTTTAGAAAATGTATGGGGTTAGCTGGGCCGGCACACCTACATACAAAATTGAGAGAGTCGGCAATCATTTTTGCGTAAATATTAGCATCGTTATAATTTCATTAAACTCTGTCTAAATATGTAAAGTTAACTATAAAAAATCGAATTGGGGCATGCAGGTGTAATAAAACAATCTGTAAAATGTTTTCCGAAATAACAAAAAGTTACTTACGAGGTCCAAAAAAAAAATGCCTCTGTAGAAATAGCGCGTATCAAAATAGCGCGTATCAAAATAGCGCGCTCATTTGAGCGCGTGTTCAAAATAGCGCGTATCAAAATAGCGCGTGAACAAAATAGCGCGTATCACAACGGCGCGTGATCAAAATAGCACGTATCATAATCGCGTGTTCAAAATAACGCGTATCAAAATAGCGCGTATCAAAACAGTGCGTATCAAAATGACGCGTGTTCAAAATAGCGCGTATCAAAATAGCGCGTATTCAAAATAGCGCGTATAAAATAGCGCGTGTTTAAAATAGCGTGTGTTCAAAATAGCGCGCCTTAAAATAGCGCGTCTAAAAATACCGCGTTTTGAAAGATCGCCATTACAAACGTCGCTGTTATAAAATAGTTCGAGTAAGGGGTCTCTTTCTAACATATTTAAAAAAAAAACTTTCCTGACTTTTTTCCCGGGATCCTATAGGGTGTAACCAAACCGAACCGAACCGAACCAATTCAAACCGCACCGACCTGAAATGAACCGAAACAAACCGAAACATTTTTTCAAAAAATTATTTCCCTAAATTAGCTTCCCGATCCTTATTTTGGTAGGTTTCTATTCTGACCTGTGACCTGGTGATATTTTTTTTGGTTGAAAAAGGTCAGGGAGTTACTGGAAAAAATGTTTGGGTTCGGTTCGGTTCGGTTCGGTTCCATCCGGTTCGGTTCGGTTTGGTTACATACCCTCTAGGATCCCGGAAAAGAAGCCAGGGAAGTTTTTTTTTTGAAAAAAATATGTTAGAAAGAGACCCATTAGTCGAACTATATGAGTTGTGTTAAGTATAGCAAGCCATCGGTTTATTTAATGGTTAAGTAAGTATAACTTATCTGACCTTGCTCAAACTGTTTAGGTGAATATACCTAAGCAGACCTGATACGCGCTATTTTTTACACGCGCTATTTTTAATAGGCGCTATTTTGATACGCGCTATTCTGATCACGCGCTATTTTGATACGCGCTATTCTGATCACGCGCTATTTTGATACGCGCTATTTTGAACACGCGCTATTTTGATACGCGCTATTTTGAACACGCGCTATTCTGAAAACGGGCTGTTTTGAAAATCGCTGTTTTGATACGCGCTATTTTGATACGCGCTATTTCGTTACAGAGACAAAAAAAAATAGGTCAAAATCTGTTCCTTGGAGATACACACATCACAGATTCTCACTGCGGACTAATGCATGAGCAAAGGCGACTTTGCCACGTGGGTGGCGCTGGCAGCTGACGTCTAATTATCGAGTTAATAGGGGTTTCTCAACGTGCCCCTATGCCCAACGAGCCCCGTTCTCCCCTACGTGTCCCAGACCGTCGCAGCACAGAAGAGTCTTCTGAGCTCAAGTGACGTGCGTGCGCCGAAAAATGGCGTAAAGTGATCTGAACTAGTAGTTTCAAACATGTTTTTTACCAAAATGTTACCAGACTCTTTTAATTTTGTTAAAAACCCAAAAAATTAAGTGCAAAGATATTGCAGAAGTTTAGAAACAATGGCCGAAATCTGCGTTTAGTGCTTTTATGGGCTCAATGCGAGCTTTCATTGTATTGGGGCAGTACAAATTGGGTCGTCGACCTGTTTTGGATAATTTATTTGCTTAAAAAACGGGTAAGTTAGGATACTTTTTTCTTTCTAAAATGAAGCTGAGTATATTTTCAAGCATCAAGTTGCATTTTCATTTAAAACTAGATACTAAGATTTATGTTTATGCTGGGTTTTCTATGGTCAACAGACAGGCCGACATTTTTAAGCTGAATTTGTGTGGTTTGTAGTTTCTTTTTGAATGACTTTTAAAAATTGTCGGGTCGATTGCTTAGTACGTATCTTTGTGTGCTAAAACCATGTTGGATACACCCTCAGGCACATCAACACAAGGATCCAAGAAAAATGAATTGAACTGTCAACCTTTAAAAGTGGTCTTAAATTAAGCCGAATTTAGGCAGATAGGAAACTAACTGAGATGGTTAATGTTTTTCAGCTTTTGGTGGAACAAGCCCATTTAGGACTACCAAAGATCAATTACCAGTTATGATACCATAGGACTGAGCATTCAACTAAATCTACTTACGATGTACGTATGTCTATGCAATATAATGGAAATTGATGGATGGTGTGCATCCCATATATGTAGGCCACTTTATTGGTCCCTGTGCAAGCTTACAATTGAACAATGTTGGGCTATGGACACTTACTTCCTTACCAAAGGTAGGTAGCTACATATTTTTTCTTGTTTCATTGTACATTGATTCATATCAGATGCAGCAGACTTTCTAGCTAAGGCTCACTCCTGGTTCTACCATGTAGGTATAATATGTATTGAAAATAGAATAGGCACTTTGCCTTTTTTTGTGTTTCATTCATTATTCTTTATGGATAACAGCAGAAAGCCTGATAAATCTAGAATTACCTAAACTTGTGTGCATTTCTTGAAAAAACATAAAATTTGTTGTCTTAGCCACATTTAGGAAAAACCGAGGGGTGAACAGCTAACCCAAAATGTGTACACCGATTGTGATCCACAATCTTTTGCTAAGATTGTGAGGGATTGTGGAGGACTGTGCAGTGGCGTATCGTGCCTGAAGGGGCGGGGAGGGGGGCGACAGCCCATCACAAATCCTTGTGACCAAAAAAAAAAAGGTCATCATGTCTACTTTGCCGCCCTCTTAATTTACTGTTACCGGTCCTGCTACTTAATAACGATTAGGTCGCTTCGGGCACCAATGGGGCGCCAGTACCCTCGGGACGAGGGGGCGATGAACCACCCGCGCGCCCCCCCCACGCTACGCCACTGGGACTGTGGAAAGATTGTGTGGGATTGTGAAGGACTGTGGTAAGATTGTGAGGGATTGTGAGAGGTTGTGGTAAGATTGTGACACATTGTGAGTAATTGGGACAGACTGTGTAAAGATTGTGAAGGATTGTGGGAAGATTGTGAGAAATGTGTACACCGATTGTGAGAGCTATTCACCCCTCGGGAAAAATTATGTGACATAACTCTCCATAATATATAAAATTTATTTTCTTTTTCAGGTCAGCACTGACTTGAAGGTGGAGGAAGTAATTGAACAAAGGAGAAACATTTTAAAAAAATCACGGGCTACCCATGCGGCCTTTCATTACAGATTTGACAAAATTTTGTGTGCATCTCACATGGAACAAACGTGTGTATATTTCATTAACCAACCTTTCCAAAAAAAACAAAGATTACCAGCCATCATAAAAAAATTTGACTCCACTTTTATAATAAAATACAAATAAATATTTTTCATCAAAACAACTTGCTTTTTATTATTATTAAAATTCTCTTATTATTCTATACCTTATTCATTTCTATAGGGTTAATGGGAAAAAGGACACCAATTTTGATCACACAACTTTATTTCTTTTCGACGATCCATTTTCGTCTTCCTAAGGCTAAGGTGTGTAGCCTGAGAAAAACAAGAAATACAGGTGTGTGATCAAAAGTGGTGTCATTATTTCTATTAACCCTATAGAAATATACAGGGTGTTCATTTTAAAACTTCCCAACCAAAATTTCTCGAAAATGATTTTTTTTTGAGAAAAAGTAAAAACATGTCAATTAATTTATTAAGGAGGACACATTTTGGTTATCTTATAGTTTTTGTAGTACACACCCCCTTTGAAAAAATAAGTGAATATGTCAAAAACAAATTGATAGATTTTCAAAATTTGTACACCTTTGTAAAGATATTTAAGAAACCTTCAAAAAAAAGTGTCAATTGACCCACTTTCCATATTCAAAATATAGGGGTAAAATGTACCCCTCAAGGGGGGTGTGTACTACAAAAATTTTAAAATAGCCAGAATGTGTCCTTAATAAATTAATTGACGTGTTTTTGCTTTTTTTTTTAAAAATCATTTTCGGGAAATCTTGGGTGGGAAGTTTTAAAATGAACACCCTGTATATTAAACAGAACGTCAAACCTACAAATACCTTATTAATGCAAAATAACTAAATATAATTACAGCTACTAATTATATAATAACCCATAATTAATTAATTTAATATTAAATAAGAATGATCCTTATAATAAATATACAGTATATTAATAATTAAACTCACATATATTTTTAAATACCAACAATATATTAGTGCTTGATGTAGCTTTTTTTTAAATATTACCAGACGATTTTGCTTTTATTAACAAATATTTGTTTCAATTGTTGAAATTTCTGATTTGTTACCTGCAAACAATATCTAATAAACCAAATATGGGCAACGCTTTAGTAACAGTTACAAAATGTTTGTTATTGTTACAAAATTCTTCTCTCAGTTTAAGGTCTTGGGATTAAAGTGGGCTTAAGACAGGAAGACCACAAAAATGCCCCTCTTTGTGCGCTCGCCCACTTTTTTAATTTCCCAGACTCCCGCCCACTTAGCACAGGCACGTGTTTTGTACACTCAAAAAATGTGTGAATATAATTGGGAACTTTGGGTAATAAGATTAAAAATTTTGACGGTTTGTCTTTGAAGTGTTTTGTTATTTGTGAAGCAATTTTTTTTTCTGGGTTAAATCCTTTTCTAAGTGCAAAAAAAAAAGGTTCCTATTACTTTACCGTGATGTTCTTATTAGTCCTTATGGGGAAATAAGAACACCAATTCTGCACACCGTTTTAATATAATTATTTCTTAAGGCAATTAATAATTATGAATAATGAAATGGCTCTAATTGTTAAAAAATATGATTTTTGTCATATTTAGGGGTTAATTCTAAAACAATTTGTAAGAAGAAGGAAGAAGTATAAGCTTAATCAATAGTGATTTTTTGTTCATGTTTTTGAACTGAATATGCATGAAATAAACAACAGGCACATTTTTTCATGTTTTTTCGAAAACTGTCATAAATAGGTAGGTATACCAAAAAAAAACGAATAGTTAAAATCAAAAATCCGGCGTACGCAGCATGAAACTAAGGGGAAATTAAAAAAAAGATCCATGACGGATCTAATACCTTCCTAGCTAGCCTATTAGCACACTTCAAGTGAAGCCATGATTATTATTATATCAGTTTTTTGCAAATATTTCAGAAACTAAAGCTTTTTCGAAGTTTTTGGTTATAACACAAATCATTGCGCAAAATATGATCTACTATATTCCGAAAACCACATATTGATGCGACGCTCCTTTAAAAAGTTAGCATTTAAAAAAAAATTTAATTGTCAACAAACTGTCATTAGCATTAATGGATTTTATACCTTCTCTAACAATTGCTACGCGGGCTAGGAAGGTAAGAATTTAGAATTTATTAAAATAAACAAAAAAAAAACGAAAACTAAAAAAACGAACATATAATATTGTTTTTCTAAATCAGTAAAACCACATCAAATATCTTACTTTATGATTAAATGAAACGTCTGGGATCTTTAGCAAATCTGCTTAAAACATCTTCTTCTACCTGTTTATTTTTTTCTCAAACTAATTTTCGACGTACACATAGCATAATATATCCTCTGAAAAGATCGTTTTACGGGACTACATGGCAATGCTGACAAAGTATGTAAAGCAATTTTTGTTGACGAAAAAAAAATCCGCTTGTTTTACAACTTCTGCTACTTCCAAACTTTTCTAACTCCTCTTTATGAATTTTTTTGTCTCTCCACAAATTGTACCATAATTCAGTCTCATCATTAAGTCTGTTTAAATGATAAAATTCTGAACATGCGCATCTTAAATTTACTGGATGACCAGCATAACAAACAGATAAAATTCTGAAAATTATTTAATACGCATCTTATATTTACTGGATGACCAGCATAACAAACAGATATGTAGTGCCAATAGTTCGAAAGCTGGTAGGTTTTCATCGTAGGCTCCAAATATGGTATTAACAAATATTTTTTCCAATACTCTGGTGGGCTCTTTGCTGGAACGTACATACAATTTTGCTGTCGCCCAACTATCAATGGCACCTGTAACTCTATTCCAAGATTTTCGGCATGTATGTTGGCTTCAGTTAAGATAGTATTCATGACTTCTTCTGCAGATTTACGATGATGTTTAGTTAGATCTAATACTCTTTTAATGTGATTTCCACATTGCAATAAATCTAAACTTTTAGATGGCAAGATATTGGCCACAGGTTCCAAAAGCGCAGAATGCTTTGATATCAGGCACAGGGAATAATAAATGCCGGCCTTGTTAAAGCATTGTAAAGCTGAAATGCCACCTTTCTAGTTGCACTATTGCCGTTTTTGGCGTTCAAGGATGCCCAAGAAGTTGTCTTTAAATACAGCAATATTTTTATATTTTAAGACCATTGTGTCTAACAAAGGACAAAGGAGAGGAATATTTGAACCATACTTTCTTTGTAAAACTAATCACGGAAAAAATAATTATATACTTCAAAGTATATACACTGAGAGAAGAATTTTGTAACAATAACAAACATTTTGTAACTGTTACCAAATGCGTTGCCCATAATTGGCTTATTAGATATTTGTTTGCAGGTAACAATTCAGAAATTTCAACAATTGAAACATATATTTGTTAATAAAAACAAAATCGTCTGGTAATATTTAAAAAAAAGCTACATTAAGCACTAATATATTGTTGGTATTTAAAAATATATGTGAGTTTAATTATTAATATACTGTATATTTATTATAAGGATCATTCTTATTTAATATTAAATTAATTAATTATGGGTTATTATATAATTAGTAGCTGTAATTATATTTAGTTATTTTGCATTAATAAGGTATTTGCAGATTTCACGTTCTGTTTAATATACAGGGTGTTCATTTTAAAACTTCCCACCCCAGATTTCTCAAAACTGATTTAAAAAAAAAAACAAAAAACATGTCAATTAATTTATTAAGGAGGACACATTCTGGCTATCTTAAAATTTTTGTAGTACACACCCCCTTTGAGGGGTACATTTTACCCCTATATTTTGAATATGGAAAGTGGGTCAATTTTTTTTGAAGGTTTCTTAAATATCTTTACAAAGGTGTACAAATTTTGAAAATCTATCAATTTGTTTTTGACATATCCACTTATTTTTTCAAAGGGGGTGTGTACTACAAAAACTATAAGATAACCAAAATGTGT
Organism: Aspidapion aeneum; assembly: GCA_963576565.1. Lineage (NCBI taxonomy): Eukaryota > Metazoa > Arthropoda > Insecta > Coleoptera > Brentidae > Aspidapion > Aspidapion aeneum. The sequence continues at coordinate 45,232,860 of OY755043.1, forward strand.
CCTCCTTAATAAATTAACTGACATGTTTTTACTTTTCCTAAAAAAAAAAATCATTTTCGAGAAATCTTGGTTGGGAAGTTTTAAAATGAACACCCTGTATATTTCTATAGGGTTAATGGAAATAAGGACACCACTTTTGATCACACGCCTGTATTTCTTCGTCTTCCTCAGGCTACACACCTTAGCCTTAGGAAGACAAAAATGGATCGTCGTTTTTCCCATTAACCCTATAGAAATGAATAAGGTATAGAATAATAAGAGAATTTTAATAATAATAAAAAGCAAGTTGTTTTGATGAAAAATATTTATTTGTATTTTATTATAAAAGTGGAGTCAAATTTTTTTTATGGTGGCACGTTTGTTCCATATGAGATGCACACAAAATTTTGTCAAATCTGACATAAACTGATTTTACCTCACTATAAGTTCGGGGACTCCATCACTATGAAAGGCCGCATGGGTATCCCGTGTTTTTTTTAAATGTTTCTCCTTTGTTCAATTACTTCCTCCACCTTCAAGTCAGTGCTGACCTGAAAAAGAAAATAAATTTTATATATTTGTAAATTTAATACAGAACCAGTGGCGTATATAAGGGGGGGCCTGGGCCCCCCTTTAAAGTTAAGTTTTTTTAGATATTTTCTACATATTTTATGAATATAAACATAAAATAGCCTAAAATACTGCCTCATGAGGTCGCTCCCCCCCCCCCCCCGAAACCGTCTCGGCCCCCCCCATCCAAATTTTTTTCTATATACGCCGCTGTGCAGAGAATTAAATGTTTGCTTTATGTTAAAAGGTTTAAACTTCACATTTTCATACTAAAGGCTCCTTGCTTAAAAATCTTTAATAATTAATTCAAAGAATTGATGATTCAAATGACATCAAATTTAAAATTATTAAAATCACAAAATACAAATATAAAGCATTCTAAAAAAAAATAATAAATAACACTTACTATGTTATTGTGGATTATATTAAAAACAAATAAAGCCTACGCCTGTGGATACTTGTCGTCAATTAGCACATAAATCAGTTATTTAAAAATCAATCCTATTTACTGTTTGTTTATAAAGCAATCAGTTTCCACAGAATAAAAAGTTTATACAATGAATACGTTTTTTTTCTTGAAGCTATATTTCTACGTTTAAATATTTACCTTTAAAGCGTTATTCCTGATGACTTTTTGTTCACTTCGACTCTTGCAACCAAAACACCATTATGATGCCATAAAAATACCCGCGTATTTAGGTGTGTATTAGCACAAAATCACAAAAACTAAACCTTGATTGGTCAATGTTCTTTCCAAAACATGGCGTCCCCTTGATTTTTGGGCACAGTGTCTGCCGAGACATTTCTCTGTGAGTGTCTGCGACGGTCTGTAATACAATGCTACGTAGGGCGTCGGGTCGGTTCGGTCTAGACCGCGGCTCACACGTAGGGGAGAGCGGGGCTCGTTGGGCATAGGGGCACGATGAGAAACCACTATTAACTCGACAATTAGACGTCAGCTGCCAGCGCCACCCACGTGGCAAAGTCGCCTTTGCTCATGCATTAGTCCGCAGTGAGAATCTGTGATGTGTGTATCTCCAAGGAACAGATTTTGACCTATTTTTTTTGTCTCTGTAACGAAATAGCGCGTATCAAAATAGCGCGTATCAAAACAGCGCTTTTCAAATCAGCGCGTTTTCAGAATAGCGCGTGTTCAAAATAGCGCGTATCAAAATAGCGCGTGTTCAAAATAGCGCGTGATCAGAATAGCGCGTATCAAAATAGCGCGTATTAAAAATAGCGCGTGTAAAAAATAGTGCGTATCAGGTCTGCTTAGGTATATTCACCTAAACAGTTTGAGCAAGGTCAGATAAGTTATACTTATTTAACCGTTAAATAAACCGATGGCTTGCTATACTTAACACAACTCATATAGTTCGACTAAGGGGTCTCTATCTAACATATTTTTTTCAAAAAATAAATTTCCCTGGCTTCTTTTCCGGGATCCTAGAGGGTGTGTAACCAAACCGAACCGAACCGGACGGAACCGAACCGAACCAAACCCAAACATTTTTTCCAGTAACTCCCTGACCTTTTTCCACCAAAAAAAAATGTCACCAAGTCACAGGTCAGAATAGAAACCTACCAAAATAAGGATCGGGAAGCTAATTTAGGGAAATAATTTTTTGAAAAAATGTTTCGGTTTGGTTCGGTTCATTTCAGTTCGGTGCGGTTTGAATCGGTTCGGTTCGGTTCGGTTTGGTTACACCCTATAGGATCCCGGGAAAAAAGTCAGGAAAGTTTTTTTTTTATAAATATGTTAAAAAGAGACCCCTTACTCGAACTATTTTGTAACAGCGACGTTTGTAATGGCGATCTTTCAAAACGCGGTATTTTTAGACGCGCTATTTTAAGACGCGCTATTTTGAACACACGCTATTTTAAACACGCGCTATTTTGATACGCGCTATTTTGATACGCGCTATTTTGAACATGCGCCATTTTGATACGCGCTGTTTTGATACGAGCTATTTTGATACGTGTTAGCTCCCGCTAAATTTCGCGGTGTTTGTAAATTTAAAAAACACACAATTGAATGACGGACAGAGTGCATTTTCGCGCATTTTTTGGACATGCGCACCAAGAATCAGTGAGATCCTTTTTCGACTGCCTCGAGAAATGGCGTGTTAATTTACTTTCTCCAACTATTTCAAATTTCTACACTTGAACGTGCTGATTTTGGTGTACTGAAGCATAGAACTAGAAACTTCAGCCTTTCAGCTACGTGGTGACATCATTAGATCCAGATAGGGGCCCCTTGGAAGTGGAGAAATTGGCTGCAAACTGGTGAGTGCTTTGTCTCTGATTTCCGTTGTGTGGTACCCACAATTAACCTATGGACCTTTTAATTATTTCGTAATTTCATATCAATGTTTGTTCGCGCTTTCATTAATTAAAATATATACAGTCCATTGCATTTATCGTTTTTCTTACTGCGGGCAAAACATAAGTGTTCCTTCGAACGAATTATTTAAAATTTACTCCATACGACGGTATTAATAAGTCGGCCATTTTTTCACAAGCCGAGATCAAGGCCTTGAAACGAGTATTGAAACGAGAGAGATTTTCGCTCGACCTTCGGTAGCGGCGCAGGTCACCTGTTTTTCGGTCCGCTGCTATGGTAACGTACCGTGGTCATTCAGTAAACATACCGAAGCAATCAAAACAAACAAGCACATGTTCAGTGTGTTAGGTGTGTGCCATATCGTTTCGATATTTAAAACAATTTTCATCAATTGCGATAAATTAGTGCATATTTTCGACAATTCGTCATTTTTCTATTTCAGAAGCATTAATTTAGCGTTAATTGTATATTTACCGACATTTCTGTAATTAGATGTGTTCCATATCATTTCGATATTTAAAACAATTTTCATCAATTGCGATAAATTAGTGCATATTTTCGACAATTCGTCATTCTATTTCTGTCAAAAAAGCCGTGCAAAAACGCAAGGGTTTTTTATCTGCGATCACCGAGTGTTATGTGTTTTCACAGACCGCGGCATCGGACAAAAAAGCGAGAAACGAGTTTCAAGTGAGGTATTCCGATTTGGATGAAACCTTCGATAAATGCATGCTGACACATAATGATGTCATTATGTTGATAGACGACTCGCACGACGAGGAGTTTAAAACGCAGGATGCGATCCTTTCAGAAGCTCGTAAATATTTTTATGCGTGTAAGGGGGTTTACTCTAAAATATTTCCGGTTGAGGCCCCATCCTTTTCGGGATCATATGTTCGACAAAACGAAACTCCAAAACTCAAAGAGTTAGGTATTCCCATATTTCGAGGTGATAAAAAATTATGGCCAAGCTTTTTCGATCTTTTTAATAACATTATAGATCAAAATCAAAGTCTAAGTAACGTTCGAAAACTTCAATATTTATTTTCATATCTGGAGGATGAGCCTTTAAAATTGATATCAGGGATTAGCTTATCTGATCAAAATTATAAAATTGCTTACGACAAATTAGTCAATAGATATCAAAACAAGCGAGACCTCGCAAATGATGCTTTAAGCACAATTATGAACTCCACATTAAAAAACGAGTCAGCTAAAGAATTGCGTAACTTAATTGACACCTTTTCTGAATCCCTAGAAATTTTAAAATCACTTAGCTTTGACGTTGACAGTTGGGACTTTATTATTTTTTTCATTATGTTAGAAAAATTGGATATTCCGACGCGTTCAAATTTTGAAATGAGTCACGCCAATACTAATACCGAAATTCCCACTTTTCAGTCACTTTTTCAATTTCTAGAAAAAAGATGTAAAGTTTTGGAATCACTTCCTCAATCAACAGCATCCAAAAAGGTGCCTACCTATCAAAAATCAAATTCTATGCAAAATCAGTTTGGGCAAAAGCCCACCTATCAAAATTCAAATTCTATGCAAAATCAGTTTGGGCAAAAGCCTACTTAAAAATCATCCAATTCGCCTTTTATAGGACTGGCTGGCACCTCAACTAATTCAAGTACGGGAATAAAATGTCTCCGGTGTAATCAAGGTCACGTGCTTTCGAAATGTTAAACATTTCTTGAACTCTCACCTGTCGATCGCCTATCTTTCGTCAAGCAGAGGAAATTATGTCTAGCGTGTTTTCATCTCTCGCATGGGGTAGATACGTGCAAATCAAAATATTCATGCAGGACTTGCAATAGTAAGAGGCACCACACTTTAACTCATATCTTAGAAAATAATCAAGAGTCTGGAAGCCAAGATACTAGTCCTATCATTCACACACCACCTGTCAATAATCTTCATGTGTCATTAAATACCTCAGGACCTTCAGGTACCTTTCTTTTATGCACCGCCATAATAGATGTTATGGACGGTTGCGGAAATTTTCAACCTGTAAGGGCACTGCTTGATTCTGGATCACAGACAGGATTCATCAGTGAAAACTGTATTCAGCGTCTTAATTTACCTAGGCGAAGTTACACCACTGAAATATTCGAATTAAATCAGATGTCTTCTTTTACTTCCAAAGGGCTCGTTCAATGTCACATTAAGCCACAAGGACAGGTCACTCCTTTACTTAATTTCGAAGCAATTGTCGTTCCACAATTATGTTCCAATATGCCTACATTCACTTTGAACGATAATCAGTGGAAACACTTAGAAAACCTTAAACTTGCCGACCCAACTTATTTCAAATCTAGACCTGTGGACCTAGTTATTGGTTGCGAGCTATTCGCACAGATATTCAAGGAGGGCAGGGTTCTTGGACAAATAGGGCAACCTTCAGCCCTTGAAACTATCTTTGGCTGGGTCGTCATGGGAAAAGTTGACGAAGTAGGTAGTCTTACGGAACGAACCAGTTGTTTTTTAATGAGTCACTCACCTCCTTTAGAGGTCATTCTCCCTAGGTTTTGGGAAATCGAACATTTGCCTAAAAAACAAATCTTATCAAAGGAAGAAAAACAAGCAGAATCAATTTTTACTGCGGGTGTAGTACGGCAACCGAGCGGTAGATTCATGGTAGATCTTCTGTTTAAAGATAAAATATACCCTGACCTAGGAAATACTTATCCGCAAGCTTATCGTAGATTTTTACTTCTAGAAAATAGATTACTCAAAAATCCTGATCTGTACACTGCCTATTCAAGTTTCATGCAAGACTATATCGATTCTAATCATATGAGTTTAGTTTTATCTAGTCAACCAAAGGTCGACGTATCATGTTTTTTAGCACATCATTGCGTACTAAAGCCGGAAAGCTTAAGTACAAAATTAAGGGTAGCCTGGGATTGTTCGGCAGTCACCCCAAAAAATATTAGTCTCAATGACACGTTGTTATCGGGACCGAAACTTCAAAAGGATATTGCTTCTTTACTCCTTACGTCTCGTCTTAATCCTATTGCCTACATTGCTAATATCAAACAGATGTTCCGTCAAGTCCTTATCAATCCTTATCACCGTCCTTATCAAAGGATATTGTGGAGGTTTTCTCTACAGGACCCACTTTCAGTGTGGGAACTTTCTACTGTCACTTTTGGCATGGCATGCTCACCTTTTCTAGCCATGCGTACTTTAAATGAGCTGGCAGAGAGAGAAAAGGAACGTTTTCCTATGGCTAGTACTGTTCTAAAAACGTCAGTCTATATCGACGATATCTTGGGAACTAGCCCTTCGCTTTCTGAAGCTCTCTCCCTTCAAACAGAACTCAATGATTTGTTGAAGTCGGGAGGATTTGAACTTAAAAAATGGGCAAGCAATTGTCCTGAGTTATTGGCAACATTGCCAGAGTCCGATCGTCAAATGCCTCTCTCTTTCGACAAGGAGGAGCCCCACTTTATCAAAGTTTTAGGACTTCAATGGCATCCAAAAAACGACATTTTTTCTTATCAATGCCGAATGAAGGACAAACCCCCAACCAAACGTTCTATTTTATCTATCATAGGAACAATCTTCGATCCCTTAGGTTTTCTTTGTCCCTTGTTGCTACAAGCAAAATTTATTTTGCAACAGTTGTGGTTATCGAAAATAGGCTGGGACGAAGAACCAGATTCTTCTATCATCGACTCTTGGAACAAACTTCGTTCTGAATTCCCGCTTCTTTCCAATTTTCAATTACCCCGACAAATCAAACTGTCTAAAACCAATACCTGTCAAATCATCGGCTTCTGTGACGCTTCAATTCGAGGTTACGCAGGCGTCGTATATTTTCGTGTAGAAGAGGAAAACAATATATCTTTTTCTCTCATATCTGCAAAATCTAGAGTCGCGCCTATAAAGTCACAAACTTTGGCTAGGCTAGAACTTCTAGGCGCATTTCTTTTAAGCGAATTAATTGATTTCGTCTTATCTAGCTATGAAGGAAAAATAACTTTTACAAATATAGTTACTTTCTGCGATTCGCAAGTCGTATTGCATTGGCTTTCATCCCCTCCTAATCGCTGGCAAACCTTTGTTGGAAATCGAGTCAGTAGAATCCAAGAAATCATTCCCTCAAACTCGTGGCGCTACATTCCTTCTGCTTTAAATGCAGCCGATATTGCGTCACGAGGGGCCACCCCTTCACAGCTCATGTCACATGACATATGGTGGAACGCACCGTCGTTTTTGTGGTCTCCCGAAAACGAATGGCCCGATTTTCATAAATCAAAAATGCCGATTGATTTCGGAGATATTAATCTGGAGGAAAAGCCAAAGGTCTGTTGCAATTCGATAATTGATGTCAACTTCTTAGATCAGCTTCTTATCAAATATTCATCTATATCAAAAATTCAACGTATCATTTGTTATGTCCTTCGAATAGTTAACCTTTTTCAAAACCATTCCTATCAAAAACCCACTAAGCCACCGGACCAAAAAATTATTTTTGAAAATATTGTTTTTCCTACCACCGGTGAGATGCAAAGTGCGTTATACCCTCTTATCAAACGCGTTCAAGGTTCTTGTTTTTCTGAGCTTTTTTCCGCGTTATCTAAGGATAAACCAATACTGAAACCTTTTCGAAAACTTTCACCTTTCCTTGAGGAAAATAATATCATTAGAGTCGGTGGCAGATTACAAAAATCTGACCTTTTGTCTTATTCTGCAAAACACCCCGTCTTACTTTCGAGTAACCATCGTTTCACTACTCTTCTTATCGAGTCCACTCATCGACAATACCTTCATCCTGGGTTTATAATCTGCTTTTACAGCAATTTTGGATATTATCTGCCAGACGGGCAATTCAAAGAACCATATCCAAGTGTTTGCAATGTTTTAGAATCAACCCTAAATCCTATAGACCGCCCATAATGAGTTCACTTCCCGCTCATCGAATCAATCAACTTAAACCTTTTTCGAGTGTAGCTATCGACTTTTGTGGACCTTTCTTTGTGATTCCTCATCGTTACCGTGGTTGTAAAGCTTTCAAATCGTATGTCTGTGTGTTTGTCTGTACGGCCACACATTGCGTGCATTTGGAATTAACCATGGAACTGTCCACCGAAGGGTTCGTAGGTGCATTCCATCGATTCATTTCCAGACGTGGAAGCGTGACGCAATGCTGGTCAGATCAAAGCAGTAATTTTATAGGGTTTCGTAACCAATTACTTGATTACGCAAGAAGTGCGGCCACCAGACTTTCTATTCGTTGGCATCTGGGACCTCCTCTCAGTCCACATTTCAATGGCCTGGCAGAAGCTGGCGTCAAAAGTTTTAAAACTCACTTTGATCGAGTAGTCGGCGATCAGAAGTTGTCAATCATGGAAATGTCCACCTTTACATGTCGCATAGAAGCCGTACTTAATAGTCGCCCTTTATCTCCTGCCTCTTCAGACCCACACGATCTTCAACCTCTTACCCCTGGGCATTTTTTGATCCTTGAACCCCTTAATTCAGAAATTCCGGAGTCAGATTTGTCCGAGGTTCCCCTAAATCGGCTCTCGAGATGGCAACTAATCCAAAAACTACATAATGATTTTTGGAAACGGTATTCTATAGAGTATTTGCATACGCTACAACAGCGACACAAGTGGGCTGATTCGTCCCCAAATATCAAATTAAATGATTTGGTTATCATAACAAGTGATCACAGCCAATCACCTTTGAAATGGCCGGTCGGTCGGGTCATCAAACTGCATCCCGGCGGAGACGGTCAGGTGCGTGTTGCGACGGTACAAACGGTTACCGGTGTTTACAAGCGGCCAGTTGTAAAACTGTGCCTCTTGCCGAGTTAAAAGTAATTTTAATTTTTTCTACCTATATAATATAATTGACTTCATTATTGCAATAGGTAATTCTTTATTATTATTATTTTTTTAATTTTGTTTGTTTGTTTTGACTTTTTCGGGTTTTCGTTATCTCTAAATAAACTTACGCTACTTATCTGTTTTTCATTAATTTATATTTATCGGTCGATCATTTTTTTTTATCTATATCTGTCCGGCTGATATTCTAAAATTGTGTGTTTTGGAGGGCAGTTATGTTAGCTCCCGCTAAATTTCGCGGTGTTTGTAAATTTAAAAACCACACAATTGAATGACGGACAGAGTGCATTTTCGCGCATTTTTTGGACATGCTCACCAAGAATCAGTGAGATCCTTTTTCGACCGCCTCGAGAAATGGCGTGTTAATTTGCTTTCTCCAACTATTTCAAATTTCTACACTTGAAAGTGCTCGATTTTGGCGTACTGAAGCATAGAACTAGAAACTTCAGCCCTTCAGCTACGTGGTGACATCATTAGATCCAGATAGGGGCCCCTTGGAAGTGGAGAAATTGGCTGCAAACTGGTGAGTGCTTTGTCTCTGATTTCCGTTGTGTGGTACCCACAATTAACCTATGGACCTTTTAATTATTTCGTAATTTCATATCAATATATTTATGTTTGTTCGCGCTTTCATTAATTAAAAATATACAGTCCATCGCATTTATCGTTTTTCTTACTGCGGGCAAAACAATACGCGTTATTTTCAACACGCGCCATTTTGATACGCGCTATTTTGATCACGCGCCGTTGTGATACGCGCTATTTTGATCACGCGCTATTTTGATACGCGCTATTTTGAACACGCGCTCAAATGAGCGCGCTATTTTTATACGCGCTATTTTGATACGCGCTATTTTGATACGCGCTATTTTGATACGCGCTATTTCACTACAGAGGCATTTTTTTTTTTTGGACCTCGTAAGTAACTTTTTGTTATTTCGAAAAACATTTTACAGATTGTTTTATTACACCTGCATGCCCCAATTCGGTTTTTTATAGTTAAATTTACATATTTAGACAGAGTTTAATGAAATTATAAGGATGCTAATATTTACGCAAATATGATTGCCGACTCTCTCAATTTTGTATGTAGGTGTGCCGGCCCAGCTAACCCCATACATTTTCTAAAAACATTTTTTTTTTATTTTAAGGTTAAAATCAGCATGCGTACGTATGATGGACTAAAAATCACGTCATGTAATAGTTCTCGCCCTAAACAAATGTTTTAGATTGTTCGCCTTTTGAAGACTGCGACGACTTGCGCCTGTAGTGATTTATCAAAGTTACCATTGGCAACGCTGAAACGCTTTCGACTGGAATCGAGCATATTGCGGTCTCTTATTAATATATGCTATATTCTATCTGTTTTTTACCCTCTTATGGAAATTAGGCTCCCTAGATGTGGACTTGTTCACGCGGTATCTTGATTGGTGTTCTCTTGCAAACAAAAAACGATTAGTTTTTCTGTAAAACTAATTTATTGGCAGAAGTTATAAGCCAAAAATTGTGAAAAAACAGTAAAAAAGCCGCCATTTATTTATTTATGACATCACACAGACCCTTCAACTTAAATTTGAGGCAAACACCCGGTGACTTAAAATTGTGTGATCTATTATTACCAATCGATCTAGGGAAATTTTAAAAATTCGTGCTTTTCCGAAAGCTGGCGAAAGAAAGACCAAGAATATCAACCGAAGAAAATGGTCAACATCTATACTAACTGAAACTCCGGTTAAAGAAGAGTTGGAACGTGAAAAAAGTAAAAAAAAAAGAAAAATCTGTAACCAAAAATGTCTTCAAGGAACAGAAGCATAGAAAAACTACTCAGAAAAGGACACTGAAAGATGACAGCGATGATGAAGAGGAAACATTTTATCTAGTCTGCATGGAACCATTTTCAAACAGCAAACCAAAAGAAAAATGGGTACAATGTTTAACTTACAAGTAGTTGGGCCGCTTGCAAGGGTGCTAGAAAAAAGTGTTTTTTAAGTTTGAATGCATAGTTTTAAAAACCAATATTTGCCTTAAACATATTATAATTGTAAAACTGTAAGTAATATAGCAATGCTTTTATTTACATTTATGTAAAAAAGCTCAACTAGCCCCGCTCTCCCCTACAAAATGTCAACCGAAACGTCACGATCTACGCGCGACAAGTCCCGAGCCGAGACGGCACAAAGTTATATTGCTCGATAATATCGCTTGTTAATAGTAACCAAATTTGTTGTGAACTTTACGAGGTAATTAATAGAAACCAATTCAGACCGTTATAATAACAAAATCACGCCATAACATTATACAAAAAATGTTTATTGTAATAAACACAAAGAAATGTTTGCCAATATTAAGAGTATATTTATATTTGGGAAATTTTAAGTATTAATAACAAAGACGTTCTGTTACCTTAAAAGAAAGAGTGTTTTGGTTATGGTTAATATAAGGCAATTAATATTTAAAAAAACATCAAATTATTAAAGAAACAAATGAAACATTATTTATAACTAAACACTTTAAAAAAGGTTTGTTACCAATAATTAATGATATTTGCTTTTAATATTTTAGCTCACACATATACTATACTATAGTAGTGTGAGCTATGGTGATCCTAATTTTTTCGAGAAAAAAAAAGTTGCTTCGATTTCAAAAATTTTTATATATCTTTGCGTTTCAGATGATTTTGAAACTTTTTTGTTGCGCCGTCTGTCTGTCTGTCTGTCTGTCTGTATATCTGTCTGTCAGTCAGTCTGTCTGTCTGTCTGTATGTCTGTATGTCTGTCTGTAACGACCAACGCGCATAACTCAAAAACCGCTTAGCCGATTTTAATGAAATTTGGTACCTAGGCTGGGTCTTGCGTCGAGATGGTCCCATTTAAAAATGAACAAAATCCACCGAACAAACCAAATAAAAGGGTGGGGGTAGATTTCAAAAATTAGAGTTTATGTGAAAATATGGCGTGTGTGATATCAAACGAAAGGTAATTGAGTCTGCAGTTAAACAAAATACATTTTAATTTATTTAAAAAAAAAGGGTGGGGGTATATTTTAAAAATTACAGTTTAAGTGAAAATATGGCGTGTGTGATATCAAACGAAAGGTAATTGAGTCCGGAGTTTAACAAAATACATTTTAGTTTTTTGTTTTTCTTAAGGGGGGGGGTAGATTTAAAAAATTTGAGTTTAAGTCAAAACATGGCTTGTGTGGTATCAAACAAAAGGTAATTTAGTCTGGAGTTGAATAAAATATATTTCAGTTTTTAGTTATATTAGCTCACACGTACACTATAACTATAGTACCTAGTGTGAGCTTAGGGGCCCATATATTGGCAGAGTATTTTAATGAGCACCACAAAAATCAGGTTTACCAAATATTTGTTAATAATAAAATCGGTTTTTTTTTCAGTGTATCTTTAGGGATTAGTGTATCTATTGTATAATATATAGAAATAAGTTTATAGTGCTAACTTGATTGATTGATTGTTTTGTTTGGAAATTAGAAAATTTTAAAATTATTATTAGGAACAACATATTTTTTGTAAAACAATGTTTAGTGGTGAAAACCTGTTTTGGTCCTTATTTCCTCATGTTCCATTTACCCCATGTTCCCATACCATATTATTTAAACGTGGTTTCGCGTTTTGTGCTTAATGGGCTCATCCGGAAATCTTGAAATTTCAACGAATCTTAAAAAGGAAATCGTTTATGAAATTATTCGAAAATTTGCGGCGTTTCTAAACTACATAATATTTATAGTTCGGGGCCTAAGAGGGGAATTTTGGGGTTTGTCTGCATTTTTGCGTACCGTAATGAAATTTGGCACAGAGGTAGTAGACACCTAGAGATGCCATTTTAGAAGTTATGCTCCGATGGAACCCAGTGCAGGGCCCAGATACAGGGGCGTACTTGAGGTGGGACAGAAAAAATGTATAAATTAAATATGAAACTCATTTCGCGTACAGTTTTTTGTTTGTTTTACCTTATAGCATGTAAATCCAAAAAATTTACAAAAAATAAAGTTGAGAAAACGGTTTATTTAAGGGGGGGGGGAGAGAAAAGGAAGGAGGACAGACATTGTTAAAATCTTATTTCATCTAAAGTGGTCGTGTGGGGTATCGATTTCTAGGTAATTTCGTATTCTAAATGAAAATAGATATAAATTAAGTAAATACGTCAAACTGTTCACAGGATACGTCAAAAACTGACACCTTAAATGTACTTGTTCTGAGATCTACGCCAGAGATTATTAAAAAGACCTAACCAAGCCTAACTTAATAAAATTTGATAAATTCGTAAAAGTGGAGTTTCTGAAATTTTTGAATTTTAGTATGCAGTGTGTACAAAGTTAAGTCGGGACTATTACTTACTTCGTTAATATTAGAACTATAGGGTCGGTTAAATAGACAAAGTTATGGTATTTTTTCCTCTGATTACGATGGTGATGAAAAGAAAATCAAATGACGAGTAGGTGAGTTATGATAAAAAAACACATTTTTTAAATGGGACAACCGGTATAGAGTTAAGTCAATAGAAAGAACATATGGCTTAAAACAAAAGTTATTTTATGAGTTTTTCTCTTAAAGTCAAAAATAAAGAAGTTATTAACAACTTTCCTAATCATAGGATATATCGAAAGCTGTCTTTGTTTAGAAAATCATTATAATTTTTTGTATTTCTGCCTTTAGGAAAAAAGGTCCAAGGACAACTTTTGTTTAAAATTAAATTTTGTATCGATTGAAGATACTATGTAACGGGAGTTAAAGCGATTTTTTTTTAAATTTTACTTTTTACTGTAACTCATGTACGCGTTTCTCGACTTTTGTTTTATTTCCAAAATCTTATGTCTTAGAGCAATTAAAATTTTTTCATGCCTAAGTGCACTTAAATGGTGCGAAAGAAATTTTTTTTTTAATTTTTAATATATTGACAAAAGAAATACACTGTATTTTCTTACCATTACAAAGCTAAGTAACACAGTGCACACCGCCTTAAAAAGACGTGCCTCTAGTTATAACAAGTAGTAAAATTAAAAAGATATCTTAAACTGCATTACCGGTGTGAACAAAAATTTGAGACTACTTCTTTTTACATGTATCTTATAACATATTACAAAATTAGGCAAACTTAAATTTTTGTGTTATAGCCTGTGATAAGTGAACAAATTGTGCCAATTTTCATTGCAAAATTTCTATTAACGCAGTAGCTACAGTAGATAATGTAAAAAAACAGTAAAAATGACAGCTAAGTAGTTGTGGCCCAGTATATACGTTTAGAAAATGATAATGATATAGCGCTTAATACCAAAATAGAGTCCGATAAATGGTTTATAAAGAAGAATATAGTGATTTCAATGACATGTTTATTTGACATATCTAGAGTATTTTGAATTTTTAGCACAAAAATAAAAAATTGCGAAAAAACTTTATTGTGTAGTTACTTTTTAACACTGTACAAAAATATTTATTTAAGAAAATAAAAGCTGTACTAGTGTTGTTGTAATGTGCTGACTTTGAGTTTTCTATAATGATTTGTAACGTCTTCGTTAAACATTTTTTTAAAATGATCATAAAAATTTTACTTATTTTTAAAAATCAGCCTGTATTTTGAAGAGTTCAACCTAGCTCTTTTTTCTTTCTATAAAATATACATAAGAGCTAAGCATCTTTTATTCGGTATATATTTTTTTACAATATTGTTACGTCTAACAAATCCACATACTTTTCCATCTTTCTAGATTTTTTAAATTTAGAATTAGTAAATAAAACCACCCTGTACTCCGACCGTGTATATGTCACACCCTTCCAGCAATTTTTGTTTTAAAGAGAAACAAATTGTTTATACTTACACTAAATCTTATTGCCGTATCCTGCATAACTAAGCTCCTGTAATTTTTATTTTCTACTCAAGTCCCACACCATAAATTTCTCAAAAAAAAAATATATATTTTTTATTTCTTGAAAGAAAATAATTTAATATATTTTATTTATTGCTTAAAATAAAAGTGTATATGTCTTTATAATCGGTGTCAAGTTTCATTGCTCTAGCTTTAAATTTGAATTTTATACAGAATTTTAATTAGATAGATGCAATTAAAAATAAAACACCCTCTTTGCTCTGCACTGGGTTCGGGATGAGCACCACTTCGTAAAATAATACTATACTGTTGTACTATATTCGTGCCAAGTATCATTACCGTCCGCAAAAATGCAGACAAAAGTGGCTTAGGCTCCGGACTATTATTTGAATGCTTTAAATGTAGAAGTAATAAAATTCAGTGGCGGCTCGTGCCCATTCAACATGGTAGTGCCAGAATTTTGATAGTTACTCAAAAAAAAAATCGAGGTGCTGCGTTAAAAAACATACCTCGATCAATTTTTCGAGTGGCGCAAAACCAAGAGCGCATTCGTTTCTAACCCTAGTTTTTTAAAGAAACTAACCCAGACCCAAGGTCTGTTAGACCTTGACCCAGACCTACCAAAAATGCTGTTGCCATAGATCCATGGGGAGTCTTTATTTTTAGGTATTTATAAAAATTTACAAAAATAAAAATTATTTTTATCACAAATCGTTTTACTAAATTTACGACAACGCGATTTTTGTCCACTTCCACTTTGTTTTTCAATTTTTAAATCAGGTAGTGGCCGGCCTAATTCTTTAATTTTTAGTTTTTCCTCTAGCGAAAAACCACTAAAAGAGTTTTTAAAACGCTTTATTTTATTCATTTTTACTTAAATAAATGGATCTATGACAGATCTGATACCTTCCTAGCTAGCCTATTAGCACACTTCAAGTGAAGCTATGATAATCAGCCTTGAAAACAATTTTTTTGAAAAACACAAATTATTAAGCCAAATGTATTCTACTATATTCCGAAAACCTCATATTAATACGATGCTCCGTTAAAAAGTTAGCATTTTTAAAAAAATTTAATTGTTAAAAACCTGTTATAAGCATTAATGGATTTTGACCAAAATCTAATCAGCTCGTTAGAGTGTCAAGCACTATTTTTCCTGAAAATTTTATAAAAATCGGTTTAGCGTTTTTAGGAGCTATCGGGTTATGGACAGAAAAAAAATACACACACACAGACAGACATCACGACGATATTGCTAGGATAGGTCAAAACACACCCAAATAGCACATTTTCGGCGTTACCTCAAAAAAAAAATTTTTTCGTCGAAAAAAATACCTTTTCTCGCCATTGCTGTGCGGGCTAGGAAGGTAAAAATAGAATAATATGCAGAGTGGGTATACGGTTTTTTTTTGCATAATTTAGAGGGCCTAAATTAAGACGACCAACTGGCTGGCGTGCCCGGCACAAATTTTCGTTGATTCTTCTCATTTAAACAACGTAAGAATTATTCAATTCGGTCGCTGTTACAGGCCACTGGTAAAAATCTTTCTCTGTTCGACGGCACCCGCAGACAAGCGGGACACATTCCACACCCCACTTACCACAGAACACCAAAGGGAAGAAATGCAAACTACGAGTTAAACCGTTGGTAACACGAGAATAACCTTAACACGGTCCAGAAAGAGATAAGACTATAGCTCTCTGTCTAGATCAAACATGTCGGGACACAGCTGATTTTTGTCAAAATAAATCAGCTGATATCACAGAACACCAGCTGAGCTGATATATGTTAAAATAAATCAGCTGTTCAGTGAAAATCAGCTGTTGATGGGAAAAACGTTTGTTTTTGTTAAAATGTATTTTTCAGAACCATCCCATTTAAATCATGGCATACTTTTTCCATCAAATTTGCACAAAAATATCGTCAAATAGTAAAACTTTGTGGACAATAATTTTTTTTACAAAATTTATGGAAAATACCAAAACTTTATATGAAATGGTTCTGAAAAAATACATTTTAAACAAAAACAAACTTTTTGTACCATCATCAGCTGATATTCAATGAACAGTATTATATTAATATTTAAAAATTAATTAATAAACATATTATAGTACTTACCAGCTTTTTTACTGCTAAAGATACATTTATATGAACTGTGATATTGTTATTTCAGTGTTGAGCATATAGTAAACTAAAACACTTTCCGTGATAGACACAGTTTATTGAACTTAAACACTATAGAATAAACACTTTTCCGGATAGACACTTCGCTCAACTAAAACCCTTCCCAGGATAGATCCTGCGCCGTGGAGCTGATCAATGTGCTTCGGACTAATAAAAATCAGTTAAAATTAGGTCCTGGCGGGATCTTTGGTTTGATATTATTGGTTAGGCATCTTTGTCTTTTTTTTTTCATCACTTTATACCTAAATAAGACCAAGAAGGACTGACAGGACCAACAAAAATATGGATTATGTAAAGAACCGTACAAAATTTTTGCTATTGATCACTTTCACCCTGCAATGAATTGCAAGACAAGCAGTGGTAGAACCACCATACAGCAAGACCTTCTAGTGTAGGGCTGTTGCATCTTAAGGGGATCTGCAGGGCAGAGGTGCTCCCACTAACTACACCGCTGAAATCATTTTTTACCTATTACTGTGTGTGTGTGGTCACTCCAGCCCTTCGGGCTCTCTATGGAGCATAAGCATGGATCATTTGTTAGGTGATCCGTAGCATAAGCCTCTCTGCAACCCTGTGTCTTGCTGCATCATAGTTCTGCCACTGTTTATTTACATATTGAAATAAGTTTTTATAAAATACACATTATACAGGGTGTTTCATAAATCTATAACATAATTTTAGTGTTGAAGGCTGCTATCATAAAATAAAAAATGCTCCAGTATGGTATGGCGAGTATATCAAAATAAACAAATTAGTTAAAACTTATTTGGCATGCCTAATATTGTAGTGCCTATGAGTAAATATACGAGCCAAATTTGAGCTAAATATCAGAAAAACTGTCAAAGCTATATAAAAAAAGTAAATTTAAACACCCTGTATCTCTACTAGTAGGTGTTTGAGACCTTTGTTTATATAAACTTTTTGTCTTGAAATTACTCAAGGAAATTATCTTTAAAAATATTTTATTGAATTTTACAACACCCTATATAACCCATTTTGGCTTACATGCATTACGCAATATTGTTTATTATTGAAACTGTGCTAATATTAGAGACTTATTGCAATAAGGCCAGGCAGTAATTGTGCCGGGCAGTATTCTGACAGTTTCGCATTAGAAGAACAGCTGTCTTCTTTCAAAATTAGACCTTTGTGTATTATAAGAGGCGGAATTAATAGTGCCGCCACAATTAATGGAAAATAAATGACTGAATTTATAAATTCGACTTTGGTATGTCAATTTTGAAAGAGCAACTTTCAGTTTTCAATGGAAAACCGTCAGAATAGTGCCCGGCACTATGATTGCCTGGCTTTATTGCAATAAGTCCCTATTAGCTTTGACTGGTGTAATATTAACTCGCCATTATGCAATAAAATTAAGACAAAATGCCTATGCCTACCCAACTTAAAAAATTAATGTAAACTTTTTTATTTTATATGTGATTTAGTCAGCAACATTATACGCAATGGAAAAATGTTGTGCTTTCTTTTATATCTATAACTTACAACACTAATACCCTGTTTCCAACAATGCATGCCCACCCCGATTCAAAAAACGCATCACGTAATGGCCCATGGATTTGCACCGGTTTTAAATGCAGCGTCACCTGATGTGTTTTTGAATCGGGGTGGGCATGCATTGGTTGAAACAGGGTGTAATAAAGTGGAAATAAAACAGATACTAATACCGTGTTTCCACCAATACAAATAAAAGTATTAACCGAAACCAACTATAACAGAATATGCAGAAAAATTATGTGTCAAAAATAAACTCATCAAAGGTCTTACTGAAGTCTATGTATTATTCCAATTGACTTTTTCACACTGAGATCACAAAAATGTTATTTAAGCTTTTTATGGGGATTATAAAAACTTTTTTATTTTCCTGTATAATTTATCAAAGTTAAATAATTGCTATAGGAAATGAAACAAAAAATATGGTTCATAAAATTTTTATTTTTGAACTTCAGTTATCTTTTACAAAATTATTAACATAATAGAGATTATATAACCATTAGACTACATTAGTGCAATATGCTTGTTTTTTTTGTTTAAGTGGTTATCTAAGAAGAATTTATTAATTTATTTACTTAAAAATCTTATAGCTATTTTTGGTTTTCTTTGGTCTAAATGACATTACCTCAAGTTTTATAATCATAACTTAAAAAAAGTTGATTGAGTTGAACCCCCATCAGTTTTTATCAAAGGATATTGTCACGAGGGGGTTGTCGTGACTATTTGTGTACGTGTTGTGCACAAATAAATAGAAATAATAAACACAAAATATACTTACACACTAATCACTATGGTCTGGCCCAGTTTTCTGATAATAATATTAACGTGTAGGTCGGGTTCAGCTCTTAACCAGAATCTGTTTACTTCTTCTATACTTAACTATTAAGAACTTAGGTACTTAGCGTACTCACTGAACAGAACCCTCACTATCCGTTCTTGATTGATTTTATAGAAGCATGTTATTACAAATGTGTCTTAATCTTAAACATAAATTGTTTGTGGAATTTCGTACCCGTGAATTTAAACATCAAACAAGTTTCGTGGCTAATCGGGCAAAAAGGAGTTCTTGTTTGTCTCATATTTTTCCGTGGGTAGCCTGAAAGCTTCTCACGGGGGTCCAAGATCTAATGGACACCTAATAAGTGTTGTCAGTTAACTGTTTCGTCCTTATGGGACTCCTCAGAACACTGCTGGTCAATGTGACAATTCTTGCGAAGTTAGTTAGACGGTTTTGTCTCTAATCATAAGTAAATAGTGAGAAAACTATCGCTTGTTTGATTTATAAATTGTTTGCACCACATACTTCCTGGGTTAATGTCCTAATATCTTAACATTAGGTCAATCAACCAAGTTCCGGATAGAATGCCTGAACTGAACCCACAGGTTTTAAACAAAATAATTTAAAATCTGATTTAAGCAAAAAGAAAATAAAAAAAATTAACAATCCAATCGAAAAATGAATAAATTAACCAAATAATACTCTGATTCGCACAGCTTTACTTGCTCTTGGATCTTCTTCATGACTAGTTACTAGTTACTGTTACCGCAGTCTTGCTATGTCGACGGAGATTGCGGGTTGCAGCTGCCTTATTCTTCCTTGGCGTTTGTCGATCGCTCTCTCTCTTCTTTTTCACAATGCAGTTTAGTGAGGTAGACTCTTTATTCATTTGAGAAAACTTGTTATCTTTAATAAATTTATAAACTGTTAACCTTAAACATTGCTTAATAAAAGACTCATGAGCATATGGGTGATCTGGACAGTTTAACTGAAACGCGTTTAATTCGTTTTTAAATTTTAATAAAAAAGTTTTTTGTAATAAAAGTTCATGACCATGTAGGTTTAAAAATTCATATACCTTTTCATGCAAAAAGTCACACATTTTGGAAAGTTTTCTGCTAGCATACATTAGTCTTTTCTGATCGTCATATTCTTTAAAAGTTACAAATAAATGATTTGGTTCAGTAGTCTCTGCAAATAATGACTTTTTACATGTGTCACAATCTTTATTAAAATTGGTTTTACGTAATAGCCACCCTGCTACATATGGCGTAGCCAAGTTATCTTCTGTATAAAATGACTCCCAGTCAACTTCTTCAATAATCTCCTCTTCATCCAGAACTTCCTGACTAATATTGGTTTCTTTAACCTGATGTCGAGATTTAGCCTCCACTTTCTTGGAAATTTGCTTCTCCAAAAACTGTGCGAAATTAGATAAGTTGTCACAGTAGTCTGGTTGACAATTGCTGTTTGGTAAAGGAACGCTCATGTTACTTACAAGAACAGTTTTTAGAGCTGCTGTAAATTGCCAACATGTGGGATTGACATTACGAAATCCGTGCTGCCTAATAATTCCAAACGTATTTTCTAGAGGATCTTGATTGAAAGAACCCATTGGAAGGTATAAAAGTTTATCCTGAAGTTTATTCCAAATCTGAATAATTGATCTAATTGTTATTTGCCACCCATCAATAAAATAAAATAAATTTGTGACATCTTTGCCACTGTCTGTAAACTTTCCACTGTTTTAGTTTATGTAAAATTTGGGAAAAAAATTCTAAATGTGGTGAATTTTTCGAAAAGGCACATCGGTTAGCTTTCCCATCATTTGAAAATTGAGAATTTGAATTTAAAAGGTCAAAAAGTGTATCAATTTGATGAGCAAAGGAAGCTGTGTGTATAGCTGCAGCTGGCAAATCGCCAGTACAGACCCCAGTTTCAATACTGGCTGCCATGGACGAACTTAGCAATTGGGCAGCAATTTTAACGCGCATCTTAAGATATGAATCTGCCATCTTAAAATGTATGTCCCGTATTTTATGTAGTTGTTTAAAAGTCCGTTTTGTTTGATCAAATTGATAGGCAGATTTCATATGTTCCATTTTAGCAAATTTATTTGGTTCAAATTCTATTGTGTTGTCTATAAGACAATTTCTGGTGTTTTTCAGTAAATGTGGAACATCATAAATTATACATATTTCCTTTCCGTTTACTCGAAAAGTATATGGAGAAGGCTCAACTGTGTTTTCCTGACTAAGTTGCGTCATGGCAGCATGATTGGTGGGGCCTTGATCACACACGGTAGCAATAATATTTAAACCAATTTCTTCCAATTTAGATATGACATATGGAATTATTTTCTTTAAATTTGAAGAGGAAGCAGTTGACTGCACAAAAAAGTATCCAACAATTTGCTTCCACTGTTTACGAACACCCCTGACCATAAAAACAAGTGCATGATTCGCTTGCCTTGCTGATCTTCCCAGAAAGCCCAAATCTTCATACCCACAAATTTGATCTTTTTGTTCCTCAAATTGTAAAGCCTTGCTTAAATTAATTTCATCAAATGCAAGCACGGAAATCCTATCATCCTCATGCATTCTCTCCACATCAAGTCGAAGGTACTCTAATACCGGTTCATTCAGTCCCGGTTCCAAGGGTATTGAAGATAAAACTTGCTTTAAAGTTCTGATAGAAGGCAACTCAAAGACATTTTGCATGTATCGGTATAATCTCGGACTTCTTTTATACAAAGATAAAGCAAATGTTTTATCTTCAATGGTCCACCTCTTGCCACTGGGTTTTCTATTAACATTCCTCATTTGAGAATTCATAAAACGTTTAGTTACCTCATTAAGATCTTCTTCAATTAATTGAAACTTCCCAGCATCATACAGTTCTTTTAAAGTATTGTATCGGCTCCTCTCTTTACCAATGGTTGCTTTCAGTTTAGATAATTTTGCTACTGTATTTCGATGAATACTATGCATCTTTGCTTCTCGCTCTGTTAAATCTTTACGTTTAATCCCCAATTTCTTTAGCATTCCCCCTTTTTTTGTCAGAAAATCAAATTTTAAACTATTCACATTTACTTCAGGCATACTTTCTAAAGAGTCATCAGAGAAGCCTGATGCCATTGTGGCATCTTGAGATAAACTTGGTACAGGCATACTTGCTGGGAAGTCAGACACACTTTGCTGGATTTCTGACACAATCTCCATCACATTCTTGGGAGAGTGTGGTACAGTTTCCACAAATTCAGGCAAATTATTTTGAAAGTCTGGCATACTACTTGGAAGGGCAGACACACTTTCCAGGGGGTCAGTTATACTTTCAGGAAGGTCTGACACACTTTTTGAGACCTGGCAATAATTATGCTCAAAGAATATTGATGCCTGATTTCGACAATATAAATGATCAAAGCAAGACTGTGGAGTTTGCAATGTGTTTAAATTTGTTGGTGTTAAATCTATGTTATCCCCAGTTAAAACTTTAGGCAAACTCTCCAAAGGCTTAAAGATTGATTTTTCATTTATTAAGTCTTTAGGATGTTTTGGAATTACCTGTTTCTGCAAATATCTTCTCCCATGAATGTTATGAAAATCACTTGGCAAAAAGTGATCCCGACACACAAAAAACCGTTTGGCATTAACATCTTCAGGGATTCCACAAATTTCTTTCCAAACTTTATGCAACTGTGGATCTTTTGGAAAAACAGCAAAATGAATTTGTTCTACATGTTCATGTCCTTTAGGATACCTGTAGTAAGCATTTTCGCAATTAGGAAATTTACATCTATATTTTAGTTGACGAGTGAATCGTTCCCCTGACATTGTTGAAAAAATTTAGATTTTTTAAAATAATCCCTAAGCTAAACTTTATAAACCAACTTAAAAAAAAGTACTGAACTTTATACACGACCTTAAAAAACAGGACTGCTGAAGTTCCGATTGATACCTGTTTAAAAAACACAGCATTACTACACTAAAGACAAATTAGGCTTTGACAATACATTGTTCTAAAAAAAAGGTCAAACGGTAGTATTGGTTCATATTTTTGTCTTGATTTTATTAGGTGTAATTAGGAGAAATAAACTAGACTATTTTTTGGCGAACCCTATGAAAATGTAATCAACGGATTTCACAGAGGTTTATGCATAAGTAAGCCAAATCATGGTTTGGTTCTTCGATCTCAGATATACATGTATATTTAAGATAGGCCTTTTCATAAAAAATACTCTGCCAATATATGGGCACCTGAGCTCACACTAGGTACAATAGTTATAGAGTACGTGTGAGCTAATATAACTAAAAACTTACATATATTTTATTCAACTCCAGACTCAATTACCTTTCGTTTGATACCACACAAGCCATGTTTTGACTTAAACTCAAATTTTTGAAATCCACCCCCACCCTTAAAAAAAACAAAAACTAAAATGTATTTTGTTGAACTCCTGACTTAATTACCTTTCGTTTGATATCACACACGCCATATTTTGACTTAAACTCTAATTTTTGAAATCTACCCCCACCTCTTTTTTTAAACTAAAATTTATTTTGTTTAACTCCAGACTCAATTGCCTTTCGTTTGATATCACACACGCCATATTTTCACATAAACTCTTATTTTGGAAATCAACCTCCACCCTTTTATTTGGCTTGTGTTCGGACATATTTAAAGGACTTGAAGTACTTCTATTGTAAAAGTAAAAGACTTGGGAAAAATCAATGTACTTGGTACTTGTACTTGAAGTACTTTCATAATGTACTTGTGACAGCTCTGCTTCCTTTAGCTTCTGCCACTACCTTTCCCTAAGTTCAAACAAATCTTTACTTATAAATCAAAGCTGCTACCACTCACAAACAGTTACCTATCTATCACTTAAGTACTGATCAGTTTTATCTCAAAAAACCAACTACTACCACCTTCTCTTGGCTTCTACTACTAAGAAACCAACTACTACCACCTTCCCTTAGCTTCTACCACTAAACAATCAACAACTACCACCTTTCACTGGTTTCTACCACCAAAAAACAAACTACCACCACCTTCGCTTAGTTTCTCCCACCAAAAAACCAACTACTACTACCTATGCTTAGCTTCCATCACCAAACACCCAACTACTACCTCCTTCGATTATAATTGTAGTAGTTGGTTTTTTGCTGGCAGAAGCTACGGTAAGGTGGTAGTAGTTGTTTTTATGGTGGCAGAAGCTAAGAAAAGGTGGTAGTAGTTGGCTTTTTGGTGGTAGAAGCTAGGGAAAGGTGGTAGTAACTGATTTTCTGTAGAAACTGGATGAAGGTAGTAGTGGTTTGTTTTTTAGTGGTAGAAGCTAGGGGAAGGTGTCAGTAGTTGTTTTTTTAGTTGTAGGAGTGAAGGTGGATGTAGTTAGTTTTTTGGTGGAAAAATTTATTTTTGAGATAAAACTGATCAGTGACTAAGTGATAGATAGATAGGTAACTGTTTGTGAGTAGTAGCAGCTTTGATTTATAAGTAAAGATTTGTTTGAACTTAGGGAAAGGTAGTGGCAGAAGCTAAAGGAAGCAGAGCTGTCACAAGTACATTATGAAAGTACTTCAAGTACAAGTACCAAGTACATTAAAATTTATAAAAGTACTTGATTTTCTTTTTAAATGTACTTCAAGTACCAAGTACATTATAAAAGTACTTGATTTTTCCCAAGTCTTTTACTTTTACAATAGAAGTACTTCAAGTCCTTTAAATATGTCAAAAAATGAGAAAAATGCCAAAAATATAATTTTGAATGTACTCGAAGTACTTATAATATACTTGAAGAACTTTACTTGACAAAATCAAGTACATTGTTAAAAGTACTTCAAGTACCAAGTACAATTACCGGATTGTAGATGTACTTCAAGTACATTTAAGTACTTGAAGTATAATTTCAAGTACTGTACAGGGTGTCCCAAATTGGGCACTTTTAGGGGGTTTAAGGTACTTCTAGAGGAGACAGAGAAAAACTGACCACGCATTGCGAGGCTCAAATTTCAAAAGAAGACTTATAGTAAAAACTGCATTTTGAAATATCGTCTCGTCTTTGTGCTACGGGGGCTTTTTGAAAAGTCTGCAGTTTGGAGGGGGGTCTATAACTTCGTTATAATTGGAAATTTTGATTTAGAGTAAATTGCAATTTTATAGACTTTGTCATGAGGAAGTTACCCGCTAAATTAAATTTCAACTGTCACTTTTAGTTTTTGAGATATGACATAAAGTTGCATTTTTTCTTATGGAATGGCCTATATTTTAATTAATTTTCGAATTCGTCATTGAATTCTTTTCAAAATGATGTATCATATGTCACAGTTTGATTGAGCAGTTTCAGAGATAATAAAGTTTTTTATTTTTGTCTAGTGTGCGTTGAATGACGTCATGTGCCATTGACGTGAAAGCCTTGCGGTCAAATCCTACTCATGCTCAATGCTCCTATAGTTTTGTTGTCTTATACTATGCAAATCAAGTTGGCCTTGCGTCTTGGCGTTTTGTCATTGTTTTCAATTATTTAAACAATTTGACATTACACTTTGATATGAAATTATTTTACACAAAAGCGTTTTAATTTTATTTTGAAATATGTATCATTTTTGTGACTTTTTATAACTAAGCTTTGAGGGCCGTCAGCTGAATTGTAATTTTTCCAAAGCAGGCTTACTATATTTTTAACTGTGTAAAATAATAAAAATACTGGAATGCCTTGACCTGCCTCAGCAGGAAATCATAGCGCACTAGAAAAAAGTGAAAAAGTTGAATATCTCCTAAACCGCTCAATCAAACCATGACATATGATAAATCATTTTGAAAAGAATTGAATGACGAATTCGAAAATTAATTAAAATATAGGCCATTCCATAAGAAAAAATGCAACTTTATGTCATATCTCAAAAACTAAAAGTGACAGTTAAAATATAATTTAGCGGGTGAATTCCGCGTGACAAAGTCTATGAAACTGCAATTTACTCTAAATCAAAATTTCCACTAATAACGAAGTTATAGAGTCCCTTTAAAAATGCAGACTTTTCAAAAAGCCCCCATAGCTCAAAGACAAGACAATATTTCAAAATGCGGTTTTCACTATAAGTCTTCTCTTGAAATTTGAGCCTCGCAATGCGTGGTCAGTTTTTCTCTGTCTCCCCTGGAAGTACCTTAAACCCCCTAAAAGTGCCCAATTTGGGACACCCTGTACTTGAAGTACCTGACAGCTCTGTATGGAAGTAGTTGGTTTTTTAGTGGAAAAATTTACTTTTGAGATAAAACTGATCATTAACTAAGTGATAGATACATAGGTAACTGTTTGCAAGTGATAGCAGCTATGATTTATTAGTTAGGAATTGTTTCGACCTCAAACAATTTGCTCTGAAAATTTTTTGGTGGTAGTCTCTGTGCGTAGGTCATAGTAGTTGGTAGAAGCTAGGAGAATGTGGTAGTAGTTGGTGTTTTTTTTTTGGTAGAAACTAAGCAAAGATGGTAGTAGTTAGTTTTTTGGTGGTAGAACCTAAGCAAAGGTGGTAGTAGTTTGTTTTTTGGTGATAGAAACTAGGGAAAGAGTGGTAGAAGCTAAAGGAATGTGGAAGTAGTGGCTTTTTTAGTGGTAGAAGCTAAGCGAAGGTGGTAGTAGTTGAGTTTTTGTTCCTGGAATAGGTCTTAGTGGGGGAGCATGGGATCATTGACAGAGCCATGTGCTCAGCTTTTTTGTAATATGTGCAAAATATCTACAAAACTTTAAGGCTTGGGGGGGCTGTAACTCAGGTCTTGTCTCTGTGTGCGCCAGTGATGGTGAGTTAGTAATTGGGACTGTAAGAGGGCAGGAGGATATTAAAACAATATGTATAGCAATAACTAACAACAAAAAAATCGAAAATATGAATGTACCAAACGTAAATTTAAGAAAAACTACAAAAAACTTACTGCTGTGAGGGTTTTTTACAGGCTTTTGCAACCAGAGTGCTTCTTGTGTTTCACAGTGCTGCTGCTTGTTTTTGAAATAGGTAACTTATAACATATAGTTCTATGGTACCCTAGCTTTGAAAAAAGCTAGGATTTTTACTTCAAATCTTTTCAAAAATTAAGAAAATCGATGGGAAAACTTGGTTAGGGACAAGCCACGCCAAAATGACAAGCAAACGCCAAAGCCACAGAACACCAAGCTCCCAGAAGAATAGACATTCAGATGACTCTCTCTCTTTCTTTCTCTCTCTTTCTCTCTTTTTCTCACAATAGCAGTCAAACCACAGAACAGGATGACACTGTCAAACGTCATTATGTTTAGTTCCAATTTAGTCCCTTGTCCAGATCGCAGGCGCTGTTCGCGCTGTAAAATCCCGTATGACATTTTCATCCGGGTGCCACTTACTCTGCATTTTAACAGCAGCCAGCGGGCCAGACAGTCGTCGCGCATTATTGATTCGGACTGAGATCCAGTGCATTGCACAGGGTTTATCATATTTTATATAAATTAAAAACAAATGAATAAAATAACAAACATATATTAAAATGTTTTAAAAATAAAAAAATGTGTTTTTGTGGCAAAATGGAAGTGTCATGGCTACGTGGCACTGGCGGTCATTTCTAATAAACAATGGGGGCGGGGGGCGGGGGGAGACATGGGTAACACAAATGCGTAAGACCACGAGGAGGATAAAGGAAAAAAACTATTTTGCTGTTACTTTCTATACATGCTGCCAACTTTTAACTTTTATTTTATTTTTATCTAAAAATGTTCTTTTGTTTTTTTAGTACCATTTTAGGTAATTTTACTTTAAAAAGCCAGTAGTTCAGTGGCGTATAAAAAAAAAGTTTCGGGCTGGGCCCGAGACAGATTTGGTGAGGAGGGGGACGAGGCTGTATTTTATGCTTTTATGTTTGTATTCATGAAATATGTGGAAAATATCTAAAAAAATCTTAGCTCGGCCCTAGGCCCCCCCTTAAATACGCCACTGCAGTAGTTTAAATCAAAATTACTTTCACAGTATTTTTTTTTGCAAAAAATATATTTTTCTTTATATTTATCTGTATTTCAGAGATTTTTTAACAATTAGAGATTGAATTTCACAACCAAACGCAAATAAAAAGAGTGTTTAGGTACACCATGCGTTTTACATTACCAGGGATCGCCAAACAATCATAACTACTGAAAAAACTGAAATTCGTTCTAATTTTCGTTGGAAAAGAAAAAAAATCTCGGACTTTTCTAATGGTAATGTTTTAAGACCCTGAACCAGTTTTTGACAATTTAAAAAACTGACAAAAACTCAAATAAAAAAATCAGCGGTTGAAAAGCACATGACAATTCGAAACTAGAGAACAAAAGGTCAAAATGAAACAAGAACGGGGCGGCGGCCATTTAGAATTTGCCGCACTTTAGCTTTGGTCAAATAATAATAATTCGTGGTACTTTCACGCCCAGCATATTCCGGACCCGCTTTGTTTTTCTGGACGGACGCTCCTAAATTCCGGACAGAAAGGTTCGGACGGCTAGTAATCCTAGTAGTAGTAGTGTGGGGTAGGCGCTAGGCCTGGGGACTAGGCACATGAAG
The DNA here is from genome assembly GCA_963576565.1 of Aspidapion aeneum. NCBI lineage: Eukaryota > Metazoa > Arthropoda > Insecta > Coleoptera > Brentidae > Aspidapion > Aspidapion aeneum. The sequence continues at coordinate 45,261,490 of OY755043.1, forward strand.
CGCCCTTTTCGTCAACCCCCGGACATCTCCCGCACTGCGTCCTTCTTTCGCTAAGGAGTCTACCCATCCTCTGTACAAAGGCCAGAATATCAGGCCACCTCAGATTCAGAAGGTCCTCTGTCTCAAAGGCTACCTCTTCGAATATCTCTTCTTGCCTCCTTATATGCTTCACATGATGAGAGGAAATGCGCCGAGGTCTCGTCCTCGGCCTAACATCGCTCGCACGTCGCGTCCTCCTTTACTCATATGTGTCCGGTTAGGGCTACCACCACGGCTCCCACCTTTCTTCGTGTTGTTGTAATCCTAAATTAAAGGACAATTATTTACCTCATCATGTATTTCATTAGCGTTCCATGATAAAACCATTATTTGACCAGCGGTTAAAACAAAATTCATTCCATTAAACACAATAGCTGTTTTCTGCAAAATTTAAAAACATTATCAAAATCCATCATAAAAGTAGGATAAACAAATAAAAATTTAATATAAAAATATGCATAAAGTAAATACAATTAAAATAATTAAACTACTACAAGGCGTACTTTCCTTTCTATCAAACAAAAAACAAAATAAATCTAGTTTTAGTTCTAGGGCCAATTATTATCTCAAATCATTTCAAAAATCAGGAGTGCGCGAGACATCATCTAAAGCCAGCACGCGTAGTCAACTTGCCAAGTTACCTAACTTGGAATATTATACTTGGTATGTACCTTTCAAGGTCTCGTACAAGTCCAAGTAAAACACTATGTACCTACTTGAAAGTGTCCATTTCCATTTGGCTTGTACTCGTTTTCCAACAAGCGATGGGAGATGGGAAGTGCAAGTTACTCTCCGAGTAAGTTCGAGTGACCGTACACACTACTGGAAGTGACGCATAGTAAATAGCTGGCTTAAAGCTGGCGCCGCTTGCCAAGTATTTGTAAAGTGGTTGGAGTTAGTTGCACTTCTCATCGCTTGGCGGAAAACTACTGCAAGTCAAGGGCTCAAGTAAATTATAAATTAACATAGTGGGGAATGAACTGAGACGTGTTCAAGTAGGCACGTACACCAGTATTTACTAAGACCTTAAAACTTAGCATTTTAGACCGGGTTTAAGTATCAAGTCTATAAAGTTAATACCGACCGGTTTAAGTGTATTTTTTTATTACTCACAGGTCAAATAACTGGAAAGATTTGGTTCACCCTAATGTGCAATATGATAGTAAGCATTTCTCAGTGAGTTTTATCTCATATAAATCCAAATTAACTGTAAAAATAAAGAAAAACGACATAGAAAACTTGTAACGAAATGTCATTTTTTGGAAATTTAGTCCGTGTAGTCGTAGTATTCCCGTTAAAAATAGTCTCACATTACAGTACCACCCCTGAGGGGTGGTTTAAAGTTTGAAAAACAATAGAAATAATCCATGATTGATAAAAAAACTATATACCTAAATAATACATTAATAACTTAAAACTATATCTGTAGATGTATTACCGTAATAAATACGTGTCAATATTTAAATACCGTAAAAAGTACAAGATACGTTAGAATTTGTTTTCAATTACACATCCACGAAAACAATCGAACATCAGTTTAATCACCGCTAACTTGTCTAAAAAATTACCATGTAGAATATAGCGGACAGCTGACACTGACTTACACCGTTTTTATTAGACACTTCCTAGTGACGTTTGGAGGTGTAAATATGGCTACCATTTGTAAACCAATATATTATATTCTTTTTATTTATTTTTAACCTTTGTGTGATGTTTTTGTTACAATGAAAAAAGATGACTTATGTCGCAAGGTATTTATGAACAATTTATATAAATATTAAAAACTATTGCATCCACGGGAAAAATAAGTTAAACCTCCAACCATAATCTAGACTTGTAGACCTAGGATTGTAGCATTTACCACTGTTGACCCTTTAGTAAATACTGGTGGTAGTGTTTACAATTTACTTAGAAAAGCCTTGACCGTACTTGCGTAGTATATTCCAAGGCAAGTAACTTGAAAAGTCCCGCATGGTAAGTAGATCTTGTGGTCATCAACTTAAACTTACATTTTTAAACAAAATATATAATAATTCTATGTCTACGTACCGCCAAAACCTGAAGTAAAAGTCCAGCTAAGACGACGGACGTCACGGTATATTCGAGAAGTAACAAATTTTTTATTGATGAATTTAGCACGTGGACGGAACTAAAATATTAATTAAGACGAAATATAATAAATTATTTAGATTCAAGCTTAATTGGAGAGGATAAGAGTCAATAGTCTATTGCAAACTTTATTTTAAAAAATCTTGGTGACCTAAATAAAGGTCTCAAGGTAGTCATTTAAGAGCTGTAAACTTAATCTCTTAGTTAAATTTTATTAAAATAAAAAAAGACTCGTTTAAATTAAGTTTAAGTATGTTTTTAAATAAACATTCATACTAAACTTTACAATAAAGTCTTTTTTCTAACTAGAAGCTTTGAAATAATTCAAAAAATTGGTCTTTCTCATACAATATAATGCGTTTTTGTCCGTGTTTGCCCTCACTATCCCCATCTCACTCTGGAATGACTTCGCCAGCATTGCGCTTATGCAACGTGCTCAGTCCATTCTTATTATAGTTCTATGGTGACAAACCACTTTCTAGATTCTAGAGCAATTGCAAAAACTTCCTTACTTTCAATAAAGTTTTTTTAACTTAATGAATTAATTTAAAAAAGAGGTCTATTTCCATTTGTATTTTTGTCCGTGTTTTGCCTTCACTATGGCTCAGTCCTTTCTTTGTTTCAGTCCATTCGTATTATTTGTCTATGTTTGTCACCTTACCGAACCTATGTTGTACCATTGAAATGTTTTATTTTTTACCTAATTATTTTTTTATGCTTTACAATAAGTTTCTTAAAATAATTTTTAAAAATTTTGCTGTTAAAAATATCTACATTCACTGTGTCATCAGCATAACCAAAATTCTCGATGTCGTACTGCAACATTTTTATTTGAGCTCGTAAAAAAATCATTAAGCTGTTGTTTAGAGCAATCACCTAAAAAGTAATTTTGTTAGTGTGATTTTAATAGCACCTTATAAAAAAAGACGAAAACAATAGCACTTTGTGAAATTAGTTTTCACTTATACTTAATCTTTTCAGTAACTGAATTATGTCCGTAAAATTTATGATCGCATTTTTTATCAATTTTCGACTCGAAGACGTGGAAAATTTTTTACAAAAATGCATGACTGAGGAAGAATTTCCGTACATTTATTTCAGATGCAGAAGAGACTCGATAAGAAAATTTCGCACTTGAGAGCGACAATATCAAATTTTAATTTTGAAATCACTTATATTTTAGATAGGTAACAAAAATTTGCACTTATTCATTTTATTTGGCAAGTTAAATTATGAAAACATGGTTCCCTGTCAAAAAAAACGTCTTTCTAATTTTGTACGCTTCAGTAGTTATGTGTATACGCGTTTTTTGTTAAGGACGATTTTAAAGAAAGTCGGTTTCTTAAAGATGCAAAAAGCGCTTTGCAGCAGCTGATCGCAGTGCTGCCAAGCCCTGTCAAAATAATAGTCAAACGGAAGGTTTTTTTGCGAGCTGAAATTTCTCCTTTTCCCCTCCCGTAGATCCGCGCCTGGTAACTATCTTAACAAGATTGTAGGGGGGCGTTTTCTGGTATGATGCAATATGCTGTATCTCGCTTATACAAATGTATTAGAAAAAGGAGAGGACTAGTCACCAAGTTTAGTCATAACAAGCAAACAAAAAACTTAAATAATAATATGAAAAAATAGGGACCTTGTGAGAGTTCGGTATTGCAATAATCATTTCTGAGACTGCATAGTTGCAACTTGACATTTCTTTATCTTAACTAAACATACTGTTATCGTTATCTTGCACAGTTTACCAATAATTTTCTGTATGGTTTTGACTTCTCTTTTTTGGTTTTAATCAAATTTATAGCTAAATTTTAGGATTAGTTTGTGATTGGGCCCTTCGGGCTCTCGACGATTAAGAAACAACTAAATAATATCGTTAATCTTAATAATATGATAAAGAAATAAAATCAACAAGGTAAAAATCAATGTAATTTGACAACTGACAAAAACTCTTTTTTATATTTTTGTGTTTATTAAGATAACGAAAAATAACCAAAACGGCTGTCAAACCCGTCAAAATTGTAAGCGTTTCATAAATGTCCCTAATACCTCTATAACACTTTAGCTGTTCTCCAAAGAAGAATTCAATTATCTTTATACAGGGTGTTTCAAAATTCAATAACATAATTTTTATGTTAAATTCCTTGAGTGATTTCAAGACAAAAAGTTTATATAAACATAGGTCCGCAAACGCTTAGTTTTCAAGGTACAGGGTGTTAAAATTTTGCTTTTTTATAGCTCCTGCCGTTTTTGAAATATTTAGCTCAAATTAGGCATTTATATTTACCTATAGGCACTACCTTGGGCACTACTATATTAGACAGGCCAAAGAAGTTTTAATTAATTTGTTTTGATATACTCGCCATACCATGATAGAGCCTTTTTTTATTTGATGAGAGCAGCTTTTGGTATAGCAGCAATTTCCTGTATCACGGTCAAAGTTGAAAAAATTGCAAAATACAAAAAAGTTTGCAATAAAACAAGGATATTATTTCTCGTTTTAAAATCTACCAGTGGCTTACAACAAAAAAAATCTGGGGGGAAAGGCAATATGACGCCTGAAAAAGTATCGTCCTGTAGATTTGTACTATTATTTCGCATGCCTAATAGCATAGTGCCTATAGCTAAATATATGTGTCAAATTTGTGACCAACATCTTATAAACAGCAAGAGCTATAAACAAAAAACTAAAAAATATATTAAATTTTAACACTCTGTACCTCAGAAACAAGGACAAGTTTGTGGACCTATGTTTATATTAAAGTTTTATTTTGAAATCACCTCCGGAATTAAACACTGAATTTCTGTTATTGAATTTTGAAACACCCTGTATATATAACTGGATAGGCCTTTATGGTCGGGCAGTCAAATTGGAAATATTCAATTTTTGGGTGATTTTGATATAACTTGGCATGCTGTTTAACGACTCCCTACGAAGTTAGGAAAAAACAGTGATTTGCTCGGCGCCGCATTATAGGTACCGTCGCGACGCCCTAAAGGTGAAGATTGATAGTAACCTACTTTTTGTCAAATATCTCAAAAACGGTAATTTGTAGGACAATTTTGTTTTCAGATTTATGCAGCCAGTAGATGTATCTATCTACCGCTCTATAACAATCTCAACAAATATTTTTAGTTTTTTTATTAAAAATTTTACAAGTAACATTTTCACCAAAATTTAAATTTGCAATTTTTAAAATTTTTGGATTATTTGTTTCCCTCGAACACAGTTTAGTGGTGATTTTGATCTCGTATAATAATTATTGTATTTTTTGAGTTAGCCTATCACAATGTGCTTAAATTTCTATATTATCTTTACACGGAACCGCACAAAAAAATACCAAAATTAGCAATATCGCGTTTTGTAAAAAAATTTTAAAAAATGCTCTTAAGATTAAATAATTTCTTTTAAGTACTACTACTAATTTTTTTATCCTTATTTCTTGTCTAAATATTATTAAAACTTAACAAAATCATTTTAAAAAATATTGCGGTAAATGTAAAATAGACCGGGTGTCCAATAAAAAAATTCAAACTTAAGTAATGCTATGTAAAAAAAACATTGGATTTAGGGCTCAATTTGACATCTCTTCATTTGTGTGCCTCGAAATTCTATATTTTCTGGGTGATTTTGATCCTCCAAAGGAATTAGTTATATTACGAAACAAGCTTTCAAAAACTGTATAATTTTACAAAAATCGTGCCGGAGTTTTTATGCCAAACATACTTAAAAAAAGCACTTTTTAAAAAATTGTCGAAATTCCCAAAAATACAACATTTAACTTAAATATCGTTTTACAAATGACAATTTTATAATGTTTAAAATCATACAGCCATGCCAAATTTAAAGAGAACCTTAATTCTCGAAAACGGAACCAAAATTTTTATATTTAGTAGGGGTGCCGACTACAAAAACTTTAATTATTTGCTGTCAAAATATTAATATGTTTTATGTCTCAAAATGCTTTGAATTTATGTAGAACCTTAGAACCTACAATACATTTAAATAACTGAAGCCCATAACAGGACCCGCCCTAGATATTTAGGCGCCCTGGGCGAAACAGTAAATTGGCGCGCCTATACTCATACTTCTAAATACATCTAATCCGGCTACTCTAGATGTACAATTTAGCACCTTTAGAGCTCTGATATGGCGCCCCTATGATTGGGCGCCCCTGAGCAGAATCCCGGTTTGCCCGTGCCTACTACGGGCCCTGCCCATAGACGTACTAAAGGAGTCTAAAGTTACAAAAAATACAAATACCAAATAAATTACTGGCTGTTTTCTGCGGCTTTTGGGGTTTGCAAGTACCTACAAATGTTTTCTATTTAGCTCTAGATCAGCGTGTACCTATATATACCATATTAGTTCTGGGGTAAAAATATTATAATAAGACAATTTTAGGAATGCTTTATATAGGCAGTAATTTTAAAGCTTTATTTGTAAAATGTTGGCATACTGCCCATAATACCTGTAATAGTGAATTTGAAATTAAGCATCGCGGAGGCGTCATCATGTTTCCTCCCAATTTGTTGTTGGTCACCTGAGTTACTACTGATATACTTATCGACCTTAAGGAAATCCTACTCTATGCAATACCACCTCTGGAGTATTATTTCAAGTATCTTATAGTTATATGGCTCCAAGTAATTAGAAATCTGATGGCTTGGAACAAATGTGTCAAAAACAATGCAACACATTGTGTCATTATCATTTTGGTGCGTTCGTAGAGAAGAAAATCAGAATCTTTTAATAAAATTTCGCAACAAAACTTTTTTAGGTTTCTTGGTAAGCTACATTTTTTTATAAAATTACCGGTATTTCAAAAATATCGCTTGCGGAGTTTATTATTTCATAAATATCTAAGTTAATAAGTATTTCTTTTCTATTTCGGTAATTATAAATTTTTGAATGTTAAATTACATGTTTTTATAATTATTAGGTTTAGGTCCGGGGCTGAAGTATTGGCCGCCTATTTTGATGCCTGTCCTGTTCATAGAATTCTTCAAAATGTTATATATATATATATATATATATATATATATATATATATATATATATATATATATATATATATATATATATATATTTATATATACCGGTTGCCCCAAAAAACCAATCACTATTATTAATTATAACTTTTTAACTATATCATCGATTTTAATAGGGTGAATTGCACTTTGCAAGTGGTGTTATTAATTTTTTAATAAATTTTTCGTTTTATTGTACGCATTTGGCTGCCCTCATATAACAGCACCTTAGGTGACTGCGTCATTGATGGCCTTACCTCCAGACAAAATAGTTTTTTGGATTATAATAATTTATCAAAGTTTAACAGGAAGTAAAAATACTCTGCCAATATATGGGCCCCTAAGCTCACACTAGGTACTATAGTTATAGTGTACGTGTGAGCTAATATAACTAAAAACTGAAATATATTTTATTCAACTCCAGACTAAATTACCTTTTGTTTGATACCACACAAGCCATGTTTTGACTGTAACTCAAATTTTTTAAATCTACCCCCCCCCCTTAAGAAAAACAAAAAACTAAAATGTATTTTGTTAAACTCCGGACTCAATTACCTTTCGTTTGATATCACACACACCATATTTTCACTTAAACTGTAATTTTTAAAATATACCCCCACCCTTTTTTTTTAAATAAATTAAAATGTATTTTGTTTAACTGCAGACTCAATTACCTTTCGTTTGATATCACACACGCCATATTTTCACATAAACTCTAATTTTTGAAATCTACCCCCACCCTTTTATTTGGTTTGTGTTCGGTGGATTTTGTTCATTTTTAAATGGTACCATCTCGACGCAAGACCCAGCCTAGGTACCAAATTTCATTAAAATCGGCCAAGCGGTTTTTGAGTTATGCGCGTTGGTCGTTACAGACAGACATACAGACATACAGACAGACAGACAGACAGACATACAGACAGACAGACAGACAGACAGACGGCGCAACAAAAAAGTTTCAAAATCATCTGAAACGCAAAGATATATAAAAATTTTTGAAATCGAAGCAACTTTTTTTTTTCTCGAAAAAATTAGGATCACCATAGCTCACACTACTATAGTATAGTATATGTGTGAGCTAAAAATTATTATATGGTAAAAATACACTTTCTTCAGAAATTAGCAAATAATCTATGAACCTAAAAATTTGGGATGGATTTCTTGTTTGCTTTTTTAATTCTGCTTGCATTTCTTTGCTTATGAATTCCTTATTAATGAACTGCTTTTAATGAACAAGAAAGCATCATGGTTAACATCGATAGGGGTGAAAATTACTCGCAACTAAAAATAGCGATCCTTCATAAAGAGATATATATTATTTAGTCGGCCATCTTTGATTTAAAAATTGACGAAAGTTGCTATGGTGATGCTCAAAGAGCAATCGATTCTCACTATGATACTTTTCATTTAATTGAAATCGGTTTAGTTTTAATGAATTTGTGAGGAAATGGTTAAATAAAAATTAATATTTCTGAAACTGCTAAGCCAATTTTAATGGTTTAAGTTTTGTTCTGTGTGGCGAATAAAGAGCTTTTTAACGAATTAAAAAAAACGAATGGTTTCTCAAAACGTAAGTATAAACAAACCTCTTTGAAAGGTTAAGTTTGATTCTGACCGCCATCTTAAATATTAAGAAGGTGATAAATTTCGATAGGGACCTTTAAAGCGCAATTAATTTTTGCCGTGATACTTTTTATTTGAGGAAAATCGGTTTAGTAATAATTAATTTATTAGGAAATGAATGGAGACAGAATTGAAATCTGTACAATAAAGGTTAAAACAAAAAATAATTTTTTTCCAATCCAACTGATTTTAGTAATGCGTAATCTGGAACATAAAAATAAAAAAAAATGTGTATGCTTAGGACCACACGGCAGAAGTGTAAACTTCAACAAAACGAAATTAATAATACTGGCCTTCATCTGCATCATCATATCGCTTGCTGAATGTTCTTCTCGCAGTTAGTCACCTCGAGCTGACTTCACCCGAATGAGCGTTACATAGCCGAGCCTGACGGCTCAGTTCAATTCACTACCCACAAAACGCGCCTAAAGAAGTTTATACTTCAACAAGCAAATTTAAAGGGTTTATAATGATTTTGTGCTCCATCTTGTAATTTCAAGATTGCGGAAAAATTATTTTTTCTCAAAATTCTGATTTATTAACTGCAAACATCAGCTTTTTTAAATAAAATCGGTAACATAGTTCAAGAGTTATAACGAAAAAAATTTCCGTTTTGTTTTCCGTTTTTTTTGCTTCACACGATATTTTAATAAACTCGATGATAGTATGTGGTCAGCACCCCCACTAATTAAAAAAAAATGAATGCTTTATATAATGGAAGTACAAAAATTTCTATAGTTAAGTTCAAGTCATAGATCTACAGCTAGTTAATAACAGTAATGACTTGTTTTTATGGGATTTCATAGATTCTCTAAAAATAGCTATTTTTGGGTGCAAATGGCATGAAAACTTCAATATGGTTTTTGGAGATTTACACAAATTTTGAAAGCTTGTTCCTTGGGAAAGTAAATTCTTTTGGAGGAACAAAATCACCCGGGAAATATAAAAATCCCATGGACATGAATGAAGAGGTGCCAAAATTGACTCAAAATTCAAGGATTTTTAAAATATCATTTCTTGTGTTTGGATTAAATTCCCAAACTTTCTGACTATTTTTTTTGAACTGCAATATATTTTTTAAATTTTTCTTTAAATTCCAAAACATAATGATAAAAACTTAAGAAAAAAATAGTTCAAAATAAAGTGTAGTAGAAAAATGTTTTTGTTATGAGCGAAATCCATGGATTTTATAAAAAAACTGACTGACTGACCAAATTCAAAAATTTTTTGCATCATTTCCTGCTAGTGAAAAATCGAGGTTATAATATATTCTTATAGGCAGACTCAAAAGGAACCTTAGTTTGCAACCCAACCCAAAATCACCCCTAAAACCACTTAACCGCTTCAGATGAACCAAAATTAAGGAAAAATATAAAAATGTAAATTTTGATAAAAACTAAATTTAACAATTTTTATTTAATGGAACTTAATCACGCTTCTAAAGTGTAATACCTTGTTAGAAAGGCACACTCGTTGTCTGCCTAAAAGTGAAATTGGAACTGTCCTACCTAATGTAGTTATTAAGTTATTTCAGAAAATCTGGATCAATGTCACGTCACATTTGAAAGCGTCGCGACGCCGCATATATTACGTCGCCGGAAAAAAAAATATGATTTTTGTAAATGTCTCCATAACTTTATTAATCGTACCAATTTATATCAAAATCACCTCAACTTCGAAAACTCTGCCCAACCATTACACATATCCAAAGTGAGGCAAAAATATTGACTTTTTTTAGAGAGAGCACGCTGCGCAGGAGGTGCTACCTTTCCTTTTTTACTTTTACTCTCCAATGATATTCTGTGTTTTTGAAAGTTCGCGGACGTTTGATGATTTTTAATCTATAACTGGATTTTTACTGCGATTAAGTACTAATAAAGTTTTTTAAATAATCAAAGCTACTTAATTCAAAAAGGATACCGGCTTTTCACTCCTATAAAACTCGCTTTTACAAGGAACGCATTGTATTCCCATTTTTTATTTTTGTTCAACAAACACAATTTCAAAATTATACTGAGAACATTGACAAACACTTTAGTGACATATCATAAATGACAATCTCATTGAAGTATTAAGTTCGCAGAATACCACCGTTGATTTGAACTAGAGAGAGAATACAGACATTGTATGTTCTCGCTCTAAAAAAACTCACTAATTTTTTGCCTCAGTGTCCCATATACGTAATGTATAGCCGTGGCCGTTCCAGTTAATTCGTATATAATTCATTGGAAGATATTAAATGATTTGACAGGAGCATCCTTTTTTAAAAGAAAAGAACTATCTAAGGCCGGACTTAAAATAACCGTTTTATTTAGTGTGAGTGCATGTGCACGCTTGTGTAGTGGTGCTGCTTCTAATGTATCGCTGCTATGATGGCAGCATATGTTCGACCGCACTGCCTCGATCACGGCATCTCACGAGCTTGTGGGTTTGAGTCCCACTTGATGCCTGTTTGTGTTGTTATGTCTAAAAAGCAATTTTTCTACGCAAAAACCTTGACAAAAAAACTGGGCGATTAACAGGGGTGGATAAGTAACAGTAAACCGGACCGGAAAAAAATAGGCGACCGGCCCATATTTAACACAAAAAAACAATGCTAATCGATTTTTAAAAAAATTAAAACGACTTTAATTCCGGAAAACTATTACATTATCAGCCTTGGTGTTGTACCCAATAACAGTGGCGGATCCAGGATTTCCGAGGGAAAGCGCACCAAAAAGCAAAATATTTTTTCTTTGCTGTTTTTAATAGATCTGAACTTTGGAATTTACAATCATCGGGAGATAATATGCGCCTCATGCAAATTTTTTTTGAAAATAAGGAAATTTTACTGAAAAAAATTGGTATTCTAGATACAAATATAAAATCGTGTGAGTTCGTGTCCGCTTGTGTAGTGGTCCTGCTTCGGATATATCGCTGCTATGATGGCAGCATATATTCGAGCGGTCTGCCTCGATCACGGCGTTTTGCGAGATTGTAGGTTCGAGTCCCACTTAACGCATGGTTGTGTTGTTATGTCTAAAAAGCAATTTTTCGACGCAAAAACTTTGGCAAAAACTGGGCGATTGATCCTAGTATGGATGGAAAAGTCCCAGTATAAAAAAAAATATATATTTTGTATAAAAGCTGTTCATGCATTTCTTGTTTTTTTTAATCAGAATTTTAAATAAGTTTGGTGTCTGGCCGAAGGGGGTCGGTTTAATTTAGTCCCCCTGGATCTGCCCAATACTCCGGCTTCTGTTGCAAAACATTGTTTTTCTCACTGGCGTATATATGCTAAGATTTTTTTAGATATTTTTGACATATTTCATGAATACAAACATAAAATAGCATAAAATACGCCCTCATGGGGTCTCGGGCCCCCCCAAAACTGCCTCGGGCCCACCCCGAAACTTTTTTCTATATACGCCACTGGTTTTTCTGGAGTATCCAGTGTTACTAGATCAAAATTTAATACTTCTAAAATACACTACGCAAAAAAAGTATCGCATCACTCATAAAAGTTAGTGAAAAAAATTTAAATTTTTTAAACTTTGTAACTGAAATTGTTTTTCATAAAATCTTGTGGAAAATACACAATTCTGAAATATTTTAAAAGAAAAAAAATCAACAGATTTGAAAAAAATCAATTTTTATAAAAAAAGAAACAGAAAATTATCATCAATTCAAGAAAAGTCGTCCCTAAAACCTTGTGTTTCCTCCACTGGCTCTAATGCCGGCCTGCATACGCTCTGGCATGCTCTCAATTTTTCTTCTAATGTAATCTTGGCCTAAGTTTGCCCATTCGTCTGATAAACTTTGTGCAAATTAACTGAAGGGTTTTCTCGAGCATGTAACCATTTACCAATGTCATCCCAAACATGCTCGATCGGATTTAGTTCAGGACTTCCAGATGGCCACTCCATAACTTCAAAACCAGCTTCATCAAGGTGGTCCATTACTACCCACGCAATGTGAGGGCGTGCGTTAGAACAAAATTGTTCCCAATTAGAGAAGCAATGGGAATAACATGGTGTTCTAAAATGTCTCTCACATACCTCTGAGCTTTCATTGTGCCGCCATTCACTATTACCAAGTCTGTGCGGCCGTCCAATTGAAGTCCACCCCAGACCATAACAGAACCTCCACCAAAACTGTGACGAGGTCGAAAGCAAGCCTCGACATACCTCTCAGCATCTCTTCTGTAAACAGGTATACGTCTGTCTGAGCTATAGAGACGGTATCTGGATTCATCGGTAAAGAGAATATTCGTCCAGTCGCCGACACCCCAATCGGTGTGTTCTTGTGCAAATCTTAGTAGTGCTCTACGTTAAGCTGGGGTTAAAGGGGCGCCCTAGCTGCAACTTTTGCTCTGATTCTAGCTTTCATAAGTCTATTTCTTAGTGTTTGTGCAGAAATCCGGGTATTGCGAATGGTTACTAGTTTTGCTTGAAGCCTTCTAGTCGTCGTATGTCGGCTGCGAAGAGCCTGAAGTCTTAGAAATCTTTCGTCTGCTGCATTTGTACGCCTTGGCCTTTCTGGTACTCATCGTCTACTGAAAGTTCCACGTTCCCTGAAACGCCTCATGGCCCTGGAAACCGTCGATTGGTTTATGTTCAGGAGATTGGATACATATTGCTGTGAACGACCATCTTGAACCAAAGCAACAATTTGTGCCACTTGTTCCCGGTTTAAGTTTATATTTAAAAAAAAAAATCGAATATAAACACAAATTTAAATCAATCACCTCGAATTAAAACTGATGAGGACAATAAATTGTTAAAAGGATTTTATACATTTTTATTTTTTTGTATGAATTATCTATAAAATAAAGAAATTACTCTTTTATCAGTAGACCTTCCAAAACAGATATTCCTTTTACAGGGTGTCCATAAAATTTTCGTCAATTTAATTCATCAAACATAAAGTGCGTTTCTCATAGTGATGCGATACTTTTTTTGCGAAGTTTATTACTGCTAATGCATAAAATAGCCAGTGCATTAAGATGCATGGATTTTTTAAGTACAAGAAGATTCTCAAAACCATTTCGATATTGGGTATCGCCCTCTCTCTCTCTCTCAGCCCGTCGCCCTACTAACTCGAACGCCCTGGTTTTAAAGTTTCCTAGCTCCCCTTAGTCCGCGGCAATTGACGGTTTGTACATAGATTTTGCTTACGTTAGTATTTTAATTTTGGTTTTAATTGAAATGTTTGTATGTTGATTTAAGCTTTGATCAGCTGGTAATAATAAGTAACGTGTAATATCAACATTATCACAATTACAAATTGTGAAAGGCTTTCGGGCTGTTCGGCCGTCGTCGTTGGAAATTCGTTCTCGACGTTTCGCCATCTCGAGTGGATGGCATCTTCAGGAGATGTTGACTGTGTGTCGCCTTCTCGAAGACTGGTGGTTATTCTGTCGCGGGCGCAGGTTATATACGCTATGGTGGGCAGGGCGTATATCAGAGCTGGTCGGTGATTGGTCACTTTCCCGACATTCAGTTTTGTTGTTGTAAGCGAGCCGTTTAGTGTTTTTAAGAACCGGTACCCATGTTTTGTTAATTTTAAGAGTTTCTTCAGATCTGTTGAAGTTCTGCTGGTGTTTATGAATTTCGATTGCTTCTCTATAGAGTCTTGGATCGTATGAAGAGGAGGCGCAAAGAACTTGTGTGTCTTCGAATTTTATTCGGTGCTCTTCATTGTTTAGTGTGTGGTCTGCAACTGCGGATTTTTCCGTATGTCCGAGTCGACAGTTGGCTTTGTGTTCTTTGATTCTTGTGTTTACGGACCGTTTGGTTGTTCCGATGTAGACACCTCCACAGGTACAGCGAATGCGGTATACCCCTGAAGAACTTAGGGGGTCTCGTATATCCTTCGCAGATCTGAGGTGGTTCTCGATCTTCTTAGATGGCTTGAAGATCGTTTTTATGTTGTGTTTTTCCAGAATACGTCCGATCCTATCCGACACTCTAGGGATGTAGGGCAGAAAGGCTCTTGAAGTAACTTCGCGTCTGCTCAGTCCACTGCTACTGTTACTTCTAGTGCTCGGCTTTGGTCATATACATTTATCTATGTCGCTTTGAGTGTATCCATTTGCTACGAGGGCGTTAATTTAATTCGCCCCCTCTACCAATGATCTTATTACCCCTTTTCAATGGCACGGGTGGTGGTTGAACTGTTGTTTAGGTAGCGGTCTGTGTCAGTAGGTTTTCTGTATAAGGTATGTCCTAGTCGTCCCTCTTTCCTCGTTACTAGTACGTCAAGAAATGTCAATTCTCTTTTGTTCTCTGTTTTAATTGTAAATTGAATACTGAGGTGTATGCTGTTAATGTGGTTGACAAATTCAATAACGCTGTCTCTACCATAAGGCCAAACGACAAAAGTGTCATGTCAGCTCTGATATACGCTCCGCCCACCATAGCGTATATAACCTGCGCCCGCGACAGACTAACCACCAGTCTTCGAGAAGCCGACAAACAGTCAACATCTCCTGAAGATGCCATCCACTCGAGATGGAGAAACGCCGAGGACGAATTTCCAACGACGACGGCCGAACAGCCCGAAAGCACACCCACCATTATCACAATTATACGGAATTAGATAGTCATCACCACAGAACCGAACCGATTTGCATGAAACTTTTAGGTAAAATAGTGTTCGACACTGAAATGAACTGATTAGGGGTCAAAATCCACTAATGCTAATGACAGTTTTTTAACAGTTAAAAATTTCAAAATATGCTAACTGGTCAAAAATACTTAGTTAATGCATATTTTTTTGCCCCGTGACCCGTGATACCTGCCCAAATCACCGGTCCATAAGTCACCGGCTCATACGGTACTGGTCCATATGGACCCGGCCCACCGCAAATTTTTTATTTTTCTTATATGGCCCATCCACCCGTGGCGATTGATCCAAGTACGGAAGGAAAAGTCACAGTAAAAAAAATAAATAAAAAAAGGTTGGCAGCAACGAATAAGTGTTTATACTTGTCGTAAGACCGGTTTAAAATAACATTGAGTGTTGGAAACGGTTGGCACGATGTTTATACGAGAAAATAGCGTTTTAAAGGTCCTTATAAACAAATTAAGTCTAATTCTTAGACTCTCGAGACTTGTTTACTGCCAATAGGAAAAAGGAGGGTGTTAACTCTTGGTATTTTTTTAACAAACCCCAAATCTTGAAATGCGTTGGTAAATTAAAATTATTTTTCAAAAAATCTTATTCGTATGTATGGCAGTATTTTTTATTTTTTATTGAATAAAAATTTATCTAATAACTTAATGTCAACAACATTTGTTTTTTTCGTATCCTTATTCATCAAATTAATCCAAT
The DNA here is from genome assembly GCA_963576565.1 of Aspidapion aeneum. Taxonomy (NCBI): domain Eukaryota; kingdom Metazoa; phylum Arthropoda; class Insecta; order Coleoptera; family Brentidae; genus Aspidapion; species Aspidapion aeneum. Next base: position 45,277,600 of record OY755043.1, read on the forward strand.
ATAAGGGTTTCTATTGATTTTTATTTTATTTTAGGAAAGATATCACCGCAACGCCAACGTTAGGAAGATGGATGATATATTTTCAGTAAATAGGTAAGAAAGTAGTATTTAGTCAAGTCTTGTTCTTGTTTCTGTTTCAGTCCAAAAAATTTATTTTTAAGTAGTTTAAGATGATTACAGTTATATAAGTACGTGAATAGCAGGGCCGTACCCAGAAAAACAATTCGGGGGGGGGGGATAGAAAGTTTAATCACAATATGTGCCATAAAAAGTTTTTCTTCGGTCGGGACTCGCACCCGGATCTCTTAATTTTATGCAAACGTTCTTTCATTAAGCCGCCAAAGATCATACATACATTTTCGGAAAACTTCTACCTATGCATGTGTGTGGTTTCTTAATACAAGAACGAGATTCTCAGGGTATTTACTCGACCAAGCCAATCAATTGATTTCTACATGTCTTCTTTCCCACTGTCAAAGGTATTTAAACTCAAATTAGACGTAAAGTATTAACGTCTAAAAACATGAGATCACCTTTTTCGTTTCGTTTTGTTAAAATTTCTGATCACATTGGGCGATTGCCAACATAATTTTCAAATAACAAATTGCAAATAATGCAAGGATCTAAAACCATAAACAACAAGTGAAATTAAAGATAGAAGAATCATAAAAAAGTTTTTTTTCGGCCGGGACTCGAACTCGGATCTCTTGCTCTGTAAGCAAGCGCTCTTTCTCTAAGCCACCAAAGATCATACATAAATTTTCGGAAAACTTCTACCTATGCATTTGTGTAGTGTCTCAATACAAGAACGAGAACTCAGGGTATTAACCCGACCAAGCCAATCAACTCGTTTTGTTTTAAAAATATGTTATTTCTCGCGAAGGAGAACATGCTTTACGGAAGAATATAGGAACTTAAGATCGAGACTCAGTGCAAATCTTACCTAAAAATATATTTGACTAAAATGCTCATATATTTTTTAAAAATCTAACGAAAGTATATAACTCGCAGTAAATATCTGCCGTCCTAAGAAAAAAAACCGAAAATGGCTTTAAATAGGTAATAATTTGTAACTTTTTTTTGTTTTATTACTTAGATATTGCTATTAGAATCCCATAAACATTTACCAATAATAAAGTATATTACTATGTAACGCTTGGCAAGCATTTAAACTTTAAACTCGCTTTTCTCGAAATAAGTGAAAACATAGATAGGTGGGTCTTACTAAGGACGGCAGATATTAGTTTACCGAATAATATACACGCCTACATTTATTATGTGTGGTGTATTTTTAAAGAATAATATACTTACCGACACACCGTGTCTGGTTGGAGACGAATTCTCTTGCAATAAGTTTTGAAACAGTGGTTCAATAAATACGTCACCAAAACCTCATCATTTGGTGACCCCCCACGTGACAATATTTTCGAATTAATGGGCGTTATACGATGAAATATCGTTCACAGATGTGTAAATTGTGAACTTTTTGTCAATATTTTAGTAAAAACTAAATAAAATTGAAAAACAATTAAATTAATTAATAAAAAATTAGAATATAAATTTGACTCATTTTGGCAATAGTTTCAAAACGAGGTTTTACCTCGTTTCAAAACATGAGATAGCTGACGTCAATTGGCTAACTTCAAAGGCGTCCACAAACGCTACTTCACGTTTCGGCAAAAATAAAATGGTGGTTCATGTTTTGTTTTTGTTTTTTGAATTGTGTTTTTACTAATTTATGAGAAGTGATGGAGCACGTAGTATTCGAAAAAATTATAAGAAGAAACGGAATTATCCTTAAAATGAAGACAAGGATATTCTTTGTTAGGTCAAAAACACGATAGCCACGAACGAAGTAATTCGTCTTGGATTTCTTTAATCTTACTTACCGTGGTCAAAAACAAAATGCACATATAAATCAAAACACTGTCTATAGTCATGGTCCAAATCGGATTTCGATAAATGTCAAATGGCAACCAAATTGATAAGGGATAAATTTTAAATTTATCCATCAATTCCGCTTGTTGTTTGAAATAGTAAACATTTAAACAACCTAAAATTTCCACATATTTGTTTTAAAATCCTCAATCATTCCTTATGTCAAATTTTGATAGCAACGTTCTATGGTTGTTTAATGGTCAAAACAAAACAAAAAAAACGGCACAATCAATTTTCTTTTGGAAAGACCTTTCCAACAAGGTGCCACAAGTGGTATCATCCCATTTAAAAAAATTAAGTCGGGGTTCATTTACCCTCTAAAGGAGATTTAATTTAATTTTTTTTTGCTATGACCGGAAAGCTTACAAAAATACTTTGCCAATCTATGGGCACCTAAGCTCACACTAGGTACTATAATTATAGTGTACGTGTGAGTTAATATATAACTAAAAACTGAAATATATTTTTATTGAACTCCAGACTCAATTACCTTTCGTTTGATACCACACAAGCCATGTTTTGACTTAAACTTAAATTTTTTAAAATCTACTTCCACCTTTTTTTTAACTAAAATGTATTTGGTTTAACTCCAGACTCAATTACCTTTCGTTTGATTTCACAGACGCCATATTTCCACATAAACACTAATTTTTTTAATTTACCCCCACCCTTTTCTTAAAAGTAAAATGTATTTTATTTAACTCCAGACGCAATTACCTTTCGTTTGAAATCACACACGCCATATTTTTACATAAACTCTCATTTTTGAAATATACCCCCACCCTTTCCACAGACAGACAGACAGACAGACAGACAGACAGACAGACAGACAGACAGACAGACAGACAGACAGACAGACAGACAGACAGACAGACAGACAGACAGACAGACAGACAGACAGACAGACAGACAGACAGACAGACAGACAGACAGACAGACAGACAGACAGACAGACAGACAGACAGACAGACAGACAGACAGACAGACAGACAGACAGACAGACAGACAGACAGACAGACAGACAGACAGACAGACAGACAGACAGACAGACAGACAGACAGACAGACAGACAGACAGACAGACAGACAGACAGACAGACAGACAGACAGACAGACAGACAGACAGACAGACAGACAGACAGACAGACAGACAGACAGACAGACAGACAGACAGACAGACAGACAGACAGACAGACAGACAGACAGACAGACAGACAGACAGACAGACAGACAGACAGACAGACAGACAGACAGACAGACAGACAGACAGACAGACAGACAGACAGACAGACAGACAGACAGACAGACAGACAGACAGACAGACAGACAGACAGACAGACAGACAGACAGACAGACAGACAGACAGACAGACAGACAGACAGACAGACAGACAGACAGACAGACAGACAGACAGACAGACAGACAGACAGACAGACAGACAGACAGACAGACAGACAGACAGACAGACAGACAGACAGACAGACAGACAGACAGACAGACAGACAGACAGACAGACAGACAGACAGACAGACAGACAGACAGACAGACAGACAGACAGACAGACAGACAGACAGACAGACAGACAGACAGACAGACAGACAGACAGACAGACAGACAGACAGACAGACAGACAGACAGACAGACAGACAGACAGACAGACAGACAGACAGACAGACAGACAGACAGACAGACAGACAGACAGACAGACAGACAGACAGACAGACAGACAGACAGACAGACAGACAGACAGACAGACAGACAGACAGACAGACAGACAGACAGACAGACAGACAGACAGACAGACAGACAGACAGACAGACAGACAGACAGACAGACAGACAGACAGACAGACAGACAGACAGACAGACAGACAGACAGACAGACAGACAGACAGACAGACAGACAGACAGACAGACAGACAGACAGACAGACAGACAGACAGACAGACAGACAGACAGACAGACAGACAGACAGACAGACAGACAGACAGACAGACAGACAGACAGACAGACAGACAGACAGACAGACAGACAGACAGACAGACAGACAGACAGACAGACAGACAGACAGACAGACAGACAGACAGACAGACAGACAGACAGACAGACAGACAGACAGACAGACAGACAGACAGACAGACAGACAGACAGACAGACAGACAGACAGACAGACAGACAGACAGACAGACAGACAGACAGACAGACAGACAGACAGACAGACAGACAGACAGACAGACAGACAGACAGACAGACAGACAGACAGACAGACAGACAGACAGACAGACAGACAGACAGACAGACAGACAGACAGACAGACAGACAGACAGACAGACAGACAGACAGACAGACAGACAGACAGACAGACAGACAGACAGACAGACAGACAGACAGACAGACAGACAGACAGACAGACAGACAGACAGACAGACAGACAGACAGACAGACAGACAGACAGACAGACAGACAGACAGACAGACAGACAGACAGACAGACAGACAGACAGACAGACAGACAGACAGACAGACAGACAGACAGACAGACAGACAGACAGACAGACAGACAGACAGACAGACAGACAGACAGACAGACAGACAGACAGACAGACAGACAGACAGACAGACAGACAGACAGACAGACAGACAGACAGACAGACAGACAGACAGACAGACAGACAGACAGACAGACAGACAGACAGACAGACAGACAGACAGACAGACAGACAGACAGACAGACAGACAGACAGACAGACAGACAGACAGACAGACAGACAGACAGACAGACAGACAGACAGACAGACAGACAGACAGACAGACAGACAGACAGACAGACAGACAGACAGACAGACAGACAGACAGACAGACAGACAGACAGACAGACAGACAGACAGACAGACAGACAGACAGACAGACAGACAGACAGACAGACAGACAGACAGACAGACAGACAGACAGACAGACAGACAGACAGACAGACAGACAGACAGACAGACAGACAGACAGACAGACAGACAGACAGACAGACAGACAGACAGACAGACAGACAGACAGACAGACAGACAGACAGACAGACAGACAGACAGACAGACAGACAGACAGACAGACAGACAGACAGACAGACAGACAGACAGACAGACAGACAGACAGACAGACAGACAGACAGACAGACAGACAGACAGACAGACAGACAGACAGACAGACAGACAGACAGACAGACAGACAGACAGACAGACAGACAGACAGACAGACAGACAGACAGACAGACAGACAGACAGACAGACAGACAGACAGACAGACAGACAGACAGACAGACAGACAGACAGACAGACAGACAGACAGACAGACAGACAGACAGACAGACAGACAGACAGACAGACAGACAGACAGACAGACAGACAGACAGACAGACAGACAGACAGACAGACAGACAGACAGACAGACAGACAGACAGACAGACAGACAGACAGACAGACAGACAGACAGACAGACAGACAGACAGACAGACAGACAGACAGACAGACAGACAGACAGACAGACAGACAGACAGACAGACAGACAGACAGACAGACAGACAGACAGACAGACAGACAGACAGACAGACAGACAGACAGACAGACAGACAGACAGACAGACAGACAGACAGACAGACAGACAGACAGACAGACAGACAGACAGACAGACAGACAGACAGACAGACAGACAGACAGACAGACAGACAGACAGACAGACAGACAGACAGACAGACAGACAGACAGACAGACAGACAGACAGACAGACAGACAGACAGACAGACAGACAGACAGACAGACAGACAGACAGACAGACAGACAGACAGACAGACAGACAGACAGACAGACAGACAGACAGACAGACAGACAGACAGACAGACAGACAGACAGACAGACAGACAGACAGACAGACAGACAGACAGACAGACAGACAGACAGACAGACAGACAGACAGACAGACAGACAGACAGACAGACAGACAGACAGACAGACAGACAGACAGACAGACAGACAGACAGACAGACAGACAGACAGACAGACAGACAGACAGACAGACAGACAGACAGACAGACAGACAGACAGACAGACAGACAGACAGACAGACAGACAGACAGACAGACAGACAGACAGACAGACAGACAGACAGACAGACAGACAGACAGACAGACAGACAGACAGACAGACAGACAGACAGACAGACAGACAGACAGACAGACAGACAGACAGACAGACAGACAGACAGACAGACAGACAGACAGACAGACAGACAGACAGACAGACAGACAGACAGACAGACAGACAGACAGACAGACAGACAGACAGACAGACAGACAGACAGACAGACAGACAGACAGACAGACAGACAGACAGACAGACAGACAGACAGACAGACAGACAGGCAGACAGGCAGACAGGCAGACAGGCAGACAGGCAGACAGGCAGACAGGCAGACAGGCAGACAGGCAGACAGGCAGACAGGCAGACAGGCAGACAGGCAGACAGGCAGACAGGCAGACAGGCAGACAGGCAGACAGGCAGACAGGCAGACAGGCAGACAGGCAGACAGGCAGACAGGCAGACAGGCAGACAGGCAGACAGGCAGACAGGCAGACAGGCAGACAGGCAGACAGGCAGACAGGCAGACAGGCAGACAGGCAGACAGGCAGACAGGCAGACAGGCAGACAGGCAGACAGGCAGACAGGCAGACAGGCAGACAGGCAGACAGGCAGACAGGCAGACAGGCAGACAGGCAGACA